>JAKSZT010054271.1:5692063-5751149 GCA_026826555.1 Tolypeutes matacus | reverse complement strand
ATTTATTCATTTATCCCCCCCTTGCTGCTTGTGCTCGCTGGGTCAGCTAACCACGCCGTGCGGGCGGGCTTGCCTTCACCAGGAGGCCCCGGGAACCGAACCCAGGGCCTCCCATATGGTAAACGGGAGCCCTACTGATTGAGCCACAGCCGCTTCCCTTAGCATTGATCTTATAGCCTGCAACATTTCTGAACTCCTTTATAAGTTCTAGCAGCCTTGTTGTAGATTTCTCAGGGCTTTCTATGAATAGGATCATGTAATCTGCAAATAATGAAATTTTTACTTCTTCTTTTCGAATCTGGATGCCTTTTATGTCCTTTTCTTGCCTCAGTGCTCACACAACTACTTCTAAGACAATGTTAAATAGGAGTGGTGATAGTGGTCATCCTTGTTTTGTTCCCGATACCAGAGGGAAGGCTTTTAGGGTTTCACCATTGAAAATGATGTTAGCTTTGTGTTTTTCATATATACCCTTTATCATATTCAGAAAGTTTCCATCTATTCCTATCTTCTGTAGTGTTTTTATGAGGAAAGAGTGCTGTATTTTGTCGAATGCTTTTTCTGCATCTATAGAGATGATCATGTGATTTTTCTCTTTCAATCTGTTTATGTGGTGTATTACATTGATTGATTTTCTTTTATTGAACCATCCTTCATACCCGGGATGAAACCCACTTGGTTATGGTGTATAATCCTTTTGATATGTTGTTGAATGCGATTAGCAAGTACTTTGTTGAGGATTTTAGCATCTAGGTTCATTAGAGAAATTGGTCTGTAATTTTCCTTTCTTGTGGTATCTTTATTTGGTTTTGGTATTAGGGTAATGTTGGCATCATAGAATGAGTTAGGAAATATTCCTTCTACTTCTATTTTTTGGAAGAGCTTAAGCAGAATTGGTGTCAGCTCTTTCGGAATATTTGGAAGAATTCAGCTGTGAAGCCATTTGGTCCTGGGCTCTTCTTAGTTGGGGGGTTTTTGATGACTGAGTCTATCTCTTTACTTGTAATTGGACTGTTGAGTTCATCTATTTCTTCTTTCATCAATGTAGGCTGTTTGTGAGTTTCTAGAAACTTGTCCATTTCCTCTAAATTATCATTCTTGTTGGCATACAATTTTTCAAAGTATCCTCTTATGATGCTCTTTATTTCTGTGGGGTCAGTAGTGATATCCCCTTTCTCATTCCTTATTTTATGTATTTGCATCTGTTCTTTCTTATTTTTTGTTAGTCTGGCTAAGGGTTTACAATTTCATTGATATTCTCAAAGAACCAGCTTTTGGTTTTATTTATTGTTTCCAGTGCTTTCTTATTCTCTATTTCATTTAGTTCTGCTCTAATCTTGGTTATTTCCTGCTTTTTACTTCATTTAGGTTTAGTTTGTTGTTGTTTTTCCAATTTCTCCAAGTGTACAGTTTGTACAGTTGGGTCTTCAATTTTAGCTCTTTCTTCTTTTTTAAAATATGCATTTATGGCTATGAACTTCCCTCTCAGGACTGCTTTAGTTGTATCCCATAGATTTTGATATGTTGTGTTGTCGTTTTCATTAGTTTCAAGATATTTACTGATTTATTTTGAGATTTCCTCTTTGACCCACTGTTTTTCTAATAGTGTGCTGTTTAACTTCCATATCCTTGTACCTACCCAGTTTCTCTGGCCCTTATGATTTCCAATTTCATTTCATTGTGGTCAGTGAAATTACTTTGTATAATCTCAATCTTTCTGAATTCATTGAGAGTTGTTCTGTGGCTTAGCATCTGGTCTCTTTTGGAGTACATTCCATGTGCACTCGAGAAGAATGTAAATCCTGCTGTATTTGAGTGTAGTGTTCTGTATATGTCTATTAAGTCCAGGTTCTCTAATGTATTTTTGAGAGCCTTTGTTTCTTTATTGATTCTCCATCTAGATGTTTTGTCTAATGATGATAATGGTGTATTAAAGTCCCCCAATGTAATTGTAGAGGCATTTATTTCTCCTCTTAGTTTTTCCAGAGTTTGCCTGACGTATTTTGAGGCACTTCGATTAGGTGCGTAAATGTTGATGATTGTTCTCTCTTCTTGAGAGATTACTCCTTTTACTAATATATAGTGTACATCTTTGTCTCTTACAATAGTTTTGCATTTAAAGTCTATTTTCTCTGATATTAGAATAGGTACTCCTGCTCCTTTTTGGCTATTGTTAGCTTGTAAAATGGTTTTCCAGCCATTCACTTTCAGCCTTCTTGAATCCTTGGGTTGAATGTGGGTTTCTTCTAGACAGAATATAGATGGAGCATATTTCCTTATTCATTCTGCCAAATTGTTTCTCTTGATTGGTGAATTTAATCCATTAACATTCAGTGTTATTACTCGTAACAAATTTCTTACTTCAGCCATTTTTTCTTTGGGTTAATGTATGTCATATGTTGTTTTGTTTCTGTTTTTGTCTTTTCAGTTGTTTTTAAACTCTCTTCAACTCTCTCTCCCTTGTTTTTTCCTTTCAACTTGTAGAGATTCCTTTTGTATTTCTTGTGCACAGGTTTCTTATTGACATACTCTCTTAATTTTTATTTATCTATGAATATTTGAACTCTCCATCATTTTTTAATGCCAGTTTTGCTGGATATAGAATTCGTGGCTGGAAGTTTTTTTCTTTTAGTATTTTGAGTATGTCATACCACTGTCTTCTTGCCTCCATGGTTTCAGCTGAGAAATCAGCACTTAATCTTATTGTGCTTCCCTTGTATGTGATGGTTCTCTTTTCTCTTGCTGCTCTGAGTATTTTCTCTTTTTCTTGAGCATTGGACATTTTGACAAGTATATGTCTTGGAGTTGGCCTGTTGGGATTTATACTATTTGGGGTGTGCTGTGGTTCCTGGATCTGCACATCCATCTCTCTCAATCGGGTTGGGAAGTTTTCAGCCATTATTTCCTTCAACACTCCTTCTCTTCCCTTTCCCTTCTCTTCTCCTTCTGGGATGCCCATAATGCATATGTTTGTGTGTTTTGTGTTGTCGGTCAATTCCCTGGGTCCCTGCTGGATTTCTTCTAACGTTTTGTCTATCTGTTCTACTATCTCTTTGATTTCAGCTGTATTGTCTTCCACATCACTAATTCTTTCTTCTACCTGTTCAAATCTGATGTTATTTGAATCCAGCGTCTTTTTGATTTCTTGGATTGTGCCATTGTTCACCATCTTATCCATTATTTTTTGAGGCATGTTTGGAATTTCTTCAGTATGTTCTCCCAGTGTCTTCTTTATATACTTAATCTCTTCCTTCACTTCAAGTTGGTCCATGATATTTGTTTGGATAGCTTTGATTAGTTGTTCAATGTTCTGCATCACTTCCTGGTTTTTAGTTTGTTCATTGGACTGGTCCATGTTTTCCTGTTTCTCAGTGTCATTTGTAATTTTTTGTTTCCCTCTGGTCATCATATTATCTTGATGGGTTTATTCAGTTGATTAGCTTCTCTCTCTGCTTTAGAGTTTTATTTAGCTGGTGGTTCTGCGTGTGTGTTAAGTTTTCTCTTTGACACTTTTTCTTCTTATCTTATTTCCTTTCTTCTTTCTATGTTCCGAATCTCTAACGTTCCATCCACACCGTCGATCTTCACAGATAGATGTACCAAGCTTTTCACTCCACGCGCGCACAGCACAGACCCTTCGGCAGGACCCCATCCACAATCCACCTTGCTCTGGGAGCTTGCAGTGTGTGCTCTCTTTACTAATGCCATATTGGCTCCAGCAACGCTGAAATATAAATTTTAAGACTTGAAATTCTAGTAATTATTAAATAAAAAAATTTGGATAGTGGCATGTAGTCAAATTTTGATGCAAGGCATTCTAATCTCACTGAATTTCATAATATTTGGAAAGAAAATGAAAGAACTATTTATGCCTTTCCCACAAAAACTAATTGAAAAAAAAGTAACTTCTATAATTAAAACTAATTTCTACATAGTAAAGATATGCATATATATTGTGATAAAAGAAGCAATAGCCCCTTTTTATATCATTAAAAGCAGGCTTTAAACAACAATTTATCACTTTCTCATTGTTCCTCTTTTAGACCAAGTAAATCAGCCATCAATTAATATCGGTTTACATTTTTCAAAAAAGAATATCTAGCAAATGCCTTTTTCTACAGTGTGCAAATGGAAACTCAAGGAAGCCATGCCTTTCTCAATAGCATAAAAATGTTAGATAACCTACCCACAACTGAAACTCAGATCCCCCTACTCACAGACATGTACCCATCTCTCTATGCCAGGCTGATTAGAGTAAGGTATTAATATTTTCATTTTGTAAAGATCTCATCTTCAAAGACTCTACTTTGCTAATTCTTTTGACCACTTATAAGACAAACTTTAGATTATAAAACTATAATTTTGTGGACATTAGTCCAATGAAAGTGTTTTGTGTCACAGAGTGGTTCTAAGGAGCAGTATTCAAGATGAAAAACAGCAGAAAGGAATTTAGAGAAATGTCCCTATAGGATTAAGTATGGTAAAAAGTATTACTTTGACAAAGCCACATACCTTTTCCAAGCCCTTCAATAATCTCTCCATTCAAGGCATCTAGAATATGCATTGTATATCTGTATTACTTGTTAAGAAGACGGATGAGAATTTTAAGGTGTTACCATAATCTAAACACAATTACAATAACGGAGTTCTTCATACAGAAAGAATGATGAAATTTCTCATTTTGGTGCCTAGCTAAGTTTGTCAGATATAATATAGACAGATAATGAATATTTTTTAGTATAAGTATGCCCCAAATATTACATGAGACATACTCTTATTTAAAAATGTTCTCAATATTTATTCAAAGTTCAAATTAAAAGGGAATCCTAATTTTATTTCCTAAATCTGGAAACATTGAGCCCAGAACAACTGAGAATCTCAGGGTCACCAACTCAAAAGCTGGGAATTTCCTCATTTTAGTACTATAAATTCCATACCCAGAATTTCCTTAGTCAGAATCCTAAAATGAAGATTTCGTACTACAATTTTGGTAGGTAGTTTCTGGTTCTGCAACCCAAAGACAGGCTCCAGATGTTCCAATACTGAAGACCTGAGGTCCCAGGCAGAGATGAGGGCTCTGAATGGTGCTATCTGCTCCTTATTCAAGGATTTAAGGACAAATCAGAAGACAGTGCTTTCCAGACAGTAGTCACTATTGTAAAATTCCTTCTTAGTTCGCTTTTTCTGGGTTTCTCAACTTCAGTGTTATTCATATTTTGGACTGGAAAACTCTTTGTTCTGGTGAACTGTCCATGCATTATAACATGTTTAGCAATGTCCTTGGCCTGCACCTACTAGATGCCGGTAGTAGCACCCCACTCCGTTGTTCCAGTTAAAATTCCTCCAAGATGGTGGAAGAATAGATGGCACACAGGGTATTTGTAGGGCACTGGAATTGTTCTGTATCATATTGCAATGACAGATATGGACCATCATACATTTTGTCAAAACCTACAAAAGTGTATGTTGCAAAATGTAAACAATAAAGTAAACAACTGACCATTGTTAGCAGTAATGCTTCAATATTTGTTCATCAATTGTAACAATTGTATCATACTCATGTAAAAGGTTATTAATAGGGGAAAATGTAGAGGGGTAGGGGATGAGGTAACTGGGATTCTTCTATATTTGTTATATGACTTTTCTGTAATCTAAAGCTTTTTCAAAAATAAGGTGAAAAAAAAAATAAGATACTGGGGGAACATACAGAAGAAACCTTCATGGTATGTAAAAGATGCCAGATCTTATGGTGATTAAAGACACAATACAAAATTTTTTTAATTGTATTAGTTATTTTTTATTATTTTTTAAACTATTAATTATTTTATTTTTATTTTTTATTTTTAGCTTTGTTTTGGAGAGGGCTTGGACTGCAGAAGGGTCACAGCTATGGCAGGGGATGATCACTGGTTTTGGGGGCAAGTGTGGAGAAGAGTGCACCTGGGCCCTTCCTCAATGGAATATGTATGTTTTTAAGTGGTCATGGGCTGTTGTCTCAGTAGGTGAAGACCCACACAATAACTGAAAGAATATTGAATTTTCATCCTGGTGATTCCTGCTACATTCTTTAACATAGTGGCAAGAGAGGAGATATTAAACACAAATGATTTTTTTGTGACTAAGAGATTTCAAAGTGAGTTGGGAAGTCATTTCAGGGGTTATACTCATGTATATCTTAGGAGTATCTCAGTGACTGCCACTATAAACAGAGCCTTAAACAGGGAGCCTCCTAAGGAATCTAGCAACATCTAGACACTATAGGCAAAGCAGACAATCCCAGGAATTCGGCTCCCTGTCAGTGGGCCTTAACTTTGAATGTATGTTAACCTATCTCTCCAGTGTAACAGAGTTAGATTAATTTATAATTTCCCTACACATGACTCTTATGCAACTTTTATTTTAACCTACAATTATCATTATACCACTTAAATATATGTCCCAGAGACTTAAATCTTCAGTCTTTTCATTTGCAGGTTGAGCCCTGAATCTCAGCAGAGTTGCAGCCAACATCTACTCTCCAGTTCGTCAGATTCACCCAGGACAATTAACAAAACTATGATGATGGACACACTCATTCCAAAAAACAGAGAATATCTACAGCTGCAAGCAAGACAGTTCCACCCATCTGCTCCATGGAATCTAAACCCCCTCTCAATCAGAAGCAGAGTGAGCATCACCAGCCCCAAATCCTCAAGATTGAAGAATGAATAAACATAAGATAGGAATGCAACCATGGGCTAAAGCAGACATATTATTAGTCTAGTAATGGAAGAACTTATAAGATTGATATAAAGACAGTGGTCACCAGAGTTTCTGAAGGGAGGGAGAAGGTAGAAAAGGTATAACATGGTACATTTCTGGGACATTGGAATTGTTCCAAATGACATTGCAATGATGTATACAGGCCATCATACCTTTTGTCAAGACCTATAAAATTGTGCAGTGCAAAGTGTAAGCCATAATGTAAACTATAGACCATGGTTAGTAGCAATGTTTCAATATGTGTTCATCAATTGTGACAAATGTACCACATTAATGAAAGATTTACCTGTGCTGCAAATAGCACAGGTAAATCTTGCAATAGAACTTGCAGATTTGTTATTGTTGTTCCTTCTTTGTTTTATATATTCATCAGCTAAATGTTATACATTAATGAACAAAAAGTCAAAATAATCAAAAAAGGAAAAAAAAAAACAAAGCAGATATTGACATTACAGGTAAACTTTAGAAATATTGCAGGTGTGGTAACAGACCACTGCCATAAAGTAACAACAATAATGTGAGTCACATGACATTTTTTTCCCAGTGGATATAAAAGCTATGCTCACATTAAATTGTAGCCTATAAATTGTTCAATAGCAATATGTCTAAAATAATGTACATACTCTAATTAAAATGTGACACAGAGACAGGAATTGAGCATGCCCTGTTGGAAAAATGACACAGATAGATTTGCTCAAAGCAATGTTTCCACAGATTTGTAAAGTCATGCACTATTGCAAAGCACAATAAAGCAAAGGGCAATAAAATGAAGAATGTTTATATTGACTTTAGGAGTTTAAAGTGTGGTTTGCTCTAGGACTAAAATAACTTGAAATACCTCTAATTCCAACCTTTGTAAAGATGGTTATGATGATAATACAGATAGCATTAAAGTGATACCAAAAGAATTAAAACACTGGGTGTATTGGACCAAAACTTCAGAATATCTATCATTATAACCAATTAGTCTGTTTCATCAGTTCTTAAACAAATCTTGTATTGAAATATTTAAGTCAGTTTTTGAATTATAGAACATCACTTTTTGCTGGTTATTGATTTTTCTTTTCAAAAGTGAATTCTAGTCTAAAATGAGCAGATGCTGATATGGATGAATTAATTGACTTCTTGGACTGTGAATACCAAGTAGTATGAACTTTTACAGAAAAACACTTGCAAAGAACTCTGCAATGTGTTCCAATTCAAAGTCATGTTAATCTTTTCTAAATTGTAAATATCCTCCTCCCACTGATGGTTATTGTACCTAGCTATAGGCACAATACAGGTATATCCATTTAGCAAAGGCAATGACTAATAGAAGAGAAAGGGTATATTTTATTGCTACAATAATATCAATATATTTCAACAATATTTATCAACATATATCATATATATATGGTTCCAATTAGAGAAAATTTTGTACTTTGAGTGTAAGTGGCATTAAAAGTTATAAATCACTTCTGAGTTTGGCTTAGAAAGGTGCTAAATTTGAGGAACGAGGAGGTTTTCAGGGAGCAGTTCTTAGGCAATAGTTATGATTTGGGTAAATTTCAGTTTTACAAGAATGAAGTCAATAAGTACATGCATTAATATTGAGGACTTGGCATATTTGTCTGTTGTCTTTTATTAGGCTATGCCTATATATTCAAGAGATTCTTGTCCCTCTTTCTGAGAACACAGCAAGACTCCCCAGAATGGGCGTTTAATATTTTCTTGTTTATTGTATGGGTCTCCACCAATTGAGATAACACACTATGACAAGGTGAGCACATTTATTTCCATGGAAACATGCCTCAGGTGCAACCTTCCCCACACAACCCCCTACCACCAAGATCTTGCACCAGTGACCGTTCCCTGCCATATCTGCTAAAGGAACATTTCTACAATTGTATTCTCAACCACAGACCTCCACCTCACCAAAGTTCACCTGTTCCTTCTTCTATCCCTCTCCCCAGTTCCATGGATAGTCCAACCCACCTCCCAACCCCGGTCACCCTCACACTCCAGCACTGTTGACCCCACTCATATCCTTGCACACCATTACCCCCATCCACTGCCAAATCAGCCCCATCCAGCTTATCATAGATTTTGCCCAGATTGAGCATTGGGACACGACTTACTACACCGTTACAATCTCCTGGTAACTTACTATCCAGACTCTATCTTTGTGAGTCTGCTCAATATCTTTAATTCATGTCAGTGAGATCATGCAATATTTGTCCTTTAGTGACTGGTTTACTCTTTGTTAAAGAAAATGAAGTGGGGGCTGTGTGATATTATCAAGGGCCTGAGGGAAAGAATCAATACTAAGAACATAGTTTATTTAAGGATATCATATATTTTAAGGGCTACATTACAAACAAACAGAGAAGGAAAGGATTCTCAATAAATAGCATTGTGAAAATTAGTATTCAATTTGTTAAAAGGAATTAGACAATTACTTTGTAAGCAATCAATCTGAACAAATATATACAAAGCCACATAAAAACAAATAAGTTGAAGACATTACACTTTAAGTTGAAAAAACATATTCAAGATAAAATGTAAAATAGGGCATGATTCATTTTCTTTGCTTTTATTCTTTGAATTTAAAACAAAAAATAAGTAAACTATACATTAAGAAGCATGCCTAATACATAACATTAAATGAAATATACCAAACTGTGATATATTTTCAATATATTCTTTAGGAGTCAGTGTTCTTAAAATGTAAAATATCTTACAAAACATTATGAAAACATTACTATGAAGTAGAAATATGGCAAAGTGCTTGAACAGAAATCACACAGAAAATAATTTTAAAAACTATTGTAAATGAAATATTTCCATTTAAAAATTTTTTATTTTGTTATTGTTCACTCAGCCCCTTCCTAATTCTGAATGATTCTTTCAATTCTATCATGTCACCGAGGTCACCAACTGCTAAGATATTTTATTAATGAGTAAAATTCATTTTGAATCAAGCTGCCCAGAAGAGCTTCACCTGATTGAGTATGACTATAAACAGCTAAGGAAACACTCAAGGTTAATTATTTTATAAAAATTGTGGGGGGAGCATTAGATTTACTTTGTGAATTGGAACCATGGGACTTCAGTTACCTAGATCTTAATGTTCAATAATGAACACCACCACTGGCATCACATTTGGTTTACAAGTGTTAGAAAGTATCTATTGCATCTATACTTAATAAAATGAAATAAAATCTGACGAGTCTTGAGGCTTACTTAAGTGTTCAGTTCTAGAGAGATTTATTAGTGTTAAGGGGGATAATAAGAGGTTAAAGAATCCCTTGCTCAAATTGTAGATGGCAAGTCCCTTAGAAGCTGAGTCTGCTGCCTTTGTCTCATCTCCACATCATCCTTTCATTCTTTAAGCTGTGCTGATGCCTCTGGGACTGTACACAATGCACACCCCAGACATTGTTGTCAGCTGTCTTCCCTTTAGTTTCTGCTGAATGAAGGGATTGGAGACCGGGAAGGGGGTGGGGGGAAGGGAGGATTAGAAACCTGTGGACAGAAAAGAAGGGAATTTGTTCTTGTTTTCCAAATAGTGTTTATGTGAATCCAGCAGAAACAGACACTTGGCCGTGTCTAACAGCTTCTTATCATTTCACCACTCTCTTCATAGGTGAGAGCAGCAGAGTTTGGTGTTGAAAGACTGTTGGGACTTGCCACCAGAGGTCTGAACACTGCTGAGGCCTAAGCAATCCCCAGAGGCTCAGACACACAGAGAGCCAAGACCCTTCCTCAAGCATTTAACAGCAGCTGATTGGACCACATCTTCCCAGCTCTGGGTATTTGGTAATGACACCTCTTTTTTATTGCATCCCAGTATAAACATAATAGTTGTCCTCTGCATTTAATAATCAGTACATGAATACACGGTATACCTTTTGTGTTCTTTCAGTCTTCTGCCACCTAAAAGTCCATATATTAAATTGCTCTAGGGATTCGTTTTAGTGAGTGAAACCTAAATTATACAATACTCATGATAATGTGGGACAATTTTAGGCAATTCACAATTCTTGAAATTCAACATAAGGCTCTAAGTTCATATATTAAGTCTATTATATATACCATTTATTCACCAGTATTTACTCATTTATCAATTTAATAAAAAAATATAAAGAAACTCTAATATGTAAATGTTAGTCAAAGAGAGAAAGATAAAAAACTCCAGGCCTCAAAGATTTCATTTAAACAGACATTAGCTAAGAACATTCTATGTCCCAATGAGCTGTCAAATGTCAAATACGTTGTCATAATTCAGTATAGTGCTGTGAGGTTGCCTGTATTATCCAATGTTTAAACTTGAGGAATTCGAGAATTGGATAGGTTAAATTACTTACCAAATGAAAAAATCATGGTCAAAACAACCCATTATTTCATGTTCTCAAGCTTATTGCTTTTCTCACAATGGTATTGGTAGAAGATGAGAATATTCTTTTTAAAGTGAATAATATAGAGACTGACATGAAACAAAATGGAAACACAATTACAGTATCAATTGGTGCATAGTAATTGTAACAGAGTGGAGAGGTTTGATCTTGGCATGTAGAGAAAGGCTGAAGAAAGGGCATTTCAGCAAAAGCAAAGAACATGTACAGAGTCCAGGGAATCCACTCATAAGCTACAGGAAGAACTTTATCCAGAACTGTTAGATCATAGGGTAAATATGAATACAAGAAGTAAAAGAAAAAGGAGAATAACAAATGTTGCCACTGATAATGCTTATAATAACAATTACTAATATATACCTTGTAAAAAACTGGATTGCAATTTTGAAAAGAATCATAGTTTACCTAGTGGTTATGGGGAAAATGTGTAATTCTCATGAACTATTCATTAGATTTATGAAAGTTTTACAGCAACCTCAATGCCTGAGTCTTAGTGGTGCCATTGTTCATATATAGTTTAAATAAAACCAATTGAAAAAAAGCAAAATATGGAGGCATATTTTGGAATATGCTCAATCCTACTCTTAGAAATTGAAAAGGCACAAATATATGTGAATCATAAAGGAGTCATTCATATCTACCTTGCTCTTACTATTCTCTACAGTGTAGCACTGCATCCTATCTACTCTTCCCTCCACAAGAATCCTATTTGGAAATCTGAGTCCTGTATTTAAAAAAAAGTCTCTAAGAAGATATTTTGGAACCCACAAATTTAGTGAGAGCTGTTTTCACATCCTTGTTCCTCAGGCTATAGATCAGGGGGTTCCGCATGGGAATCACCACAGTATGGAACACAGTGGCCACCTTATCAGTTTCCAGACTGTAGTCAGAACTGGGCCTGCAATAAAAGAAAAGGATTGTTCCATGGAAGACAATGATGGCTGTGAGTTGGGAAGTGCAGGTGGAAAAGGCTTTGCATCTTCCTTTTGCAGAGCTCATCCTCAGGTTTGTGATGAGAATAAACAAATAGGAGGTAAGGATGATTATGATAGTGATGTTCTCATAGAAACTGGCCATATAAGTCTTCTGGAGAGACAAATAAACAGAAATAAACAGAACCCACATGAAATAAGATTTTAGAGCATAGAAAAGATATTAGGAAAAAAATTTGGGAAGAAATTACAAGGAAAAAGATATTAGATACCTTATGTCCTGAATCAAAATAATACTTTAAATAAAAATCCATATAGTGGTCATCATTTTGGTGAAAAGAAACCTTGAGATTAAAGATGTACATTGGTTGTAAGTTGACTTCAGGCAGTAGAAATATTAAAATCTAACAGAATCAGGAAATATGGTAGTGTTTCTCAACTAAGGGTGATTAAGGACACCTACAACTCAAGGGGTTATTTTAACATGTCCGGTGACATTTTTAGTTTTCATGACTGAGTGGGGTGCAGCTCCTGGAATCTAGTGGTACAGGTCATGGATGTTGTTAAGTATGGTACAATGAAAGGAAACCTATCCACAACAAAGTACTTTCAAGCCCAAAATATTTATAGTTCTGAGGTTGAGACAGCCAGAAACAGGGCACTAAGAAAGAATTTTAGAATAGTAAGGATTGTCTCAAAAAGAATGTCCTCTTATTTTTCCCTAAATCCTTGGACATTGAAGAGATAGGGCTATTGAGAACTCTTATCTTTGCATGGGACCTCAAGCCTTCAGTGTTAGAACATCTGGAACATATTTCTTGGGTTGCAGAACCAGAGATGACTTCCAGAAGTGATAATCTAGTCAGAGATCTTCATTCTAAGGAATATACTAAGGGGATTCTTGATATTTGGAATTTACAGCACTAAAACCAGGAAAGTTCCCATTTTTTGAGTTGGTATAATTTGAACTTCAGATAAATAATGAAAACATTTAAAATATGAGTATATTCCAGGTAATATTTGTGATATTCTATACCAGAAACAAATCATTATCCATCTGAAAGTCAATTTTAATTGGTCATCCTATATTTAACTGACAACCTTACCTGGGGAAGCAATTTGAGGAATCTCACCATTATTTCTGTATTAAGAATGCCTTTATCATAAATATGTATAGAGTGTGGTGACACCTTAAGATTTTCATTCATCTTCCTAATAAGTAATAAAAATATAGAGTGCATATTCTAGGTGGCTTGAAGGGAGGGAAAATTGATGGGCCTAGAAAATCTATACAACTTTGTCAAAGTTTAATACTTTTTATCATACTTAATCCTGAATGGGAACATGTCTCTAAATTCCATTCCTCTATGGTTCATCTTGACACAGCTCTTTAGAACCCCTCTGTGACTCTAAACACTCTAAACACTTTCATGGGAATAATTTCCATGTTTTTATAGTCTGAAGTTTTTCTTTTATTTGATTAAAAGTATTAGCAAAATGAAGAATTTCCTAATGTAATCTTTACAAAATGCAAATGTTACCATATCACTCTGTAATGAGACTGGCATAGAGAGTTGGGTACATGTCGGTTAGTAGGGGGATTGGAGTTGAAGTTGTAGGTCGATTATCTAAAATCTTCATGTCATTGGGAAAATCATGGTTTCCTTGGGTGACCTCTTGCTCACCCACAGAAATAGGCATTTTGATATATTATTTTTTCAGAAAACATAAGTCAGTACTGACCTTGATGTCTGACTTACTTGGCCAAAAAAGGAATGAAGAGAAAGTGCTAAACTGCACTCAAAGTCTGGCATTAAATGATACAAAAGGACTATTCTTTCTATATATTACAATATATATGTATGTCATTATTATGCAGAAATTTGCTGTATTAGACTTTACTTTAGATGCTTTCACTTTTCATTAATTTATGTAAGAAAGACATAAATAGTTATTTCATGTGCTCTCCAGAACTCATGAAGTTCAATGAGATGGGAATGTTTTACATAAGGATTTACTTATTTGTTGCCATCCTAATTGTTTGATTTAATATTTACTACACTTCTAAGTCTTAAAATTGCATTTCAGAACTGAACGAAATTGTTTTACAATTCTTAAGAAAATTCTATACCTCAAATTGTAAATATTTCTGTCTTAGATAATTAACATCATTCAAGATTATGAAAGAGGTCTATTTTCTTTCACCTTACACTCTACACATGCAACAGTGTGGCAATTTGATATTATTTATGAACTCCAAAAAGAGATACTGATTATGTTTGTAAACTGGTCTGTTCCTCTGCAACCCTTTGATTGTATTAGATTCAGCTGAGATATCTGATTAAATTATGTTAAGTTTAAGGCTTTGATTCAACCACGTCTATAGAGTGAGACTCAGTGTTGAGTTCCAACACCTTCACTGGGCTGATAAAACAGACTCTCACATGGAAGCAGACACACAGAGAAGTAGATACACAGAAAAAGACATGGCAAGAGAGAGAACTTAGTTTTGATGCTGGAACCCCTGGGAAGAGAGATGAGCCTAATAGTTTACAGCTGACCTTGTAAAGAGAACAAAGTAGCTGAGCCCAGAAAGAAATGAGCCGAGGGAAAAGAGATGAGCCTTATGCCAGCCTACAGCTGAGATCAGAAGAAGCTGGACCCATGGAGCCTTAAAAGGAAAGAGGAAGTCCGAACCCTTGCAGATAATGGGTCATCTTACTACAACATGTGTCAACAGATTTTAGGTGAGAAAGTCCCTCCTACGGTACCTTGAGTTGGACTCTTTAGGGCCTGGTAACTGTAAGCTTCCATATCCAATAAACACCCTTCATAAAATCCAACAGATTTTTGGTACTTTGCATCAGCCTCCCTTTTGGCTGATATCTTTGCCACCTTTAATGATATGAGCACACTTTGACACATCAGAGAGTATCGTAGTAAAAGAACTACAAGTTAGTGACACAATTTGACCTAAAATTAATATATAAGAGACCAAATAAAGGCCAAAAGCTTAGCCATGAACTTAGAGTACTTTGAAGAATAAAAATTAAAGAAGGCTGCAAACACAAAATATTCCAATTTACCCCTTTGTTGTGGTCCACACATATTTATTCATAGGGATTATCAACACAAATATATTGGTTACAACTTTATATTTTTTGTAAATTGTGAAAGGAAAAGTGAGAAGAACAAGAATATGCCCTCAACATTGGAAACATTCTGTTTGCAGCTCAATTTTAGAAGTACATATGTGTTTGTTGAGAATATGAAAGCTGCTTTACTTAAAACTGCTTTTTGTTCATGTCCACATTGAAAGGACTTTTAGTACACCCATGGATATACAGAGACACAGTAGAACACTGTGACCTAGATTGATATTATAAAGAAAGAGCACATGTAGGATGCATCTTTGAGGTGGTCTCATTTAATGGCTGCCAAATTGGAGATTTATTTAGGAAAATGCAGCCCTAACACTGGCTCTGGGTCATATGGGTGAGAAAAACAGAAAGCAGCAGGACTGTTTTTACTTTGACTTTGGTGAAGTTATACCTGCCTGTGCCTCAGTCATCTCTGATAGGTGGGTAAAAAAAGAGCTGATACCTTATTAAGTTTTTATGATTATTAAACTACTTAATCTTGTATAATATTTAAAATCTTTGGGTGGGTTTTTAAGAAGATTAAATGAGTAGATACTTGTATAATATTTAGACTAGATTCTGGCCCATAAGTGCTCAATTGTGTAAGCTAATAATATAATTTTTTGGCCAGGAGGTCCATTAACTTTCTGGTACTTGAAAGAATTCTGCTATGGCCTTAGACCCTATGGCCTGCAGGAAGTTAGGAAATTTTGTAATACTATGAGAAGGGGAAAATTCATAAGAAATATTCATGTAATTTCAGAATGGCATAAGAGCTGTAGCTCACATATACCATACTGGAATGTAGAATTCCATAAGGCACCAAGAAATTTGGAAAGAAGAATGTGTATCATTAAATAATTGTTTCACAAATTAGTCTTGAAAACAAATCCTGATGATATGCCATGGAGATTAGTTGTTTAACTTGGTACCCTCTACAGAGTTATTTTTATTTTTAATCTTTTTTATTCCATAGGGAATAATAATTGTTTGGGGAATTTCAGGTCGCCAGTTCCAAGGAGCTTAATTATGGTATAAAGTCTTAACTATATTCTCACACATTCTGACATCTTCAGGATTAGGGATAAAATGACTGTCCATCAGATTTATCAGCTAGCACTAGAATCTAGTTATTTGAAATGGAAATGAATTTATTTTCTAAGCCAATATCATTTTAAAACGTATGTCTAATTCAGCTCCTCTAATTGGAGAACCTTTAACAGAATCCATATTATGATGCACTTATGATGTGAAATACTTCTTTTGGCATTAAGAGATGGTCGATGGGAAATTGGGACAATTTCATCTGAACTCCAAATATTGCGTCACATCTATTAGTGTGTGAAAGAATACAGACTAAACAAAATGGTATATCATTTCCTTATTGCTTTAACTTCTAGCTTTTGCTTTCCTCCTTCTTTCACACCAATTTTCTTAATGGAATCTAGTAAAATGACCATGGAGATGCTCCCTAAATGTCACCTTAATTCTGAAGGTTGAATTAATATGTTCATGAGCTGATTATTGGGGATCTTGGACATGTAAACTATCTCTGCTGGAGAAAGAAAATATATTCTTTCAAATTTTCTATTGGGTTTACCAAAACCTAGTTTCCCACTATTGGTCTAGAAAATTTTGAAGAAAAGTTTCCAAGTTTATTTTCTTCCTTTAGCTCTGGCCAAATAACTCACATATTTTTGATTAAATAGAGGAGAGAGGAGAAAGCTTAACTTTAGGACCAACTTTTATACCCATTTTTTAAAATTTAGTCCAAGGTATGGAAAAAATTCAAGTTCTGTGATTTCTAGTCCAGCCTATATGCACTCAATTTCCATTTCACACATGTATGAAGTTAGGTATGTACTCCTCCAGAACTCTAGGACCTCATATTCCCCAACAGTTGGATTGCAGAGGATCTCACTTGGGTAAATTTATATTACTGATAGAATGAACTAAAAAATGTATATTATATAGTATCACAATAGATAGAGTCATAATTGGACAGAGTTTATTAATTCTTTTAGGAAACAGGTGTTAATTTCCATAGGGCAATAAGCATTTCATTGATTCTATTTCAAAGATCATTAATTAACTAACATATTAGAAAATTTCAATTCTATTGTTGGAATAAGTGAGGAGAACCAAATAAAGTTTCTTTTGATGTTAAAATTATTTTTAATCAGCTGGCTTCCTACTGAATACTGAGGTATTCCTATTCCTATTCCTACTGAATACTGAGGTATTCAGTATTTGGAATAATTTGAAAATAGTATTTTTCTTATAATTCATATGAGCAGTGTTTGATATCAAGATTTCCTTTTCCTGAAGTTAATGTAAAATAATTTTCCTCTATTCATCTTTTCCCAGGGGATAGACAAAAAAAATTGTGTTTTCATGAATATGAAATACAGTGGCAAATAGACAAGGAAAACTACAGCGCTGTGTCAGAGGTCATTCTCATAGGAATGTCAAATCTCCCTGAGCTGAGCGTCTTACTCTTTCTGGTCTGCCTTCTCATCTATGGAGTCACAGTGACGGGCAACTTGAGCATGATCTCAGTGATCCAGGCCAGCTCTCAGCTGCACACCCTCATGTACATTTTCCTGAGCCACTCATCCTTTGTGGATTTCTGCTATGCCATCATTGTGCCTAAAATGCTGGCCAATAGGTTAAGCAAGGACAAAGCCATTACCTTTCTGGGTTGCATAGTACAACTCTACTTATTTTGTACTTATGCAATCTCTGAGGTCATATGCTGGCTGTGATGACCTATGACCGCTTTGTGGCCATCTGTAACCTACTGCTGTACATGGTGATCATGTCCCACAAGCTCTGTATGAAACTAGTATCTGCCTGCTATCTCTGTGGAGCAGTTTATTCTCTGATACACATATATTTAGCTTTTGATATCCCGTCCTAAAGATCAAATGTTATCAACCACATCTTCTGTGATTTACCCCCTATCTTATCTCTTTCCTGCTCTGATGTGTCTATGAATGAACTGCTATTGTTTATTGTGGTCACTTCTATGTGATCATCACTATCATGGTCATCCCCACCTCTGATTTGTTTATTCTCATCACTATCCTGAGGATGTGCTCTGCAGAAGGAAGGCGCAAAGCCTTTTTCACCTGAGCCTCCCACCTCACAACCATTGTTGTCTTCCATGGAACAATCCTTTTCATTTATTGCAAGCCCAATTTTGACTACAGTCTGGAAACTGATAAAGTGGCCACGGTGTTCTATACTGTAGTGATTCCCATGCTGAACCCCCTGATCTACAGCCTGAGGAACAAGGACTTCAAAGTAGCTTTCAGGAAAGTGGTGAGGTAGAATTACTTTCAGCCAGGCCAATTTCTGAGCTGGTCTCAGGTTTCTGAAAGGAAACTTCAAGGAAGAGCTTGTGTTTTAGTGGATGTAGATAAAATGACAAAGAGGAAATGACATTAAAATCTACAAGGCTATTTATGCTTCTTTCATATCTTCTTGTCTTTGAGCTTTATTTTAAAATCCCCTTTATTGTATAGAACATAGTAAAAACGTATCTGTCACATTTGTTTTTCTTCTCTAATCCCTATGTGTTTTGAAGGACTTTGTGGACAATAATTTTAAGCTTCAAGTTTTTGGTTTGAGGTAACATAATACTCCCTAACAAATCCATATTAAGAGTCATTACTTTCCATGGCCCTTAATGTATCTAACTGGCTGTATTGAATTGATGTCATTTTTCTTTAGGGAATCAATATACATTTGTGTCATAAGATATAATTATTCTTGAAAATTTGGAAGTAATTTCCCAAGTGCTGAAGTGAACTTGCAGATATTATTTTAGTTATTTTTGCTTAATTCCCTTTTTAACTATTTTTTTATTGTAAGGATTAAATTTTTGAAAATTAAAAAGAAGTTCTCACCTTTAAAATGGAGGTAATAATAATACTCTACCTATCCCATTAAATTGTAATGAAAATTATTTAAATAGTGTATTTAAATTCTTAATGATGGGAAAGGAGATGTGGCTCAAGTGATTGAGCTCCCGCCTACCACATGGAACGTCCTGGGATCAGTTCCCGGTAACTGCTAAAGAAGACAAGATGGTGCAATATGTTGGTGTGGTGAGCTGATACAACAGGATGATGCAACAAGAGACACAAGGAGGAACAACATAATGAGAGACACAACAAAGCAGGGAGAGAAGGTACCTCAACCAATCAGTTGCCTTCCTTCCACATGGGAGGTCCCGGGTTCAGTTCGTGTTACCTCTTTAAAAAAATGAAGCTGAATACACAATGAACAGGCACAGGAAATGCAAAAAACAAAGGAGTGGGGAGAAATAAATAAATAAAATAAATCTTAAAAAATCATTCTTAGTGATGGATATAGTAGAGTATAATTGATTAATGTACTAGCTGTTGTTATTAATATTATTTTTACTTTTCCTCTTGGCTCTGTATTTCACCTTAATTCTTGGTTAAACAAGTACATAGGATAACTCATTTCCTACCTTTTACAAATTCCCATGACTTTGTTAATGTTTTGGTGTTCTGTGACTTTATTTTAACCATTCTCTACATTTCTAATAATTATGCATTACATTCCTGTGACTCCTGAACAAATTACAACAAACTTAGTGGTTTAAAACAACAGATACTTTTTTCTCAAACTGCTGGTGTCCAGAAATCTGGAGTCAGTATACTGGGCCAAAATCAAGGTGTCTGCAGGATTTCACTCTGTCTTGGGAGACTCCATGCATTTCCTCTTCATTCTTCTGGTGCTGCTGGCATTCCTTGACTTGAGGCCTTATCACTGCAATATTCAAGGAATCTTCAAATATTTCTTTGTTCCATCTTTACAAAGCTGTCTTCTCTGCGTGTGTATGTGTGTGTGAATTAAATTACCTTATTCCTTTCACTTAGAACACTTGTGATGGCATTTTGGCCACATAATCCAAAATAATATTCATAACTGAAAAGACTTAACTTAAGCATATTTGCAAAGAACTTCTTCTATATAAAATACCATTTACAGGTTCCAGGGATTAATGAATATGTTATTTTTTTTGGGGGGGGCATTTTCAAGCTTAATACACCCATCCTATTTTTAAAAATCATATCATAATTTGCATTTCCTACATTCCTACACTCTTAATACTGCATTTATTTTCTCACCCCCACATATAATCTGGTGTTTGTTATTGTCTGCATTTTAAATAAAGTCACTTATTTATATGCAACATTGATTCGTGTTGCTATAATGAATTGGGAAGAGCACTTGTCTTGAAATTAAGCACCTGGGTCCAGGATTTGATGCTGATTAGTGATTTTGAGCAAGATACTTAAATGCTTTAACCTCAGTTTTCTTAAATATAAACTGGGGATTAATTGCCACCCTGGGTGAGTTAATCTGGAGAATGTCGTATTGTTAACTTTTCTTATAAAGAAATCTTTGAGGTCATGGGTCATGTATTAACCATTTAGAAATATTTCAATATCTCTGGCACAAATAACTACTCATTATCTCAATAAAATAAATGAATATATACTGGCTCAAAGAAGGGAGTTACGATGTTCTTAAAATGAAAATATGGCACTGCATTTATCCTCAAATATGTTAAATGAGGTGATAATTCAATATCATCTGAGAAATTGTATATATGATGAAGGTAAGGAAAATCTTTCACCTTTGCTTCTCCAACTGTAGCAGAGTTTCTCAGCGTTGGCATTACTGACATTTTGGACAAGACAATTATTGCTGTGGGTTCTGTCCTGTGCATGTACGATTTTTAGCAGCATCCACAGCCTCTATGCCAGCACCAGCCCTACACTTCCCCCACAATGATGGCAAGCAAAAATATTCCTAGACCTTGACAAATGTCTCCTGGAGAACAAAAGCGCTCATGTTGGGAACCACTGAGCTGGAGAGTATTGATCCACAAAGCTCTATTCTCCTCAGGGAAACTTTCTATATTGATCTGCCCTGTATGTGAGAAGTCTTTTCAGCTCCCCAAGCTCCAACATTTTACCATGTTATTAATTTAATAATATGATGATTTCACTGGGCCCAGAATTCTAGGTCATTTTTTTAGCTTTTTTCAGCACTTTAAATTTTCATTCCACTCTTACCTTGTTTGCATGGATTCTTAGGAAAAGTCCAAAGTAAGTTTTGTTCTTGTTCCTCTAGAGTAGGATGTTTTTCCCTTTGTCTCTCAAATATTTTTTGTCTTTGCTTTTTTGGTTTTTATACTTCTTGGTGTTTTTTTTTTTTTTTTTTTTTTTTTTTTTTTTAGCTTCCTGTATCTCTTGTTTGGTATCTGTAATTTTAGAAAATTTACAGCCATTATTACTTAAAATATTTTCTCTGTTCCTCTCTCTCTTTCTTTTCCTTCTGGTATATATATGTTACATCTATTGTTATTTTCCCACAGTCATTGGATATTGTATTCTGTCTTTCTTATTATTTATTCTCTTTGAATTTCCATTTTGTAAGTTTCTATTGACATACCTTCAAGCTCACTTATTCTTTCCTTGGCCAGATAAAAGCTACTGATGAAAATAAAATTAAAAAAAAAAGAAAGAAAAATAAATCAACTGATAAAGCCATGAAAGTTATTCTTCATTTCTGTTGCAGTGGATATTTTATGTGTTTGTTTTTGTTGTTGTCATTAAATCAATTTTATTAATACATATCAATAAAACATACAATTTATCCAAAGTGTACAATCAATGGTATTTGGTATAATCACATAATTGTGTGTTTATTACTTCAATCACTATTAAAGCATTTTCATTATTTCAATAATAATAATAAACAAAAAGCAGATAAACAAACAAATAAGAAAATTTCTCACCTCACAATTTCTCTGTTTACCCTGGTGTACATAATTGCTATTTCTGGCTATTTTTGCACAGTTGTTTATTAAGCAGTTTTATAGAGATATATTCACATGCCACATGATCTACCCAAAGTGTATAATCAATGGCTTTTTTTCCAGCTGTTAAAAAGTCCTTTATTGTAAAATTGTAAAATAAATAGAAAAATAGATTGAAAGAAATTACAAATTTTAAACGGGAGTGCAAGGCAAGGTTATATTGAATATAAACAATTATAAATTACAGAAGCATAGTAGCAAACATTTATAAATGTAAATAATAATTAAAATAAAATAGAAATTAATTATGGCATAATTCTAACTTTTGTATTACACATCTAACTATTGGACATAATAATCTCTAAGAATTAAATGAATTTTTAGTTTAGCTATTTAATTTCCACTTAGGCCATAACACTTTATAGATAATCAAATTCTTATTTGGGGATTCTTCACATCTATTTGGAATGAATTACAGCAGATAACAATTTGCCAACTCATAATTTTATGAGGCAGAAAAATTTAAATTCTTTTTCAACAATAGTCATGCTAAATCATTATTGATCCAGAAAGATTATTTTTATTAAAGAGTATGAATAAGAAAGGGTTAAAGAAAAATGAAGTATCCAAAAATACATCTCTTCTCTAAGCCTCCTCAATTAAAGGCAAGTGTTTATTTTGTATGAAAAAATTAAAGAATAAAGATCACAGGAACAACTTTCCAGTTGTACTGAGTAATTATTGTTCATATATTATAATGTTGTTATTTTACATTTATCTGTCTACTCCAGCTCTTTATTGGTTACTATTTGCATGGAATATCTTTTTCCAACCTTTCACTTTTAACCTGATTGTTACTTATATCTGAGGTGGATCTCTTGTAGACAATACATAGACAGCTCATATTTTTTTATCCATTCCATCAGTCTATGTCTTTTGATTGGGGAATTCAATTCATTAACATTTAGTGTTATTACTGTAAAGGCATGATTTACCTCATTCATTTTGTTCTTTGACTCTCTGTTGTCATATCATTCTATTCTCTGACTTCTTATCCTTTAGTTTATCCTTCCTAATAATCTTCATTTCTAAAATGTTCTCCAATTTTCACCACCTTGTTTTTTCATTTCAGGAGTGCAGAATCCCCTTTAGTAACTCTTGCAAATCTGGTCTTTTGGTAAAATATTTTATCAGTTTTTGTTTGTCTGCAAAGACTTTGAATTCACCCTCATTTTTGAAGGACAACTTTGCCAGATATAGAATTCTTGGCTAGCACTTTTTCTTTTCCAGTACCTTAAATATATCATACCACTTTCTTCTCTCCTCCTTGGTTTCTGATGAAAGTCATCACTTAATATTATCAAGTTTCCCTTGGATGTGTTGCTTTGCTTTTCTCTTGTTGCTTTCAGAATCCTTTCTTTTTCTCTGATATTTGTTATTCTGAAGGGTAAGTGTATTGGATAGGTCTATTTGTGCTTATTCTGTTTGGGGTGTTGTTGTCCTTCTTGGATGTGGATATTTATGTCCTTCATAAAAGCTGGGAAGTTTTCATTCAGTATTTCCTCAAATATTCTTTCTGTCCTTTTTCCATTCTCTTCTCCTTCTGGGACACGAATAATGTGAATGGTTGTGCGTTTCATGATGCCATTCAATTCCCTGAGACTCAGTTTTATTTCTCCTTTCTCTTATCTTTCTGTTCACCTGTCCAAATATTCTGGTTTTCAAAATCACTAATTCTGTCTTCAAGCAATTCACATCTTCTCTTATGTGCCTCTAATGTATTTTTAATCTCATCCAACGTGTCTTTCATTCCCATAAGGTCTGTTACTTTTCTTTGTAGTCTTTCAAATTGTTCTTTTTGCTCTACCAGTGTCTTCTTAATGTACCTTATTTCTTTAGTCATATTTTCTTTAAATTCTTTGAAGTGATTTGGGAGAATCATGTCATTATCATTCATTAATTGTATAAAATCCTGTATCTCTTCAAGATTTTTGGTTTTTTCTTTTGGCTCGGCCAACTCTTCCTATTTCCTAGTGTGGCTCATAATTTTTGGCTTATGTCTAGGCATCTGAATATGTTGGTAAATTACTCAGATGACTAATTTCTCTTTCTTGCATATTGTTTTTTTTTTTTCTACAGCTCTTCTTTGATATTTGATTCAACTTATTCTGTCTTTAAAATTGCCCAGCTTAAGTTTTCAAAATTGGACCAGGTACTCACTAATGAAGAGCAGATTTTCTCCCAGGGGTTGCTTACAGAGAGTGCAGTTTTTGTCCATGCAATTTCTCGAAATGGCCAAAAGATGGCTCTAGTTAGAGCACCTTTCCACAGTGGTGTTTCAGTCTCAGCTTTCTTGTCCTCTTGAGTTGAATCTCCAGATCAGAGATTCGAAGTGGGCTCTGCTGTCTGAATTCACCAAAGAAAAACACCCCTAGCCTCCTTCCTTTTCCCTTGAAACATCTGACAGGGAGAAATTGTCAGCTCCTCCTTGAGTCAGTTGTAGTGAGCCAAATGTTTTACCCCAGCTGAATATCTTTGGTGGAGGGAGGGGAGCCCTTCCTGGCCACCACAGGGTGTGGTAACTCATGTTTCTCCTTTCAGCTTCTTTATCTCTCTGTCCCTCACCCACCTGGGAGTTGTATGGCACTGTCCTGGTCTGCTGACCCCTAAAGCAGGTCCCTCAGACAACTTTTGGCTCTTTCTCCATTGTTTTTGTGGGAGCATTTAGCTCTGCCTGTTAGTCATTGGCCATCAACCCACAGCCCTCCTGTAGTGGTTTTGATTTATAGTATTTAATTTTAATTCTTTCTTTGAGTTTTTTTTTCTCTCTGATTATATTACCTATATGTTCTTGCATGTTGTCCACTTCTTCCATTAAAATTTTAGCATAGTAACCATAATTATTTTACATTCTTCATGTGATAATTCTAAAATCTCTGCCATTTCTGAATCTGGTTCTGATGCTTGTTCTATCCCTTTCCAACTCTTTTTTATTGCCTTTTAGAATGCATTATAATTTCCTTTAGAATAAATTTAGAATATATACCAGATAATTTACCTGGTAAAAGGGAATGACTGAGGCACATAGACCTTTGGTGTGCACTTTTATGTTAATCTGCCCAGGAGTTAGGCTGTTTTTACTGTATGCTTTAGCTGTAGGAGTTAGAACCTGAAATTTCCTCTGGCATTGTTTTTGTCTCCCTTGTGTTTTTCAGTTTTCTTTCTTGGAGACTCCTGCTTAAATAAGATCTAAGCCATGCATTTCTTTCCATTGTAATCCTTTGTTGTTATTTTGTTGTGGTAAGGTGTAGGGGGAGGGAAGGAAATCATTTATATCCTTGTGATTTGGTCTCAGGCTTTTAGTGAGCCTGAGTCCTTGGAAAGTGATCTTCACAGATATCGTATAGCTTTTTTTTATGTTATAGGTGAGACAAAGCTAAAAGGAGTTATAAATGGATATTCTCTTCTCATTCCTTATAGGTTAGAGTGGGCTGGATATCTGTATTGCCCTTTCCTAAGGTTGGGAGTTTCTAGTGAAACCTAATTTTATTGGCCTCTGGTAAAATTGTTTATTGTGAAGGCATGCGTTGATGAAAAGACCAGGATGCTCTGACTGTTTTTAAAAATGTTTACTATTTTCTCCCCCCTGTTAGAAACAGAAGGAGATTTTCTCTGGTCTTCACAGTAAGAACCTGGCTAGGTTCTTGGAGGCAGAAGTCAGGAAAGTGTTTCCCCCCATCTCAAACACACACACACACACACACACACAAAACACAACAATAAGAGGGTCTGAAATGTAAGGCACTTAGAAGTCATCACCCTCTGTCTTAATAACAACAACAAAAAAATTGGCTGAATGAAGTGAGAAATGAAAAAAGAAAAAAAGAAAAAAAACTTTTCTAAGATCCAACAGCAAATTTAGGTCACAGGAAAAACTACTGTCTTGAAAATAGTAAAGAGATAGGTATAGAGACCAAAGATTGCCTATAAAAAAAGCTTAGGGGAAAAAACCACCACTTGTACCAGTACTGGTAGGAATGCTTGAACATTAATTGATAACTTGCTGGAAGATCAGTTTTGACCAGCTTGAGTGTTAAAGATTCTGGTGGACCAAGTTTTTTGTTGTTGATGTTGAATCCAACAGTGTATATAAAGAATTACATATTATGATCAATTGTGATTTATTCCAGGTATGCAAGGCTGTTTTAACGTTTCCAAAAATCAACTAATGTCACTTATTATATCAACAGACTAGAAGAAAGAAAAATAATGAACTCAAATCAATAGATTTAAAAAATTGTCAAAATCTAACACTCTTTCATGACAAAAACTCTTGACAGATTAGGAATAGAGGGGGACTTCCTCAACTTGATAAAGAACATATTTTAAAAAGTTACAGCAAACACCATGCTTAATAATGAAAAATTAAGTGATTTCCCCTAAGATTCAGAAAAAGACAATGATGTCTCCTTTCACCACTTCTATTCAAAATCAAACTGGACATCCTGGTTAACACAAAAAGACAAAAAAAAAAAAAAAAAAAAAGAAGTATAAAGTTATATAAATAAGGAAAGAATAAATAAAATTTACTTTTTTTCATAGATGATAGAATTGCCTATGTAGAAAAGCCCAAAGAATTGACAAAAAGCTCCTTGAACTAATAAGTGATAATAGAAAGGATTGACTACAAAGTCAATATACAAAAGTCAATTACTTTTCTATATGCCAGCCATGAATAATTGGTATTTGAAATTAAAACATAACACCATTACATTAGTTTAAAAATGATACTGAGATATTTAACAAAATACATACAAGTGCTATATGAACAAATTATAAAATTCTGATGAAAGAAATCAAGGAAGATCTAAATAAATGGAGAAGTATTTCCATATTTATGAATAAGAACTCAATATTGTTAAGATGTCAGTTCTACCCAACTTAATACATGGAATTCAATGCAACTCAAATCAATATCCCAGCAATTTAGCTTGTTGATGCTGAAAAAATTCATTTAAAGTTTAAAAAGTCTAAAAAGGCAAAACACCCAGAATAAGGGCCACCATACAAAGATTACTTTTCAATATCAACACATATTACAACACTACATTGAGTAGAGGCAGTAAGAAATTTATGAAAACTAGACAAATAGATCAATGTAACAGAATAGCAAATACAGAAATAGGCCCACACAAATATAGTCAACTGATCTTTGACAAAAGAGCAAAGTCAGGGAAGTGGATGTGGCTCAAGCATTTAGGAGGTCCACCTACCACACGGAAAGTCCTGGGTTCGGTTCCTGGTGCTTCCTAGAGAATACAAGCAAGACAGCAAGCTGGTGTGGCCAGCTGACACAACAAGATGACACCATGAGACACAAAGAGGAAACACAACGAGAGACACAACAAAGCAGGCACGGAGGTGGCTCAAGTGATTGAGGGCCTCTCTCCCACATGAAAGATCGTGCATTCAGTTGCCAGAGCGTCCTAAAGAAAAGACAAGCAGACAGAGAGATTGCACAACAAATGGACACAGAGAGCAGACAGCGAGCACAAACAATGGGGGAAATAAATAATTAAAATAAATCTTTTTAAAAAAAGTCAATTCAATGCATAAAAGATAGTCCTTTCAACCATGGTGCGGAAACAAAGAATCTTGACACAGGCCTAATTACAACTTTCACTAAAAACAACTCAAAAAGAATCAGAGACCTTTTAGTAAAGCACAAAACTATTAAATTTCTAGAAGATAACACTGGAGAAAATCTAGATGGCACTGGGAATTGCAAATTAAAACAACAATGAGATGCCACTAAATGCCTAACAGAATGGCTAAAACTCCCAATACCAAAACCACCAAATGCTGATGAGGATGTGGGAGCAACAGGAATTCTCATTCATCGTTGGTATGAATGGAATATGGTACAGCCACTTTGGAATACAGTCAGGCCGTTTCTAACAAGGCTAAAGATAATTTACCATGTAATCCAGCAATCACACTCTTAGGCATTTTCCCAAAGATATTAAAATCTTAAATCCAAAAGAATCCTGAACATAAATGTTTATACAAACTTTATTCATAATTGACAACAGTTGGAAGAAACTAAGATGCCCTTCAATAGGTGAATGAGAAAACAAACCTTGGCATATGTCACAAAATAGAATATTAGTTATCAATTAAAAGAAATGAGCTATAAAGCCATACAAAAAAATGGTAGAATCTTAAATGCCTATTACCAAAAGAAACAAGCCAGTATGAAAAAACTACCTATGGTATGTTTTCAAGTATATGGCATTTTGGAAAAGGCAAAGCTATATAACGTTAAAAATATCAGTGTTGCTGTAGTTTCAGGCTGAGGTAGAGGGGGGATGAATAGGTGGAGCACAGGGCATTTTTAGGGCATTTAAATTATTCTGCTTGATACTATCAAGGTATGCATATGATATTATGAATTTATCAAAACCCATAGAACTACACAAATGAAGAGTGAACAGTAATGTAAATTATAGATTTTAGTTACAAATAATGTGTCAATATTGGTTCATTTATAGTAACAACTGCACCATATATTGCAAAAGTTAAATTCTAAGGTAAGTTATGTGTATGTCTGGATATATAGAAATTCTCCATACTTTATAATTGTTCTGTAAACCTAAAATTGCTTTGAAATAAAATTTATTAAAAAATAAGATAAAACTAAACACCTATTGGAGCAACCAAATTTTTAAAGGTCATAAACATAAACAATAACATGACAATACAAGGTGTAGTGCAACCAGAATTTTTAAACATCGCTGGTGTGAATCCTAGATGACAGAGTATGTTTGGCAATTTACTTTACATTACACAAACTCTTACCATAAGACCCAAATGCCACATTCTAACTATTATCCAAGTGAAATGTATACATTTGTGCATGCAAAATCTTTATGCACAATTATATAGGCACTGCATTCCTCATCACCGAAAATGGGAGAAAACAGATACTATCTTGATTGGGGAATGGATAAATAAACTGTAAAACATGCATAAGAATCTGACTTATGCTCTGCCTTCAAAAATCTGACTCAATTTCTCAATTCAATAAACTTTTAAATGTATGTTACATGGCACTTCTAATTTTGTGCAAATAAATTGTATAGGTCCTCCTGCTTGCCATGACTCTCTATTTTATAAGATAAAATAAACCAGTAAAATTTTAACAGTCTCTTTGCTTAACTATCATAGGAATTTCCTTCAGTAGAAGTGGAATATGTGACAAAGGCTAAGAAATGGAAGAAACAGGATCATTAACTTAAAAGAATATCAATACTAATATAATCAAGTGAGCCAAGATACTCCAAAATAGTGATATACTTTGATTTGAAAACAATACATATGAGACCTTACAATGGGAAAAATCCTATCCATGAATATAAGGCAACTTAATTGAAGAATTTAAAAATATACAAGGCCTCATGTAAAATATTCCAAGTTATCCCGTTGTTTTAGTCCACAGGTTTTTACTCTTGGGGGTTATTACAACATATAGTTTGGTGAAAGTATTTCTTTCTTCTGTAAACTGTGAAAGGGAGATTGGGAAGGAGAACCAGAATGTCTCCTCAACGTCAGGGGCATTCCCTGGCAGATCTGTTTTGGGAACACCTTATATGATAGTTGAGAATATGATAACTGCTTTACTTGAAACTACTTTTTGTTCATGTACACCTGGAAAAGACTATGAGTACATACAGTGCTGTACAAAGTTTGAACACTATGGCCTAGATTGACATTATAAAGAAGAAAACATCTAGAACATATTCTTGAGTTGAACCCATTTAATGGCAACATTGGAGATTCATTAGGGAAAACACTGTCTCTAGGCCTTTTCTCTTCAGCATGATTCATATAGCAACATGATGTTATGACTTTGACTTTGGCCAAGTTATATCTGTCTGTGCCTCAATCAACTCTTTTGATAGGTGAGGATAAAATAGAACTGATCTCTTGTTCAGTTATTATGATAATTAAATTAGTTAAAACTTGTATAATATTTTGGATCTATTGGTGAGTTTTTAAGAAGATAAAATGAGTTAAAAGTGCTCAATAAGTGTAATATAGTTTTTTGACTGGGAGACTTTACCTTTCTGGTGTGGCTTTAGACAGTATGGCATGCAGAAAGATAGGAAATTTTGTATTACTATGAGAAAGGGAAAGTTCATAAGAAATATTCATGTAATTTCAGTGTGATAATATGAGATGTAGCTCACATATACAATAAAGACATGTAGAATTCCATAAGGAACCAAGAAATTTGGAAGGAGACATTTAGTTTCAAATAGTTGTTTCACAAATTAGGGTATTTTTCAAATTCCTCATGATATGCCAGAGAGGTTATTATCTGTGTTTATACCATTTGTAGAGTTAATTTTATTTTTATTTTGAAAGTTTTACTTTTGGCATTCCATAGAGATTAATAAATGTTCTTGGCACTTAACAGATCCATTTACAAGAGCTTAAATTATAGCATAAAGTATTAACTCTATTCTGTACACATACTGACATCTTCAGGCCCAGGAAGGAAATGTCTGTCTATCAGGATTGTTAGCTTTAACTAGACTCAGGTTACTTGAAAATGGAAATGAATATATATTCTGAGCAAAAAATTAATTTTAAAAAGTATACCTAATTCAGATGTCCTCTAATTAGAGTATATTTTAACAGAATCCATATTCCTGGACAATTATGGCTTGGAATATTTCTGTCATTTAGTAATAAGAGATAGTGGATGGGAAATTGAATCAATTTCCTCTATAATGCCAAATCTATTAGTGCATCTATTTTACTCTTTCCCCTTTATTCCTTCTTCCACACCAATATTCTTCATGGAATCTAGTAAAGCTGACCATGGAAATGCCCCCTAAATGTTACTCTCATTCTGATGGTTGAATTAATGTGCTTATTAGCTGCTTATGGGAAGTCATGCACATGTGAATGAACTCTGCTCAACAAAGGAAAAGTATTCTTTTGTCACTTCTGTTAGATTTAACAGTCTAATTTCCTCATATCAGTCTAGAAAATTGGGAAGTAAATTTCCAATTTTATTTTCTCTTTAGCTTGGGGCAGGAAAATAATTTTTTTTCAGATTGAGAATACTATAACTACAAGATGACAACTTACTCATCTTTTAAAATTTAGTCCAAGATATGGAGAACGTTTCAGGCTGGATGTGTTTCTAGTCCAGATTCTCTTCACTGGCTTTCCACTGCACATCTGTCTATGAAGTCGGGTATGTACCCTTTCTGCATCTAAGAGGGAGGACAGAGAGTAAAATTCCTCAATTTCTGTATACCTTTTCTTTAAAAGTCTGACAGCAGCACTCACTTACACAGAATATACAACATTCCCACATTCTATTCTTTTATATAACTTGTGAAAATTCTATTTCATTTTATATGGGTAAAATATTTATCAGTATGGGTTGTAGTCAAATAAAAGTGACAGCATAATATATTTTTCTCTATTCTGACATATACAAATACAACTGTACCAACATCTCTATCTCCACCTATATATCATTTCTGCTATTAGGTATCATGTTTTTAATTAGCCATCTTCAAATCAGTTTTAATTAGCATAATTTTCTATGCAAGATATGGTAAACCACAGCTTAACAATTTCACTTTTTCTGTCCTTTTAAGATTTTCCTTCTGTGGATTTCATAAATAATGCTGCAGTGGCACATTTGAGCATGTTTTTTATTATAATTTTGTGAATATATTTAAATCATTCATATATTAGATTATCATAATCTCACCTCAAAAAAATGTCATTTAGCTTTCATTGCTTTGGTGGTCATGGTTTTGAATATACTTTGCCTAAATGCTTCCCATTTAATTTTATATCAGAACTTCCACTTTCCTTAATCATTGTTGACCTTGACCAATGTAGTTAATAAAATCACTTTTTTTACTTGATAAGTGAAAGTGATTCTTTTAGTGTATATTTGCTATCTTTTCTTCCTCAATTTAATTCATACTAATGCACAGACTCTTCATCCTCATGAATTTCAAAAAAGATCTCAAACTCCCCAATAAAATTGTAGAAAGCTAGTTCTGGTCTAAATTTATGTTACTGATAGACCAAACTAAAAAAATGCTATATTATAAAGTATCACAAACCTAATCCTGATTTGGACAGATATTATTACAGTTTTCAAGGACAGGGGTTAATTTCCTTGTGGCTGTGTTTCATAACATTGAATCTGTGTAAAAATCCACCAATCAATCTAACTTAATAGAACATATAAATCTATTGGGGTACATAAGGGTTGGATATCATTTAAGTTTTCTCCCAACTTAAATTGTTTTTTTCTAGTGTCCTCTGATGAAGATTTTGATATTTTATATTTGGTTTTTTTTCTTACACATCTTAAAATATTGTGATATCAATGTTGTATATCTCTGAAATAAATTTTTGAAAAACTACTATTTTCACTTCTTAGGGCCAGACAAAAATCTCATTTGTTTTTACCAAACATGCAATGTAATGACAAATGAAGAAGAGAAACTACACCACTGTGTCAGATTTCATTCTCGTGGGATTGTCAGACCTCCCTGAGCTGAGTGTCTTCCTCTTCCTGGTCTTCCTTCTCATCTATGGAGTCACAGTGATGGGAAACCTGGGCATAATCACAGTGATCCAGGCCAGCTCTTAGCTGCACATCCCCATGTAATTTTTCCTGAGCCACTTGTCCTTTGTGGATTTCTGCTATTCTACTATTATTATGCCTAAAATGTTGGCCAATATCTTAAGCAAGGATAAAACCATATCTTTTCCAGGTTGCATGGTACAATTCTGTTTATTTGGTACTTGTGCAATCATGGAGGTCATCCTGCTGGCCGTGATGGACTATGACCGCTTTGTGGCCATCTGTTACAACTGCTGTACATGGTGATCATGTCCCAGAAGCTCTGTATGGGGCTGGTGTCTGCCTGCTACATCTGTGGAGCAGGGTGTTCTCTGGTACACATGTGTTTAGCTCTTGAGTTCCCATCCTATAGATCAAATGTGATTAACCACTTCTGTGTTTTACCAACCTTTTATTTTCTCTTGCCTGCTCTGATGTCTCTATGAATAAACTGGTGGTTTACATTGTGGCCACATTCAACGAGATCATCACCATCACAATTATCCTCACCTCCTATTTGTTTATTCTCAACGAAATCCTGAGGATACACTCTGCAGAAGGAAGGCACAAAGCCTTTTCCACCTGTGCCTCCCACCTCACAGCCATCGTTGTCTTCCATGGAACAATCCTTTTTCTTTATTGCAGGCCCAGTTTTTACTACAGTCTGGAAACTGATAAAGTGGCCACAGTGTTCTACACTGTAGTGATCCCTATGCTGAACCCCCTTATCTACAGTCTGAAGAACAAGGATGTGAAAGCAGCTCTCAGGAAAATGGTGAGATTCAAATTACTCTTTGAAGGGCCAATTCCTTAGCTGGACTCAGGATTTCAAATTGGGTGGATGTGGATGAAATGTTAAAGTGAGATGGTTTTTAAGAGCTTGGTTTAAGAGAGGTATGAATTTGAGACAAAAGATTCAGAACTATCATAAGGGATGGAGAAATCAAGTGCATTTCTTATGAAATAATACTCTATAAATTTGGCAGCTATGACATAGTTTGCGATATTGAATGAAAGGGGCTTTAATTAAGTTGATATTGAAGGTGTGGCATGAGAATAATAAAAATGGGAAGAAGAAGTTTCGTCAGAAGAAATTGTGTGTGTAAAGGCTCTGAGGGACAGGGCTCATATAACAGCACTACACAAAGTCACCGCTCTGGGAGAGTTAGTGGGAGTTCAAATCCTGTTGTGCTACACTAGCTGATCTGACCTCCATCAAAGAGCTGAGTTAACTGAGTAAAGGAACAACTTTTATTTTGCACAAAACCAACCGTTCATTGGGATTGCATCATTCCAGGTGTGGCAACTTTCCTTTAGATCCAGCCATGTTAACGGAGGCAAGAACTTAACATGTTAGGAGGAATTTGTGTGATTGGAAGATGGCAGATGTGAGGAAAATGGATTGGATCAGATAAAACTGGACTTGGGGAAGATGATAAAGAGGGTAGGGCAACATTCTAGGGCTGAGGTGAGGGAAACTGCCTGGTATGATGGTAACGATTGGGAAGAGTGGATAGAGATGGGATAGCTTAGTTGTGGAATTGTTGATGCAACGGACGTGGTGGATAAAATTGTTGAAAAAATTATGGATGAAGGCCAAGTTTAGAATTCAAAAATTTGGTTGAAAACGGTGCCATTTAACACAGAAACAAATAGCTTTAAGGAATAAGAGATGTTAAATTTAGCAGTTTATTTTAAAATTGCAGGATTCCACAACTAAAATATTTGAAAACCTATGCATTATACCACATTAACTATTAACATGCCCAGGTGCTATCTGGATGCCCAGGTGAATTTAGGATTAATGCTCTATTTTTTTTAACTCTTTTTTGGTTTGTTTGTTTTGGGTCAGTGTCTAGGTTATTACTAATATTTTTATCATTACTCTTCCATAGCTCCAAAATCCAAGAAGACTGCAGACATATGGAGGAGCAGAATGGCACTATGAAGTCTGAATTCTTTCTCCTGGTGACCACCCAGAACTTCAGAGTCTTCTTTCTGCTGTGTTTTTTCCTTCTATTCTATGACCATGATGGGGAATCTTGGGATGATGTTTTAAATCATAACCAATTCTTTCTTGCACATCCCTGTATAATTTTTCCTCTGTACATTGTCCTTCATTGATGCATGTTATTCTTCTGTCATTACTCCCAAATTACTAGTGGACTTGGTTTCTGATAAGAAGACCATTTCTTACAATGGATGTTCTGCACAGTTATACTTTTTATGTTCTTTGGTTGATACATAATCTTTCCTTTTGGCTGTCATGGCTTATTACCAGCACATAGCAATATGCAATCCACTACTTTATACCATTATTATGCCTAACAGATTTTGTTGCCAGCTTGCAATTGGAGCATTTTTGAGCTCCATTATACACACTACTAACACTTTTCATCTGTCTTTCTGTTCCAAAGAAATTAATCATTTCTTTTGTGAAATCTCCCTAATATTCTCTCTGTCTTGCACTGACACTTACATGCATGACATGGTTCAGGTCATCTTTGCTAGTTTGAATGAAACTCTCTCTCTTTTAACAGTTCTCTCTTATGTCTACATCATTGCAACCATCTTAAAGACAGGCTTTGCTGAGGGAAGAAGGAACAGGTTCTCCCCTTGTGCTTCCCACCTGATCATTGTCTCTATTTACCATGGTACCTTAATCTTCATTTATTTGCTTCCCAGCACAGGATACTCACTGGACATTGACAAAGTGACCTCTGTGTTCTATATATTGATTATACCTATGGTGAATCTTCTGATTTATAGTCTAAGGAACAAAGATGTCAAAAATGCCTTTAGGAAAGTGATCAACCTGAAATTGCTTTCTTAGGAAAGGATAAAACTGAACCTGACAATGTTTTAACAATGGCCATTCCTTGTGTGGTTAGAATTGATGGAAAATTCAGCTTAATTTGAATATTTCCCTAATCTGTAGGTAATGAGACCTCAAGCACAGAATGGGTCCAGGGACTAGTATCCAAGGCAGGGTACTCTCACACTTATATTATGTGTTTTTATCATTTTAAAGTTGAAATTCTAAATATTTATTTCAGATGCAGATTTAAACTTCATTTTATCTCCTATATTTCATATTATTACCCATTGTATCTTCTCACCTTAACCTTCCATCACATTTAATCACAATTTTGGCTAAGCCATTGACATGCCATAATCCCTTTTTTGAAAGAAAATAAATAAATTCACTGAGTCCCTTTTCCAATTAATATTTGTTTCTATGTACATATGCGTGAATTGTAGCTTAGTTTTCAAATTCTACTCATACTAAGAACTGCTCCAATAGTAACCTTGCCTGATTTTTTTTCTGAAACCCCCTTTAATTTTCAAATGATAACTTGTATTCTGAACATCACTTGACTCTTATGTAAACTTTCTTTTAAGACCCTCAGTATTTTCTACCTTGTCTTGTAGCTCTTTGGGACAGTCATATATTCCTCTAATACAGTTATTCATTAACTCTTTATTCATTATTTGATCCTTTCTTCTTTATCACAAGATCCAACCCAGTATAGATATGATTGAATCTTCATGAAGTAAACATAAATAAGTTTACTATTGATGTAATTTCTATAGTGTGGCACTGAATTCATAATTGACTTAAAATAGATTGCCTAGCATAGTAGTTTTTTTAGACACCAATTTGCAAATATTGACTAAATTAAAGAGTGGTTCAAAGAGCATTTTGTTAAAAATATATTCAGTCTGAAGTCTCTTCCTTGGTAAGCAAATAGCTCATTGTTCTGTGGAATGGTGTGCTCTCAGAGCCAGAGATTGAAACTGCAGTCTTTCAATGGTGGGATATAATCTGTGTATTGTTAGGGTCTATTGCTAGTGGTTCAAATGCATGCAGAGAAAGTGTGACTGGAAATTCTAAAGAAAGTGCTAAACCAAAAGTTGAGGGAGAGAGGATGAACTAGAGAAGAAAGACTTCTGACAATGAAAATTTATGCTGGATTCTAATTCCATACCACAGTTCCATTCACTGCAGTGGGATCTATTTTAACAAGATCATTGAAAGTGTAGAGCTCTGGCCAGTTTTTGCTTTCCAAATGAATGAAGGAAATAACAAAGATTAGAGCAGAACTAAATGAAATAGAGAATAAGAAAGCACTAGAAAAATAAACAACACTAAAAGCTGGTACTTTGAGAAGATCGATAAAACTAACAAACTCTTAGCCAGACTAACAAAGAAAAAGAGAGAACAGATGCAAATAAACAAAATAAGGAATGAGCAAGGGGATATCACTACAACCGCACAAAAATAAGGGGTTTTATAAGAGGATAATTGAAAAATTATATGCCAACAAGAATGATAATTTAGAGGAAATGTACAAATTTCTAGACACAACAGCCTACATTGATGAAAGAAGTAATTGATGAACTCAACAGCCCAATTACAAGTAAAGAGACAGACTTAGTCATCAAAAACCTCAAACTAAGAAGAGTCCAGGACCACATGGCTTTACAGCTGAATTCTACCAAACATTACAGAAAGAGCTAACACCAATCATGCTTAAGTTCTTCCAGAAAATAGAAGTAGAAGGAATATTGCCTAACTCATTCTATGATGCCAACATTACCCTAATACCAAAGCCAATCCAAGATATCACAAGAAAGGAAAATTACAGACCAATTTCTCTAATGAACCTAGATGCTAAAATCCTCAACAAAATACTTGCTAATCACATTCAATAACATATCCAAAGGATTATACACCATGACCAAGTGGGTTTCATCCCAGGTATGCAAGGATGGTTTAATATAAGAAAATCAATCAATGTAATACACCATATAAACAGATTGAAAGAAAAAAAATCACATGATCATCTCTATAGATGCAGAAAAAGCATTCTACAAAATACAGCACTCTTTCCTGATAAAGACACTGCAAAAGATAGGAATAGAAGGAAACTTTCTGAATATGATAAAGGGTATATATGAAAAACCCAAAACTAACATCATCTTCAATGGTGAAATCCTAAAAGCCTTCCCTCTGAGATTGGGAACATGACAAGGATGCTGACTATCACCACTCCTATTTAACATTGTCTTAGAAGTACTTGCTCAAACACAAGACAAGAAAAAGATATAAATGTCATCTAAATTGGAAAAGAAGAAGTAAAAATTTCATTATTTGCAGATGACATGATCCTATACGTAGAAAGCCTTGGGAAATCTACAACAAAGCTTCTAGAACTTTTAAAGGAGTTCAATAATGTCACAGGCTTTAAGATCCATGCTCAAAAATCAGTAACATTTCTGTACACCAATAACAAGCAATCTGAAGGGGAAATCACACACACACACAAAAAAAATACCACTTACAATAATAACTAAAAGAATCAAATACCTAGGAATAAAATTACCTAAAGTTGGGAAGCGGCTGTGGCTCAATCAGTAGGGCTCCCGTTTACCATATGGGAGGCCCCGGGTTCAGTTCCCGGGGCCTCCTGGTGAAGGCAAGCCCGCCCGCACGGCGTGGTTAGCTGACCCAGCGAGCACAAGCAGCAAGGGGGGGGGATAAATGAATAAATAAATAAAATCTTTAAAAAAAAAAAATTTTTACCTAAAGTTGCTAAGGACTTATATACAGAAAACTACACAACACTGTTAAAGGGAATCAAAGAAGACTTCAATAAATGGAAGAATATTCCCTGTTCATGGATAAGAAGACTAAACATCATCAAGATGTCTATTCTACCCAAAATAATCTACCGATTTAACGCAATCCTAATAAAAATCAACACTGTATTTTTTAAGGAACAGGAAAAACTAAGTACAAAATGTATTTGGAAAGTAAGAGGCCCCAAATCGCCAAAGACATATTGAAAAAGAAAAATGAAGTTGGAGGTATCACATTATCTGACTTTAAAACATACCACAAAACTACAGTGCTTAAAATTGCATGGTATTGGCACAAGGATAGACATACTGAACAATGGAACCGAATTGAGAGTTCTGATATAGATCCTCACATATACAGTCACCTGATATTCAACAAGGCCACCAAGCCCACTCTGTTGGGAGAGAATGGCCTCTTCAACAAGTTGTGCTTGGAGTACTGGATATCCATATCCAAAAGAATGAGAGAGGAACACCATCTCACACCTTATACAAAAATTAACTCAAGATGGATCAAAGATCTAAATATAAGAACAAACCATAAAGATCTTGGAAGATAATGTAGGGAAGCATCTACAGGATGCTTGTAATAGGAAATGGTTTCATGAACTTCACACCCAAAGCATGAGCAGCAAAACAAAAAATAGATAAATGGGATCTCCTCAAAATTAAAAACTTTTGCACCTCAAAGGATTTTATCAGGAAAATAAAAAGGCAGCCTACTCAATGGGAGAAAATATTTGGCAACCATATGTCTGATAGGAGCCTAATATCCTGCATATATTAAAAAATCCTACACTTAAAAAATAAAAAGACAAAAAAAACATTTAAAAAATGGGCAAGTGACCTGAAAAGACACTTCTCCAAGGAAGAAATACAAATGGCTAAAAAGCACATGAAAAAATCCTTGACGTTGCTAGCTATTAGGGAAATGAAAATCAAAACTACAATGAGATACCATCTTACACCCATTAGAATGGCGGCTATTAAAAAAACAGCAGACTATAAGTTTTGGAGATGATGTGGAGGAATAAGAACTCTCATCCACTGCTGGTGGGATTGTGGAATGGTCCAGCCACTGTGGAGGACAGTTTGGCGGTTCCTCTGAAAACTAACAATAGATCTTCTGTATGATCCAGTGATTCCATTGCTGGGTATATACCCAGAAGGATTGAAAGCAAAGACATGAACAGATATATGCACACCAATGTCCATAGCGGCATTGTTCACTATTGCCAAAATTTGGAATCAACCCTGGTGCCCATCAACAGATGAATGGATAAACAAAATGTGCTACATACATACAATGGAATATTACTCAGCTGAGGAAGGAATAAAGTGCTAACACATGGAATAACATGGATGAATCTTGAAGATCTTATGTTGAGTGAAGCAAGCCAGGCATTGAAGGATAAACAGTATACGACCTCACTGATTTGAATTGAGGAAATTGAGCAGTCTCTGAGAACCATTGTTTGAAAGATAGGTTAACAAGAGAGAGAAAGAGAAGAGAAGGTTGTGAGCAATCACCCATACGGACAATCTATGGCAAAGTGATAGAATATAGTTGTATATTGAAGGATAGGACTAATCATTTTGTTTAAGTAATGAGTATATGCAAGGTGGACCCTTGATGAGCCAACATTGCACTGTGGATACATACCAATGTTTACATGCTACTAGAACAGAAGGGGCTGTATATAGAAATGTTGCTTTGAAGCAATATTTCCAAAACATGCAAACTTCTATTTTCTGAATTTGGAAAAAATAAAACAAGTTTTTGTTGCTATATTTTTTAAAAAAGGAGGCTTTGTAAATTTACCATAAAAGAATTTCCTTCGTCACTTGTCTTTTGGCTTAGGCAGAAATAAGAAAATTATGGGAAGCAGTCATTTGATATAAAGAACTTCTAGGGCCTTCTTTTCTCCATCAACCTCTTGCAATAATATCAGTTGGCATCATCAAGATCAGTTAATTAGTATTGTGGCTCACACTCTGAGCATCAGCCAGTGGATTTCCTTTCTTGCTTACCCTGGAGATCAGATCCAAATGCCACTGCAAAAGGGGAATCCATCTCACTTGATGTGTTTGCAACATCATATTAGTTAAAATAAAAACAACCAAAGTGCCAAACTGACACAGTTTAAGTTTCAAAGGATGAGTTAATACGAAAATGTTCAGTGGAAAATATAACAAAGAACAAAGAAGGGAGGTATAAAATTACCGTGGCAACAAAATAGCAAGGTGAGCCTACTCTTATTCTCCTCAGTTTAGAGGGAAGACTAAGACCGATAATAACTGCTCCCTACACTCAGCTTAGGCATGGTGATAACTGAAGGAAACACTTAGAAGGAAATATTGGTAAGGCTGCAGGAACCAATATTAAAACTCTTGAACGTTCGCTCTCATAATCTTTAAATAAATCCTTTGTGTGGAAAAGATGGTTTCACAGAGAGCACAATTTAGCGCTGATTGTTTTTTTCAGGGCACCTTTCACATCCTTATTCCTCAGGCTGTAGTTCAGAGGGTTTAACATAGGGATCACAACTGTGTAGAAAACAGAGGCCATTTTGTCCGTGTCCATTGAGAAACTCGAGCTTAGCAGGAAATTCATGAACAAGAGTGTACTGTGGAATATAGCCGCAGCTGTAAAGTGGGAGGCACATGTGGAGAATGCTTTCCATCTACCCTCAGCTGAATTCATTTTAAGATTTGTAGTCATGATATAGCTGTAGGAGAAGAGGACAGTGACCATGTTGCACCCCACAATGCAGCCAATGAAGTGGACATTACTATCTCATAGATTGTTGTATCTGAGCAGAAAAGGGCTAGTAAAGGTGGGACATCACAGAAAAAGTGATTAATGACATTGGAATTACTGAGCAACAATCAAAATGTACAGCAAGTGTGGATTGTTGAATCCACAAAGCCTTCAATGTAGGCACCAGCCGCTAGCTTGGGTACAGACTCTCCTGGACATGGCAATTATATAAAGATGTGGATTACAAATGGCTACATAATGGTCATAGGCCATGACAACCAACATGAGACAGTCCACATCTGCAAAGGCTCCCCAAAAATACATCTGGATGTCACATACATTATATCGAATCTTTTCTTGCTCAAATAAGAAATCAGCCAGCATTTTAGGATAGACAATGGAGGAGTAGCAGACATCACAGAAGGACAGGTTGCTCAGGAAATAATACATGGATGTGTGAAGTCTGGGGTCCATCTTAATCAGTAGAATCATCCCTAGATTGGCAATCACAGTTGTGCCATAAACCAGGAGAAAGGGCACAAAGAGCACCTGCTGCACCTCCTGTCTGCCACAGAATCCTAAGAATATGAATTCAGTATATAAAAAAAAATACAGTTCTCAGCAACCATCATTTAGATCTATGAAATCCCTGGTACTGAAAAAAGGAAATGGAAGCAGAGAGTTAACATTATTTTACAGTCCTAAGAGTTTAATCACTCTCATTTTCAGTAATTAAAAAAACAGGAGTACTTGGACTGCTTGAAGTGAACTGATTCAACTGCAAATATATACAAAGTAATTCAAATCTATGAAATCATAATTATAATGATCATATATCTTCTGTTTCTATAGCACTGTACAGAGTTTGCAGCATCTTCATTCAAGTTACATCATATTATTTCCACACCCACCTTTGTAGTAGTCATGATAATCTTTACTAAATATGCCATATACATGAAGAAATTGGTATCACAAGAGTTCACATCATGGTTGTTAAAACAGTTGGTCCAGATAATCCATATCTTTTGAAAAGAAATAATTTTTTCAATTTTGTTGTTTGACCCTGTGATAAAGACATTTAGTTAAGTTAGGGATGTAGGTATATTGCAATATTTTTCCTGCTAGATCATCCAAAATTATGAAGCAAGCAGAGCTATGGCAGCTTCTTGGATATAACATTTCCTCTTTCCCCCATTAACCTGCCAGGTCCTATCTAGCCTCAGTAAACAAACTTGTGTCCCACTGCAGCAGGGATGGACAGAGTCTGTGATTCAGGATGCATGGAAGAGAAACAGTAATATTTGCAAGAGAAGAGGGTGGTCTCCATCAGCAATAGTCTGAAGTGACAGCCAAGAATGTGCCAGGGTAACCATGCCTCTCTGAGAAGGTTGTTATTTCTCATAGAAAATTCTGAAGAACAGAGATGCATGTAGTATGGGTTCAGAGGAGCAAGAAGGGGAGTGTGGTTTACTGTGTGTTCTCTGCCGTAGTCTACTAGAGCTTTTGTGATTTCTATTCACAAACAGACACAGGATAAAAATCCTCAGAGTCAAATCTAATACTTTCAGACAGAGTCATGTCTGAGCTATGCTTCCCATCCCAATTTTGACAGTTGCTCTGTTTCTTTGATTGTATTTTTTTTTTATCACAATTTGTCTTTTTTTTTTTTTTTTTGAAGTGGTAACTCAATTTGATAGTGATTAAATTTTCTGTGATGACGATGAAAAGTAACTAAAATTACATTTTTAAAAATATTTATTTTTTAAAAGATACTTAGATTACATAAATGTTACACACAAAAATATAGGGATTCCCATATGTCCATATTTGTCTTTGATACCTCTGAAATCTGACAGCTCTTGGTTAAAAAAAGTTGATGAACCTTTGAAGGCCAATGAATTTTAGGTGCTACTGTTCTGTTTTACCCAAACTGATTAAATCATACATCATAGTATACCTGTACTCTTTCTTTCTGCAGGAACATAAGAACAGTGGAGTTTGGAGTTTAAAGAACAAAAAAGTAAGACATCTCCATGGTGATCTAGAGATCAAAGTATAATTTTTTTCCCTAAAGTTTCTATCCCTGTATACACACTCTAAAAATAACATTTCCTTTACTGAAAAAGAATGTTTTAAAAATATATAAAAGTACCCATAAGAGATTAAGAATAATAATAAATATCCTGAGTATGTTCCCAATTACCGCTTGCATTATATTTTATATTGATACATGTAATTAAAATGAAAGTTTTTATATAAAGCTCTATATACTCTTTTGGTTTTATAACATGATTTTAATAAAAAGGGGAAAAAAGAATAAAGAAATTAAAATATAAATCAAAATAACAGCAAAACTTGTTAGTACCTGCTCCAGAACTAGTGACTTATTTCTTGGGCACAGCTCTACTGCACAAGTGTACATCATTGTCTCCTGAATGATCTAGACTATATAACTGTCACTGTGTTTGGTCCCTGGGTGTTCAACAATTGGTCTCTCTGGAATAAGTGGAATAAGTGACAGGTATAATTATATAGTTTATTCAACTGATGTTCTCTATAGGTAGGGTGATAGAGATGGAAATACAGACTTTTTTCCCATTTTGTTTTAATTCCAAAATATACATTAAAAACTCATGCACACACATGAGAACAAAAATGCACATATACACTCCTATTAAATACATTCACAAAATAAAGATTTTTAGATAGCCAACATTAAACATAGTCACACTTCCAGGAATAACCACCCTTTGTTGTGCAAACTCTCATATTTTAAATATTTGAAACAAAAATGTTAGAATAAACATACTTAATATGTTAATATGTAAAAATATCATGAACAGATGTATTCTTTTCTATCTAAATTAATTTATTTAATATATCCTTTGCTAATAACCATTTGGTTTACATACAATTACATATCACAACTCTGAAATGAGTACAATTATGCATACCTGATTTAATATAAATAAGTTCTAAAAAATTACCCTTAAGGACATATATTATCTATCACCACATATTATCTTGTATTTCATACATTATCTTATGTGTCCTGATTTGTCTCTAACAACCGACCAATCTCATGTTACAGATGAAGGAATAGACATTCAGAAGTGATAGTTAAACCTATAAATCTTAGAGCTTTTAAGTTTTTCTAACTCTAAAGCATTTACTCACAATAGATTCACGAATACTATGTAATGAAGTATACTTTTTAAAAATTTAATTCTCTTAACTACACTCATAGAATGTTATAGAATGTTTATGTTAAAGTACATTTGAAAAGTCATAAAATCGGTGACCCATAGAATCATAGAGTTCTCAGAAAATTGGGAAGCCATCCAAATTTCACTTTTAAAGTAAGGCAGGATTCCAAAAGTGCTTCAGGACAGAGAGGAGTAAATACCAAGGGTTGCAAAATTGGGAGGTGGTCTGTTTTAGTTATATCAGCTGGGCACATGGACATTATTAATTTTGGTGTAAAGAAAATGTGACATGGAGGGCTTCAATATTGTATAGTTCCAGGAAGCAAATAAAAAATAAGAAAATAAGTGCCCCTGAAGTTGTACAACCGGCAACTGTGTGAGAAGCTCTCTGTATTGGCCATATTCAGAACAATAATTGATAATTCACAAACCACCACAGTACAATTATACATGTAGGTTGCTGTATGTTCATTAAGCATCTATAGTCAATTTATATTTAAAGTTAATGTACAATCATAATACACATCAGCTGTACATCCTGATTCTTAATTTGATTGCCACTAAACCAGTCCAAGCAAAATTTGCATTTACAAAAAACAGTAAAGGGGAACAGATGTGGCTCAGTGATTGAGCACCGGCTTCCAACATATATGAGTCCCTGGTTCAATCCCTGGCCCAAGTACCTCAAAAAAAAAAAAAAAAAAAAAAAAAGCAGTGAAAAGTAGCATGTATCTGGTATGTAGCATTTTATGCACACCAATGCTCAAGATAATCTCCTTTCTTCTGAAACCTCACCTGGGAGTAAAAATTTCACAGGTTTTATTGCTGCTATTGTTGATTTTATTTAGTTTGTTGTTGATTTTTCTCTTGCTTTCTATAAAGCTAAAACACCCAGACTAAAATCAAGGAATTTAATATGTTTTTGCTTTGGGGAAAAGTGATTTTTGCCACAGTTTTTAATGCCTTTTTATATTTCATTGCCATTCTTAGTGTAATGATCCTAATACTAAAATACCAAGTGTACTCCTGTGGAAATTTTGCTGAGATGAACCTCAAACCACCTAAGTAGCATAATATTTTTCCACCATGTACACTCAAGAAACCTATTTGTGCTTCTCAAGAGCTTTACTACTGTTATCTACTTTTCTGGTATATATTTGAAGGAGATGGAGTCATCCTTGGTCACCTTCTGAATCTTTTTCAAACAAGTTTTCCCCTCAGGTGCTACCCTGTCTCCAGGAATCCTAAATTCCCTCTGGCTACACTGTATTTAAGAAGGACCCAGACTTTACCTTCCTAAAAGCTATTGCCCATCCACACCATGTATCATGTAGTATAATTCCCTCTCCCATTAAAATCTGAGTTTGGAGAAAATTGGATAATCTAAATTATCTCCAAATAATTTAATGAGTTTGTGTATTTTAATTGAGAATGATTCTCAAAAGAAAAAGAATAAAACAGATTTAAAGTATAATTTAAGACATCTGAGACGAGGGAGAAAAGAAACATACTTACCTAAATGATTTTTCTTGTTGTCACTGATGCCTTTAACTTAACGCCATGTTGGCAATTGTCTAATTATGAAATCCTTCCTTCAGAAAATCGTTGTCTGGCTCCAAGGCTTAGGTCATTGTGAAATAAGTAGAGTGCATGAGAAGTCTTTCTCTGCTGGAAACAAGAATAAAGTACCCATAAGTTGATAATGAAACCTCTGTTCTCTAAGAAAGGCATTGTATTCTTAGCAACATAAATGATACTTACGTAATGAAAATATTCTATGAAAATCCCATGCTTTATTAGCATTACAAACATATTTTGGAAAATTACTGTATACAAGAAACTGCCAGAGATTTCAAAATATATCATAATAATGATTTCCTGCAGTTGCTTACAATCTAATAGTGTATAGATTTTGTCTCTGGAAAATCTTTTAAAGATAGGATATACATGGAAAATGACCAAAAAATAAGTATGTATCAAGTGAATTTTCAGAAATGCAAACATCCCTAAACCCAGAACCCAGATCAAAAGACAAACCTTTACCAGCACTTTTGTGACTGTAGGCCCCATCATAAATTGATATCCAGTATGGTAGATTAGTATTAGATATTTCCTAACTATGTAGGAGTTAAATAACATAATGTGTGTGCTTTTTTTTCTGGCTGCTATTGCTCAACATGATATTTGAGAGATTCCTAAATGTCATTGTGTGGTAATAGTTCATTTATTCTCATTGCGGTATAATATTCCAGTGAACAAATACACCATAAATTATTTCTCTAATCTAGGAGAGGCATAGTATGAGCCATAATGGTTTATAGTAACATAGTAAAACCTATTCATTTATGCATGCTGATGGCTATTTTAATAATAAAAAGACATATTTGAGTATGTGGCATATACTTTATGACCTGCAAAACCTAAAATATATTACATAGCTCTTGAAGAAATAGTTTTCCAACCACTGATTTAATGTGTTGATAGAAAATTTGAGCTGTTTTCATTTTTATGCTATTACATATAATGCTAATATGAACGTTTTGAACATTTTGGAGTGGACATATTCAATTCTCTTGAGTATAAAACTAGGAATGGAATTTTTGGGTCATAAGGTATGTATATGTCCAGCTATAGTAGAGTCTTCTTTATAGTTTTTTAACAAAATCAATTTTACTGATATATATTAATAAAGCATACAATTCTTCCAAAGTGTCACAATCAATGGTATTTGGTATAATTACATAGTTGTGCATTCATTACTTCAAATATTATTAGACTAACATTTTCATTATTTCAATGATAAACAAAAAACAAACAAACAAACAAGAAAATTCCTCACCTTACTGGGATGCCAATTCCCACATCTACTAGCAATGTGTGAGACACATAGTTGTACTGCTTCCTTACCAACATTTCATATTGTCTATTGTTTTCAATTTAACCATTCTAACTAAACCAGGGTACATGACAGAGGTTTTAATTTTTATTTACCTGAACACCAATATGTTGGATAAACACTTCTGTGAAGCATCTATTAAAATTGAAATGTGTAATAAGAGGTCAGTTAAAGAGCCATACTTAAAAGTACTTGTTTTTCTGCAACTTGCGAATTATACTTACACTATCTAACAAATATCATTGTCACTGTCATTTCAAGTAAAATCAACACAGAGATGCAATGTAGTCTTTTTGTGTGAAGCCACCCATCTTTTTAAAAAATATCTCCAATAATGGGAAATTTATATAACAGTAAAATCATTGATACATAAAGAAAGAATGTGGCAACTCGGAGGGACTTTAGAAATAATCTAGTTTGAGCTACTCCTTTACAAAGGGAGAACTGAGGTCCAATAAAGAAGAATGACTTCTTAAACAAACAGTGATTTAGAGTGGCATTGGGTACCTATTTCATAGTATGCTTCTAAAGGAGGGTTTCCAGAGCAGATAAAATCTGCTGCTTCTGGCTTTAACACAAAGCTTTCCACTTACTAGATCATTATTATTACTCTTCTGTTATTACAATGGTAGTTAAACAGTTTAACAAGTATGTAGTTGCCTATTTGCTCTTTTATACATATAAAAATCTACCATAACTATGCCATTCTTATATTTTGGGATTTCAGTGCCAAGTCTTAAGGAATGAGTCAAGGTATAGGAACATACATATAATTTTAACCAAGTACAGTCATTGATAATATTTATTTGGGCAACAATATTTGTCATCAGTCATTGGTAGATTGTGAGAAGGTTATCATGGAAAGAGAGAGTAAATGGGAGGAAAAGGTGAGGATTGAAATAGATAAACTAGAATAGGTCAAACACTTGATGTTGTATTTTCCCCAACATTTTGCAAAATCTCCAGATAGAAGAGTTAGTTTGGACCATATTTATCAAGTTCCTATTTGAGTCACAAATCCCCAAAACAAAATCCCAGTAAGTCATCATTTAATTTTGAATTACACAAATTCAGGGAGAGGAAGCCTGCATTTAATTAAATTGATTCATTCTTTTTTTTTAGACATCCATTTATTGAGTTTAAGAAACCTCATTTACTGGATTTAAATTTTCCTTCTCTTTAGTTTCACACAAGATGTGATTAAAAGGAAAAATAAGCCTATCAAATGAGTCTGTCATATGGAATGGAGATGAATTAATTAGATGACATGTTTACATCTTCCAAATTAGTGATAATCCACTTTGTCTGGCCTTTAATATTTTTCAAAGAATGTTTTCTACCATGCTGCTGTTCATAAGTAAGATTTCCAAAAAACTGTGGGTTAATTGAGAAAATTAAAGGTTTCATTACCACCTTTCCCCCCAAAAAACAAGATTTCTCATATATTTTCTACCATCATACTTCCCCCAAATATGTTACAGTATTCCAGTAAGACATGCCATGTTGAAAAGTGTTGCTGCTTCTTGGGCTATATTTCCATTCTGAAATGTTTTCACACAGAACATTTTACAATGACAGCTAAATGACTTAAGACACTTGGCTTTTAGCATGCACAATTGTAATGGATAATTAAAATTGTCCTTGAGTCTTGGCAGTTCCTTCAAATATATGGCCATATCCATGCCTTCTCAATAACCTGCTTCCAGTGTTTTGATATTAGAAAACGTGAACAGAGACAAATGAAGTACGTAAATTCCAGGAAAGTATGCAAATAAATATTTTATAGATCCACTACATTGGTGTTTGCATCCAAATTATGTTCTTTTTTTACTTTCTTCCAAGCTATAAAAAATATATCAAGACACGTACTATATTCAGGTAATTTTGTTTTCACTGACTTCTAATAAGCACTTTAAAATGTATTAGGGTTCATGTTTCTTCTGTCCATTTTATTTGAACCTATAGTTACTACTAGAGTTGATAGGTGTACATCCAAGAGATAAATATTTGGGCTCTCCATGTGCCAGCTGGGCCTTGAATCTCAGCAGAGTTGCAACACCTACTCTCCAGTTCTTTGGACTCACCCAAGACAACTAACAAGGAGATATGATGATGGACAACTACCATCTCAAGGAACAGAGAGAGTCTGCAACTGCAAGCAAGATAGTCCCATCCATCTGTCCCATGGGATCTAAACCCCCTCTCAATTAGAGACAGAGTGGGCATCACCATCCCAGAATCCTTAGGATTGGGGTATGAATAATGGACTACAGTAGACTTACTGTTATTCTACTATAGACTTACTGGGATTGTAGCAATGGAAGAACTTTTATCATGGATGTGGAAACAGTGGCCACTGGAGATTCTGGAGGTGGGAGAGGGAAAAATAGGTGTAATATGAGTGCATTTTGGGGGACTTGGGTTTGTTCTGAATGACATTGCAATGACAGATATAGGCCATTATATATCTTGTCATAACTTACAAAATTGTGTGGGAGACAATGCAAACTACAATATAAACTATAATCCACACTCAGTGGCAATGTTCCAAATTGTGTTCATCAATTGTAACAAATGTACCACACTAATGAAGGATGTTGTTAATGTGGGAAAGTGTGGGAGGGGCATATAGGAATCCTCTGTCTTTTTTATGTAACATTTAGTAATCTAAGTATCTTTTAAAAAATTTTAAATTATATACTTAAAAAATAAAAAGATAAATGTATTGGGGGGAGTGAATGTGGCTCAAGCAGTTGAGTACCTGCTTCATGCATGGGAAGTCCTGGGTTCAGTTCCTCGTGCCTCCTAAAAAAAAACAAGACAATAAGCAAATAAACAAAAAATCCTACTCAGGAGAGCCGATGTGGCTCAGTGGTTGACTGCCAGTTTCCCATATATGAGGTCCCGGTTTCAATCCCCAGGCCTGGTACCTCAAAAAAAATTTTATTGGGAGTGTTGGTTTTGTTATTTATTGATTTGTTTTCACATTCTGAATCACAGATGTTGTATTAGTCAGCCAAAGGGGCGCTAATTCAATAGACCAGAGATTGGTTGGTCTTTATGAAGGGTATTTATTTGGAGTAGAAGTCCACAGTTACCAGGCCATAAAGTGTAAGTTTCTTCTCTCACCAAAATCCATTGCCACGTGTTGGAGCAAGACAACTGCCGACATTTGCCAGGGTTCAGGCTTCTTGGGTTCCTCTCTTCCCGAGGCTGCATTTCTCTTTGGGCTTAGCTCCTCTGTTTCCCCCACAAGGTCAGCTGTAGACTATCAGGCGAATGGCTCACTTCTCTTCTCCTGGGGCCTTCTTTCCAACATCAAAACTCCAATGTCAAAACTGCTCCCTCTGTCCTTTGCTTTGCCTTTTTTTTTTTTTTTTTTATTATGGGTAAAAATCAAAATTCTCACAATACATACAAACATTTGCAAAATGATATATAAATATATATGCATATATGTGTATTTGCTTACAAAAATGTTATATATATATATATACATATATTTTAAGAGGTGCTTAGATTACCCAAAATATTACACGGAACCCACTGGGATTCCCATGTTGCCCACCTCCCACACCTCCCACCACATCCCAAACAAACATCTCCCACAGTGTGGCCTTTTATATTCGATTTCCCCACCCACCAAGGGGTGGGGCTCAATGCCCTACTGAGGTAGCTCAGTCAACGCCCTAATCATAACTTAATCATGCCCAGATTAACATATCAGTTTACAAGCATGATCCAATTATATTTTTGGAATTCATAATTACATCAAATTGCCAAATGGCTACAGATGTGATATAGGTGCTTGAGATAACAGGGATGAAGTAGTCATTGAGGACAGAATGCTCGCAAATTCAATGTAGGTGATGATTTAATAAACAGTACTAGATGCAATGATTCTTTGAAGAAGGACCTTTATGAATCTCAATGAGGAAGCATTTAATTGGGGCTGAGAAGAAGGAAAAAGAGAAGAAAAATTTCCTGGAGGAAGTGACTAAGTTAGGAATTATAGCAAAAGACTACTTTACCAAGACTCAGCATTGCTATTCATAACCTAGTCCTGTTGGATTTCATTTCCTCTGTAAAAGCATAGTCCAAAACACCTTAGGATATCTAATTAGTAAACTCTCTAACTAGAACTCTTTCCTCTCCACAATTTGTATCTCTACTCATTATTTATATCTAAAATTAAAAGTCTTCATTTCAAATAAACTTTTCTTCCCTGCACACTAGATTTAGACACATACTTTGAATTCTGACATTTTACCATATGGTGTTTTGTACTTTAATGTGAATTATTTGTATGATTTAGTTAATGTTTCCCATTTCCAGTAGATTATGTGATTTGTTATTATAGAAATTATTGGATTGACCATGAAATAAAGAGCACCTAAAAGTTCAACAGGCATGTAGTAAATACTAAATTATTCTTAGGAAATTCAAGTAATAAGTAAAAATCTTATTGAACAAATGAAAATTTGGCAAAATAAAAATATTGGAAAGTTCTCTAAAAAGAGACTATCTTACTTAAATGGAAGACACAAATGATGTATGACATATAAAGGAAACTATAAAATATTGATAGCATTAGAGGTTAATAATAATGTTTGTATTAAATAATTTGAGACAACTTTGTATAATATTTTATGATTTGAGGATTGAAATTATATGCATGTGTGCCTGTGTGTATATGTACATATACATATGTGTGTGAATATATATATTTTAAATGATCTTTATTTTTCAGTCTTTCCAGGGACTCTTTCCATCCTTGATCTATAGTCTACAAAATAAGGGGTTTAACATGAGAATCAAAAATGTGTAAAACAAGGGCATCTTTTTGTCTTAATCTGGTGAATGAGAAGACTGGGTCACAAATACATGAAGATCATAGTTCCCTGGAAAATTGTAACAACAGTGTAGTGGGGTGTGCAGGTGAAGAAAGCTTGGAAACAACCCTAAGCCAAATGTATCTTTTAAATGGAGAGGGTGATATAACAAGAAAACACTAAAATTCCTGATATGGTAGTCAGTTAATGAAGCCAAAAAGGGTGAATAATACCAAATAATTTACCTGTGTTTCAGGAAAAGAAAGGAGGTAAAGAATAGGTAAGTCACTGAAGAAATGATTAATCTCATCTGACCCACAGAAACATAAGCAGAATGATAATGTTGTATATATCAGAGCATCCACCATTCCCACCAGGTAAACCCCAGCCGTGAACATGGAGCACACCCTGCTGGAAATGTTGACTGTATAGAGCAAAGGGTTGCTAACGGCCTTGTACCTATCAAAGGCCACCACTGACAGCAGGAGACACTCAGAACCTGCAAAGATACAGAAACTGAAGTAATGCAGAACACAACCATAAACAGGAATTGATTTGTTCTTGGCAAAGAGGTCCACCAGCATTTTGGGCCCAGTTGCCGTGGAATAGCAGATGTCACAGAAGAAGAGGTGGTTGAGGAAAAAGTACTCTGATGTGTGAAGCTGGGAATACAATCTAATTATCATTCCAAGTTTTGCCAGAATATTAATGAAATAAATAATGGAAGTATGGTGAATACGGTCTCTTTGATCTCAGAGTTAGGAGTTACTACCAAGAAAAGGAATTCAATCAAGGTAGAGAAATTTCCCCTATCCATTCTTCTTGGTTCTTGTTCTAAAATGTTGCAAAATTGATCAAGAAATAGTTGATCCAAATTTAACTATCTGGACATCCACATGTTATTGTGTGTAGAGCAGAAAGTGCTATGTTTCTCTAAATTTTATTCTTTATCCTCAGAAAATACCCAGACAAATGTGACTTCTAAAGATGCATTGTTTTCCAGGTGAAAAATTTTTAAAAAGTCTGAAATAGGAAGCTGAGAAACTTTGACTCTAAATCTAGATGTCATTCATGAGATATGTGATGAACTGACCTCTATTGCCTTATCACAAGCAGAAGATCTGATTGAACTGAAAGCTTATTTCACATCTAAAACTAAACTAATATGAAGTAAACACCAAGCTATGTAGGCAGTACTAAAAGATACAATACCAAACATCTCATATATTTGCAAATAAATAAACAAATGGACAGCAAAATGATCACATTTACTTCATTCTTCAAGAAACAAGAATGATTTCAAAGCTTCAGCAAAAATGAGGATATCTTTGACAGTAATATTGTATATAAATTAGTAAATAAAGTTATTATGTAGAAGTTTTTGGTTTATGGTGTTTTAGTGTTTACTGAAACATGAGGCATGTTTTATTGAACTTTATTATCACTTTTCATCACTTTTTTCCCACAGGGTTTATGATATGATATGACTAGCATGACAAAGTCTCTTAACAAACTAAAAAAACTGCTATAAAGAAGTGTGGGGAAGCGGCTGTGGCTCAATCAGTAGGGCTCCCGTTTACCATATGGAAGGCCCCGGGTTCGGTTCCCGGGGCCTCCTGGTGAAGGCAAGTCTGCCCGCACGGCGTGGTTAGCTGACCCAGCGAGCACAAGCAGCAAGGGGGGGAGAAATGAATAAATAAATAAAATCTTTAAAAAAAAAAAAAAAAAGAAGTGTGAACACCAGAATTTTACACATGTATTTGCAGCTCTTTGGATTTTACACTGACTTTTTCAAGTGAAAATTAAAATGAGAAAGGGAACAATAAATATGTTGTAGGTATATAGGATTCCATTTCTTATATTGTATGTGTATGTGTTTATGCATGTGTGTGGTGTGTTTGTATCTCTCTGTTCCTATATGAAAATTAGAATGTGCATTTTTGTCTGATTTTACTTTTTTCTAGAATTAAATATTGTGATATGTGGTCCATATGGACTCAATTTCATACATATTTACACATATTGGTTCTTGTAATGTGGAACCTAATTATTATTAGAATAAAACTAGAACAAACCAAATTAATAAGTACAGTGATATCAGTTTCTCAGAGGTAAAAATAATAACTTACTTAGGAATCTTGGTTAAAATATTAATTAGTAAAATCTGCTTCACACAAATGAGGTCAAATTCATATAGCTCCTATAAGAAAATATTGTTTGGTTATTAGGTTTCCAAATTTATTTAATGGAGTATGTAGGTATAAAATAATTCATTAAACATTCCTCAGTAGTTGACCTCGCACTTTTCTTAAAAAATAAATGTTTTTTTTTTTTTCTTTCTATATTCTTTAGATTTGGAAACTCAGAACTCTGCCAGAGTTGAGCAAGTCTTTGTCCCTATTCCTCTGGTAGGTGAACAAGAGACATATCACATTTTATTTTTACCTAATGTCATTTGGGACTTAAATCTCTAAAGTGCTTGCCTGCCTACTTCTGTAAAGCAAATATGAGATTAAGTAGATTTCTGGGTCTCTATTTTCCCCCAGTGAATGCTGCAACAACTTTAGCAAAGACTGAACTTTTAATTCTTCATTCTTTTCACATAATTGATCCATGTCAGGAAGGGAACAGAAATTATTTTAATGTTTGTTAATTACATTAAATCTATACCCTCCTCCTCTAGTCCAAGGAGACATCTGATGGAATTCATTAGATTCTCTGTTTAAAGACTTTAATTTCCTTTTCATTTGTTCATGGTATTTATTCCATTTATGAAACAGTTTGTTTCACATCCTCATTTAGATATCTTACAGTTCTTCAATGTTTATCTTAAATGCAACATTTTTCCTTAACTGTGTCTGATTGCCTTTTCCCAATCATGTGCAATCCACATTCACTTCAATGATTTTATGAAAGCATGACATCCACTACTGTTTTAATTTTCCAACTGCTAAAATAAATACAATAAAAAAGTTTGTCTTAATGGGAATTTATTGGCTTATGGTTTTGAGGCTAAGAGAAGTCCAAAATTGAGGTGACAGCAAGGTGATGCTTTCTTTCCAAAGACTGTGGCATTCTGTGGCTGGTTGTAGGAGAAATTTGGTCCTTGGCTTTTGTATCACATGGCAATGAACATGTATGCCTCACCTGGAATCTATGTCTTTTTGATTCTCACTTTGCCTATAAATTACTCCAGTATTTTGGATTAAAACCCAAAATAATTCAATGGGGCCACACCTTAACTGAAGTAACATTTTTAAGTCATCTTATTTGCAGTGGGTCCACACCCACCAGAATGTGAACCAAGATCAAGAACATATCCATCTAGCTCCTAAAAGGGCTTGCTCTTCCCACAGTAAAATACATTAATTCCATTACAATATCCCAAAAGACTTAAGTCATCTCAGTAACAGTGCTAAGTACACAGTCTCATCGAAATCAGTTACGAGTGTGGTCCATTCTGGGGTAAAATTCCCTTCTGAGAACCTGTGAATCTTGGAAAAAAACTTATCTGCTTCCAATATGAAATTGTGGAACAGGCACAGGATAGACATTCCCATTCCAGAAGGGGAAAATTGGAAGGACAACAAGGGTCATATATACCAAAGAAGTTCAACCCAGAAGTGCAAAGTCCATTAGATTTCCAGGTCTCAAAGTCATCAATGGATCAATGTTTTGTCCTCCAGTCTTCATGGAGTGGCAGCCCTACCCTTCCAATAGCTTGTGCAGCAGTAATGCTCTCCCTGAATACTAGGGTGAAGACCCTACCTTCTCCAAGCATTGGGAGAGGGACTAGTCTCCACAAATGCCAGTACATTTGCCCCATGCTGTCTGAGCACTGAGCTCACCACCAGGCTTTCTGAAAACTCTGGGGCACAGGCCCCACAATTTCTGAACCTTGGAGCTGCAGTACTATCCCTGATGAATGGGGTACAAGATCTGATCCCTCCAAGCACTGTGATAGAAATGGCCTTCCCAATTTGAGCACAGGAGTGGACCTGACCTTTCCACACATATAAGTGAGCCCAATGTCTTGGCTTGGGGAAATCTCTTCAGTCAAGATCTTGACTTCCATGACTTTGCCCTTGAAGTCATTCTTTCTTCAATTCATTCTTTCTCTGTCCTTCAGTCTAGGCTGGCAGTGGTTCTGTTCATACAAAGTTCCCAAAAACCTTGTTGGCTTTGTGTAAATTTCACAGGGATCCAAACCATCAGACAGAAGGTCTTTCCACAGATCCTTTTGGGACCTACACCACCAATCCTGGCTTTCACTGAGATAGCTAACTAGACCCATGTCCAGTCACAGCCTATTTGGCAAAAGATCTTTTAGTTAAACCCTCACATGGAGCTGTGTCTTCTGGGAACTATCTTCCTTAGAGCTCAGAGAGGTCCCTGATAGAGTTGTTTCCCAAAGTTTAAGCAAAGCTATTGCATGGTATTGCTTTAGCAGCTGGGAAAGTAAAACGCTTTTTGCTACTGGAAAGTGGAGTGTTGCCATTACACTTCTGGATAGGCTCAGAACTTTCTAAATCTCACTTTTTGGTTTCTTTGAGTTTAAGAATTCAGTTCTCAGTTTATCCCCTTCTTCTTGCATTTTACTATAAGCTAGCCTCAAAGAGGAGTTAAGGTGCACCTTCTGCACTTAACCTGGAAATATCCTCAGCTAAATATCCAAGTTCATCACTTACAAGTTTTACTCCCAAACTAACATAAGAACACAATTTTGCCAAGTTCTCTGCCAATTTATAACAAGTATTGCCTTTCTTCTAATTTACAGTAGCAGATTAATCATTCTCATAAAACCTCATCAGAAGTAACTTTTTTCCTAAAGCTGTTTCCACATTTTTAGTATTTTACAAAGCACCCTACTTTCCAGTACCAAAAACTGTTTTACTTTCCCAGCTGCTAAAACAAATATCATACAATAGATTTGCTTAAACAATGGGAATTAGTACATGCTTTTGTGGCTAGGGAGAAGTCCCAAATAAGGGATTCAACAAGGAAATATTTTCTTCTCAACAAGTTTGGCACTCTGAGGTTGGCTGCTGGTAGTCCTTGCTTGTTCATTTTTCAGTCTCTTGGCAATGCGCACAGCACTTTCCTAGTTTCTAAATCCATTTGATTCTCACACTGTCATAACTTAACTGAAGCAACATCTTGAAGAGATCTTATCTACAGTGGGTCCACAGCCACCAGAGAGCAGACCAAGAGTAAGAACATGTTTAAATGGGGTACACAATTCAATTCACGAGAACTATATATTTCACACTCAACAGTTATGTTTACTTTGTTCACAGATGTTCCTTGTTGCTACATTCTAACAAGTTTCTCAGAAATAAAAACACGTTTGTCTAATTTTTATATCTCGCAACCACTTAAAGCATGTACTTTAAAAATAAAAGATAATTTAATATTTTTTAAAAAACATTTTTAGGTGTGAAGCCGGTGGGTGATGTACAAGGAATAGAAACAAAGAGGCTTTGGAGGTTGCTTTGACTAATATTAATCATGTATGCAAGGTGATTTTTAAAAAAAGCTATGTGCATATAAGATGTTTTAGAAAAAAGCAGAGTTTTATTTGTTTTCAAATATAATTTTAGTTTGCCATTATTCATGCCAATTTCTCCTAAAAAGTGAAGTACCAAAATTGTAAATTTGAATTTTCCCCAAATTTGTGCCCAAGAGCTCCGATGTAATCCTCTATGTATTCTGCATCTTAGTCTACAGTGGTGGTCTCTGGCTTGACTTGGCTATCACAGCAGGAACCTTTGCTAACCATACCCTGACACTGACCTTACTGATATAAACGTCCATCCACCTTCCCTTTGGTAATGTGATTTATACATGCCTCTTCAGTCAGTGCCCTTTGCTGTGCATGCATGTGACAACTAAAAATTCACACACATACACGCACTTGAGTATTTGTTTGAATAAGTTAAAAGCTAATACAAAAAGAGTCTGAGGATGAGAAATTTCAGAGTTCTACAACTGGCTGATATTAGTCATGGCAAATTAAAGATGGTTGCAAATTTTTGTCATTTCTCCCATGGACACATTGTGTCTTTAGTCCCTTCCATTAAATTTGGTCCCTTCACTGATGGCTTTGATAAACAAGTATGGAAGAACTAACTCCATATCATCTCTAGAAAGCCTACAAGAAGTTATACTTACACAGATATTTATTATAGCATAGTTCATAGTGACCAAAAACTGGGAGAAAAAAATGGCCATTAATAAGGAATTAGGAGATGGGATTAAGACAATTCCATAATGTGGAACATTATATAGTCATTAAATGGAATTCATTTGTTTCTTTCTATTGACATTTAATGATTTGCAAAAGACTAGGCTTGATTGAGCCTAACATGTAAACATGTAAATATGCACCAATTTCTGGAAAGTAAATAATGACCATACCTAGTGATAAACAAAGCATGAAGAAAAAAATAAAAGATAAAGACAAGCTGTTAAAATGACTCTTCTGGGGTGTGTCTTAATAGGACAAAAACGCATATAGGGCATAAAATTCTAAAATGAAAAGAGGAGGCAGGAAAAGGATCAAAGAAGTAAATAAAATAAAATTATATCCTAAATACACTCTTATTTTAAAAATAATACATATGTATATGTTTATCCCTATTTGTATGCTTACATAAAGTTATTTTTAAAGAAGATTTCTGTCTTCTGACATACAAATTACATTACAATGGTATTATATAATTTTATTTGTGTAAAATAAATGTAAGGTCTTTATATTTGGATGAATGTTTTTATGTTTATGTATGTAAGGAAAATTATCTGAAAGGACATTAAACATGTTACTAATTAATGGATGGGAACGAAGATGGGAAAGAAAATAATATTACCAGCTTTGCCTTTTTTTTTTTTTTTTTTTTTTTTTGTTTCTTTACTATTTGTTGTTTTTTTTTTTTTTTTTTATTTTTTATTATGGGTAAAAATCAAAATTCTCACAATACATACAAACA
>JAKSZT010054271.1:5666432-5691663 GCA_026826555.1 Tolypeutes matacus | reverse complement strand
TGCCACAACAGTACTCAGGACAACCTCCAACTCCCAAAGAAACCCCTCATCTTTGTATTATATTTTACATTTCTCAAAGAGTACTTTTTGTTTATATTTTGAAAAGTAATCAAAGAAAATTTTAATATAGATGTAATTTGATGCCTTTAAAATATTTTAAACAGAAGCCTCCATTGCAAATCCTTTTCCACCAAACTCAGGATTAGCAAAGTACTGGTAAACTATATGCAAAATGCTTATACAGACATTTTTAAATATTGTATGGAATGGTTCATGTAGCAAGGAAGTGAGAAAATCAAAAGCGACTTAGAAACTGAGGCCCTCAATTCCACAGCTCTTGAGGAACTAAATTTTGTCCAACATCCATATGAGTTCAGAAGTGGGTCCTTCTCCAGACAAGCCTGTAGATAATATCCCAGACTTCCCCTTGATTGCAGGTTTGTGAGAAACCTTGAAACAGATGACACAGAGAAGCCAAGCCCAAGTTCCTAAACAACTAAGAAAATGAGTGTTGTTTTAAGCTGCTAAATTTGTAATGATTTATTATGCAGTGTTAGAAAATGAAATCAGACGTTGGTCTTGGAATTGGGGTGCTGTAAGAATAAATACTTAGATATGTGGAAATAGCTTTGGGAGCCAGAAGTAGCAAAAGGATTTTGGATTTTGTACAGCATGATAGAGAAAATCTAAATTACTTTAGACGGTTCATTATAAAAAATCTGAACTTGGTACACAATGCTCATGAGGGCTCACAAGGAAGTGAGGAAATTGTTATTGGTAACTGGCAACCCAGAGTCAGTGGCTAAATCTGTGTTATTTGTTAGGCAGCAAAATACCACTAATACAAACTCTCTTTTCCCCATAATAGCTGCAGATCCAATCTGGCATAAATAAACACCCAATCCCCCAATGTCAAAGGATGGAAATCATGCATTGTCTTAGCACTTTAACCAAATTTCCCTTCATTCTCATTGTCAGTAACTATATATATATATCTGTTTGTGTATGTAATGCAAGGATTTCTTGAAGTAAACCGACTATTAAATATAAACCAACTAATGCAAATCTATGAAATCATAATTATAAAAATATCTCATATTTGTATATAACAATGTTCAGAATTTGCAACATACCATCACCCAAATTAAATCACATTATTTATATATCAATCTTTATACTCTTCATGATGACATTTTCAATCCATTCCTTTGGGTATGAACCCATTGTAAGTAGGATCCTTTGATGAAGTTATTTCAGTTAAGATATGAGCCATCTCATTCAGGATGGGTCTTAATCTTATTACTGGGGTCCTTTATAAGAGAATGGAGTTCATACAAAGAGAGCAAAAGCCACAGAAGCTGAATTCAATGAAACCCAGAAGAGAAGTAAGAGACCAGGAGATGCTGCCATATGCCTTGCCATGTGACAGAAGAGCCAAGGATCACCAGCAGTTTGTCTTAGGTAAGAAGGCATTGATTTGAAGATGACTCAATTTTGACATTTTCTTTGGCCTCAAAATTGTAAGCCAATACACTCCCATTTTTTAAACCAACCCATTTCATGGTATTTGCTGGAGCAGCCTAGGAAACTAAAACAGTAACTAAATCAGTCAATGCAAAATACGTGTGTGGAAAAAAGTAAGATATATTAGTCCTATACCATTTTATGCATCTCAACATTGACATGATCACTCCTGTGTCTTTTAAATCACCACTTGGGAAGAATCCAGAATATGATTTCTGTAGTTCTTATTGTCTACATTGTTTATGGTAAAGCTAGAGATCTCATCAGGCTAAAATTAGTGAAACTAATGTATTTTTAATTTTGAGAGAAGTGATTTAAGTAACAATTTTAATGCTTTTTCACATTTCATAGTCATTCTTCATGTGATGATCTAAATACTAAAATACAAAAAGTACTGCTGTGGGAAATTGTACTGGGGCAAAGCTCAGACAACCTAAGTAATTGCTAATAATTGTCCCCTAGGTAACCATAAGAAGCTAATGCATTTGTGTTACCCAAGATCTTTACAATCTTTATCTACCTCTCTAGTGCACATTTGGAGGATGTGTAGTTGCTGTTTCTCACCTTCTTCTGCTTCCTTTCCAAACTCATTTCCTCTTTAGGTGCTTCTCTTTCTCCAGAGATGTCAGTCCCTTCAGGGTAAACTCTACGTAGGTAGGAACCAGAATAAGCTTCTAATTCATGACTGCCCATAGAGATCACATAGTCTAACTCCCTCCAGCCCTCTCCATTAAAACAGATGCTTGGATAGCTACTTTATTATTACAAATTAGATAACTGAATTGGCTTTCCAAAGGGATTTGCATTTTACTTTAGAACGATACTCTTATAATTTAAATCAATATCTTTAGGAGAAATTTTAGGCATCAGAGGTAAGCACATGAGAAACATTTGTCTAGTTTGAAGGCTTTCTGGGTGACACTGATGCCACTGAAATAATATTAGGCAGTCAGCTGTCTATAGACAAGACCATCATCTTCAGATAATCATTCCCTGGCCCTGAGCCATGAACTATTATGAAACAGAGTTCATTTCATGATAATAGTACCAAAGTAAATTATGTCTCCCTGATGATGGAGAATGACTAGAAGTGTCCATGTGGTGATGAAGACGTTTTTATTACAAAAGCAAGGCAACACATTGTAACATAAAGCATAATTATTGATTGACATTCTATGAAATTTATTTTGTACATTAAATTTACAAACATATTTGAATACTTATTACACGTAAGAAACTGCTAGAGATTGAAAATATTGAAATTCTGTAGTTGCTTCTATTACGATAATGAATGTATTTTGAATTTGGAAAACCTTTTAGAAAATGATCAGGTAATTAGTATACATCAAGTCAAATTTCCAAAATGAAACTAGCTCTGTATCCAGAATCAAGAGCATAAAACAGGACATTACTGAGCATCTCAGAAATCATCCACCCACCCCTTAACAAACTGATATAAAATATAAGAAATTAGTTTGTGTATTTTTGAACTATGTGGAAGCAGAATCTTATTGTTTGTATTCAATTATACCTGACATCTTTCACTAAAGCCATGTTTGTGAGATTCCCCAAGTTTTTATTTATTATGGTAGTTCTTATTTTTCATTGCTTTGGAGTAGTCCAATATACAATATACCAGATATTATTTATTCAATTTAGAGCTGGGATTAGCAATCTATGGCACATAAAATTTTATTGGAACACACTCACCCCATTCATTTATATATTGTTTTTGGTGTTTGAGATTCCAATGGCAGATTTGTGAGTGTGTGATAGAGATTTTATAGCCTGCAAAGCCTAAAATTTTTTCTCAGTGACCTTTAAAAAGTTCACCAATTCTGTTGTAATATTAATCTCTGATAAACTTGAGGGTTTTTTTTATGTTATTGGAAATAATGCTACTGTGAATAATTTGTACGTGCCTTTGGGTGGATATTCATTCATACTACATATTTCCATACAGTTTTCCAAATAGGGATGACAATTGTCCTTTGGAATACCAATGTTTAAGAGCTATGACTGATCCTTACTTACCAATAATTGTTAATTTTAATTGTCATTTTAGTCATTGTATAAATAAATGATTCATGATACTGCATTGAGGTTTTAAGATTTATTTAGTTGAGCCCCAATAAAGTTGTTTAACCAATTCTATGAAGTGTCTATGAAAGTGAAAATGTGAATAAGAGACCACTTAAAAGGGCTGTGTTTAAAAGTATTTGAATTTGGGATAATTCCACTATCTCACTGATATCATTTCCACTGTTATGCCAGGTCAAATAAGCCTAGATATACAGTGCTTTCCTTTTTACAGAGATAAAGCAAATCTTTTTTTTTTTTTTCAAAATCACTACAATAGTGGGATGGGTTTAAACAACATTAGAGTCATAGGTACACATAAAACTAAATAGAGCAGCTGGAATAGCCATAGTGATATTGAAATTGAGCCCTTCTTTTACAGAGAGGGAACTGAAGTCAAGCAAGAAAGAGTGACTAGTTCAAGGGTACTGTGATTTGTGTGACATTGTGCACCTGGTTCATAATATGTTCATAAGATAGATTTCTCAAAAGGAGGTAAAAGTTGCTGGTACTACCTTTAATGCCAACTTCCAAGTAGCTGGGTCATTGAGCACTATTACTGCCTGAATCTTACAAATGTGGTTAAAGAGGCTATCACCTGTATTTATACATCTATCTCTTGTTTCATAAAAATACCCAAATCTATCATCACTGCACCATCCTCATATTTAGGCATTTCAGTGAAAGGTTTTAAAGAAAAGAGTATACATATACAAAAATACCTGTAATATTAACCCACTATACACATATTGTTACTATCATGTTTAAAACAGAAATGCCATTAGTCTTTGGTAGATATGTGTGAAGGTTGTGAGGTAGAGAAAGAGAGGATAAAAAGGACTAGTGAGGAATGAAATTGACAGGTTATAATAGATCAAAGTCTTTTTAATGTTATATTCTCACTATGTCTGTAGAATTCCAAAGCAGGAATGTCATTACGTGCCATCTTCCCAAGATCTTATTTGAGTCATGTATTTCCTAAACAATATTTCCAGTAATTGGTTATTCAACCTCTACTAATAAAATGGAACAATATGGAGATCAAATCAGTCTTTAGAGATAGGACTATGTTGTTAAACAGAAAGGAGACATTTAGCTAGAGGCCATGATTCCATATTCCAAATCAGTGGCAATCCATTTAACCTCTCCAGGTTGTTGGGACTTTACTATTTTAACTTTAATTTCAAACAGTTTTCTGCCATGCTGCTGCTTATAAGTAAAAATTCAAACACAGTATGAGTTCATTGAGATAATATGGTGGGGGATGAAATCCTTAAAGCTTTTTGTCTAAACAAGCATTTTCCATAGGTATTTCTACTTCTATATTTTCCCTTAACGTATCCTGTGTTACATAAAGAAATGCCAAATGAAATGCAGATTAACTCCTTGGGCTTTACTCCATACTGAAATGTTTTCACACGGAGCATTTTATTATGAAAACTCTCAAGTCTATACATTCAATGACTTTCAGCTTGTACAATTATGTAATTAGGAGTATTCTTGAGTCCTGCATGGGCCTTCAAATATATGACAATATCTGTGTATTCTTAACAAGGTGATTCATTGCGTTGCCCATCAGAAAGCTAGAACAGAGCAAGATAAAGTAGGCAAATATCAAGAAATTCCATGAATGCACTTTATTTCCCCCAAATAATTAATATTCATTTCTTCACAAATCTGTAACTTCCCATTAAAACCAGTATATCTAATTTCTTACACATTTTAAAAGGTTATATTCAAGGAACATACTATAGCCTCAGTTACTTTTGTTTTAACTATGATGCATAAGTACTTCAAATATTACTGAGGTTTGGGTTGTATCAATTATTTGTTTATTTGCTATTTTGTGTCTTAGACATCGTGCAGATTCTTTGGATAATATGAATGAAAAACTCAAACCTTGACCACAAAATGCTCATGATACCATATTATAAAAAATGATTTTATAAGCAGAATAATATTTTTAAATGCCCTGAGAGGAGGGTTATTTGTGAATCCAAAAGGAGTATTTATCCCTAGCTGAGAATGGGGAAGAAGAGAAGGAAAACTTTCTGGAGGAAATGATGGAGGATTTAAGAATTACCATTCAAGGATGTATTTTCCTGAGGCCCTTCACCTTGTTCTTTTTTTTTTTTTAATTAATTTATTTTTTATTGTGGGTAAAAATCAAATTTTTCACAATACATACAATATTTGTAAAATGATATATAAATATATATGCATATATGTACATTTGCTTAAAAAATGTTATATATATGTATGTGTATATATATATATATATTAGAGGTGCTTAACTTACCTAAATATTACACGGAACCTACAGGGATTCCCATGTTCCCCACCTCACATACCTCCCACCACATCCCACACAATCATCTCCCACAAGTGTGGCCCATCATCCTCAATGGACTTACACTTCCTGGGGCCTTGCCATCAACCATAGACCACAGTTCACATCGTAGACCACGCTCTCTCCCACACACTTCTGAATGGCATGTGCTGATTTAAAATGGTCTACATCCATTGCCACAGCGGCACTCAGGACAAACTCTAATCCTGAAAAAGCCCCTGTATTTCAACTGCACATCCCCTCCCTGCCCCGAAAGTGTCCAGTAGCCACTGGCTCCACCTCACTGTTATAATTTCTTCCATTGCTAGAATCACATTATGTCTACAACAGAATACCATTAAGTCCACTCTAGTCCATAGTTCTTCCCCCAATCTTGAAGGGACAGGGATGGTGATGTCTACTCCATCTCCAAGTGAGAGAGGGCTTATATCCCATGGATATAGCGGGTGGGATGATCCTGCCTGCAGATGCAAGCCCTCTCCCTTCCCTGGGATGGCTGTTGCCCATCGTTGTCTCCTCGCCAGGTGACTTGGATGAGTCCATTGAGCTGCAGGGTAGGAGTTGCAATTCCACCGAGATTCCACGCACACCTGGCACATAGGTAGGCCAGAGGCTCCAGTCTCTGGAAGTATACCTATAAACTCCAGGATCACATAAAAGTTTGAATAGAAGGGACTGATGAACCCTGTGCAGGGAGGACTTATTTGAGTCCAATTCTGTCACTCAGACGAACTTACTCCCATGAATCCCCCCTCCCACACACTCCCCACCAATAGTCCTCTTCAGTACCCATTGTAACCCTTCTGTGATCTAAATCTTCCATGAACATGTAGCCCATAAAATAATCAAATACACTTAATAGGAAAAAGAAACAACAATGATAAGCTTACATGCAAGAGATAAACATAAGGAAACTCAGGAAAAAATAAAACCAAAAAGACAAACAAACAATCAAACAAAAAACAAAACAAAACAAAACAAAATATAATTAGTGGATTGGGACATTCAAAAAAATGGAGAAAAAAGAAAAATAATGCCTTTAAAAAAATATATATATATATATATATACTCTTTTTTTCCTTTTATCACTGTGTTACCGGATATCCGGTGTGCTGTGACACCTTCCCCCTCTCAATCCCCAGTGTCTCCCAAATTTTCATTTAATTTTCAAAGAAGTTTTAGGTCACAGCAAAGTCACACATAGAATACCAGACACTCCCAGATACCAAACCACACCCCCTTCCCCATCCCATATTAAAGCCTCCCTTTTTTTTTTGGATGTTAGCATTGTTATAACTATTATACAGATAGCAAAATAGAGCAACTAAACATTGTCAATGATTTACAGTATAGTTTACAATTTAGAAGATACAGTTTAATAACTTTTGATTATATTTACCATGTCCTGTGTCCCTTACTGTAAGGTAATGAAAAACCTTTCCCATGACCACTAAATACCCCATTAGATCTTAACTGTTCCTTCCTCCCCATGCCCCTGGGGCATATGACACTCCCCTGTCTTAACTCATGGAATGTCAAGATTCATAGTTACATGCCCTGGGTATTTGAACCTACCCTTCCTAATCTACCCACCTGTCAATGTTACACGACCAAACCCAGTAATATCACTACCCATCTGTCCTATCCTTCAGTATGCAACTATACTCTATCCCTTTACCATAGATTATGTCCATATGAGTGATGGCTCAAAGCCTGCTCTTCTCTTTCTCTCCCTTGTTAACCTATTTTTCAGACAATGGTTCTCAGAGACTGCTCACTTTTCTCAGTTCATCCTTCAGTGCCTGGCTTGCTTCACTCAACATAAGGCCTTCAAGATTCATCCACGTTATTCCATGTGTTAACACTTTATTCCTTCTTACAGCTGAGTAATATTCCATTGTATATATGTACCACTTTTTGCTTATCCATTCATCTGTTGATGGGCACCGGGGCTGATTCCAACTTTTGGCAATGGTGAACAATGTTGCTATGAACATTGGTGTGCATATATCTGTTTGTGTCTTTGCTTTCAGTTCTTCTGGGTATATACCCAGCAGTGGAATTGCTGGATCCTATGGAAGATCTATTGTTAGTTTTCTGAGGAACCGCCAAACTGTCCTCCACAGTGGCTGGACCATACCACAGTCCCACCAGCAGTGGATGAGGGTTCCTGTTCCTCCACATCCTCTCCAACATTTAGTGTCTGCTGTTTTTCTAATAGCTGCCATTCTGATGGGTGTAAGATGGTGATTCATTGTAGTTTTGATTTGCATTTCCCTGATAGCAAGCGATGTTGAGCATTTCTTCATGTGCTTTTTAGCCATTTGTATTTCTTTCTTGGAGAAGTGTCTTTTGGGTTGTTTGTCTTTATTTTCAAGGTGTAGGATTTCTTTATATATGCAGGATATTAGGCTCCTATCAAATATATGGTTGCCAAATATTTTCTCCCATTGAGTAGGCTGCCTTTTTATTTTCTTAATAAGATCCTTTGAGGTGCAGAAATTTTTTATTCTGATGAGATCCCATTTATCTATTTTTTCTCTTGCTGCTTGTGCTTTGTTTGTGAAGTTCATGAAACCATTTCCTATTACAAGGTCCTGTAGATGCTTCCCTACATTGTTTTCCAAGGTCTTTATGGTTTTGGCTCTTATATTTAGATCTTTGATCCATCTTGAGTTGATTTTTGTATAAGGTGTGAGATGGTATTCTTTGTTCATTCTTTTGGATATGGATATCCAGTTCTCCAAGCACCACTTGTTAAAGAGGCCATTCTCTCCCAACTGAGGTGGGCTTCATGGCCTTGTCAAATATCAGATAACTGTATATGTGAGGATCTATATCAGAACTCTCATTTCGGTTCCATTGTTCAGTAGGTCTATCCTTGTGCCAATACCATGCAGTTTTGTTCACTGTAGCTTTGTAGTATGTTTTAAAGTCAGGTAGTGTGATACCTCCAACTTCATTTTTCTTTTTCAATATATCTTTGGGAATTCGGGGCCTCTTGCCTCTCCAAATATATTTTGTGGTTAGTTTTTCCAGTTCCTTAAAAAATACAGTGTTGACTTTTATTGGGATTGCGTTAAATCTGTAAATTAGTTTGGGTAGGATAGACATCTTGATTATGTTTAGTCTTCCTATCCATGAACAGGGAATATTTTTCCATTTATTTAAGTCTTCTTTGATTTCCTTTAACAGTGTTGTGTAGTTTTCTGTATATAAGTCCTTTACATCTTTAGTTAAATTTATTCCTAGGTATTTGATTCTTTTATTTACTATTGTAAATGGTTTTTTTTTCCTGATTTCCTCATCAGTTTGCTCATTTATATCCTAAGCATGTTGAACTTCATTTCATCTAAAAAGGCACTATTATGTCTTCCTCATTTCCTCTCTAATTGTAAGTCCCTCTCAATATAATCTTTTCTTATACCCACATTACAACTTTACTCATCCTTAATATCTGAGATAAAATTTCCCCATTCATGGAAGCCTTTCATCTCTACATAAAAAATTCAGATTTTTCTTTGGATGTACAGCACATATTCTTTTTATTTTATGATGATTTTCAAGTTTTGATAATTATTTGGATATTTATTAATTAATGTTTTTTGTTACTTCTACTAGATTGTAATATTCATTAGTGTGAAACTACTGGATTCACTCTGAAACAGAATACTAAGCACCTAAATGTACAAAAGATATTTAATAAACACTCAGTGCATCTTAGAATAACTGAAATAGTACATAACTGAAAGTAGAACAAACAAAAATTTAACATCACAAAAAGGGTCAGCTAAAAATAAAAATTTTCACAATACATACCAACCTTTGCAAAATGATATATAAATATATATGCATATATGTGCATTTGCTTACAAAAATGTTATATATATATATATATATAACATTTAAGAGGTGCTTAGATTACCCAAAATATTACACAGAACCCACTGGGATTCCCATATTGCCCACCTCCCACACCTCACACCACGTTTTCGACAAATAAGTAGCATACATTATTTCAGGAACTATCATGCAACATTTCCATTTAGGGAAGGTCAAAATGCTGATATGATTAGAATTTTGCACAAACACATTTTCTAAATAAGTATTTGAGACAACTTTTTTTCTCATGTATTACCAGTTGATTTTAACCCACAATGATTTTAACAACAACCATAGCTATATATATATATATAATATATATTAATATATATATATCTAATATCTAAAACCACCTTTTATTTTTCACTCTTTGCAAGGCCTCTTTCACATCTTTGTTTCTTAGACTATAAATTAGAGGATTTAACATGGGAGTTACAAGGGTTTAAAATAATGAGTTTCTTTTCTCTTCATCTAAGGAGTAAGAAGAACTGGGCTGGAAATACATGAAGAGCATAGTTCCTTGAAAAATAGCAATGGAGTTAAATGGGATGTGTAGGTAGAGAAAGCTTTGAATTTCCCCTCAGCTGAGGGATCTTTAAAACTGATAGGATGATATAACAGTAAGACACTAGAGCTCCTGAAATGATACTCAGTTCAATGAAGCTAAAAAGGGTAAATATCACTAATTCATTACCTGTGAGTCTGAGCAATATAGTATCACTAAAAGAAGATTATTGCAGAAGAAATGATTAATCTCATTGGACCCACAGAAACATAAATGGAATGTTAGTTATATGTGTCAGAGCATCCACCATTCCCACCAGGTAAACCCCAGCCGTGAGCAGGGCGTACACCTTGCTGGACATGTTGACTGTATAGAGCAAGTGGTTGCTAAAGGCCTTTTACCTATCTAAGGCCATCACTGACAGCAGGAGACACTCAGAATCCACAAAGATACAGAAAGTGAAGGATCGCAGAACACAACCATAAAAAGGAATTGATTTGTTCTTGGCAAAGAGGTCCATCAGCGTCTTGGGCCCAATTGCTGTGGAACAGCAGAGGTCACAGAAGGAGAGGTGGCTGAGGAAAAAGTACATTGGTGTGTGAATCTGGGAATCCAGTCTAATTAAAATGATCATTCTAAGGTTTGCCAGAATATTAATGAGATAAACAACTAGAATTATGTTAAATAGGGTCTCATTGATCCCAGAGTTAGTAGTTATTCCCAAGAAAACGAATTCAGTCAAGGAGAAGCAATTTTCCCTGTCCATTCTTCTTTTCTTTCACTCTGCACTGTTGCAAAAATGATCAAGAAAATAGAAGATCCACAGATAAATATCTGGACTCCACAAGCTATTTTCTGTAAAGCAGAATGATATTTGCTTCTGTAAGTTTTCTTCCTTATCCTCAGAAAATACCCAGACAAAGGTAACTTTTAAAGAGGTGTTATTTTCTCACTGAAAAATCAAGAAGTTTGAAGCAAGACTTGGAAATATATTATTCTAAATCTAGATGACATTCAGGAGATATATGATGTCTTAATATGTTGCCTTATCACATGCAGTAGATTTGACTGAACTGAAAGCTTATTCCAGATCAAAATGATGTCAAAGAAACACTAAAGTTAGATAGAAAAGACTAGAAGATAACAGCACAAAACATACCATATGTTTGAAAATAAACACTGTAATGGACAAAAACTTGACTAAATTTATTTCATTCTGCAAAAAACATGATGCATATTAAAAGTTTCAGCAACAAACAATATATCACTGAATTAATCATATTGCATGTAAGTAAATAAATAAAATCCTTCTGTTACTGTTTTTGGTGTATGGTGCCTTCAGTGTTTCCTGATATATGAGACAGATTTTATTGACTTTTTCTATCACAGGTTCTCATTTATTTCTAGCAATATTTATTTCCCATTTTATGATTGAACTGACAAAGTCCCCTGAGAATCCAAACAGATATGCTGCCAAGAAGTGGGGACCACTAATATTAACACATACATTTGTATGTCTTTGTATTTTAAATGGAGTTTTCAATTTAAAATGACAATGGGAAGGGTAACAATAAATTTTTTGTAGATATATAGTATTCTCTTTCTTGTATATGTGTGTGTGTTTAGATGTATGACTTGTGTATTTGCATCTCTCTGTTACTATATGAAAATTAGAATGTGGACTTTGGTCTGAATTTAATTCTTTCTTTAATTAAATATTAAGGAATGTGGTCCATATGGACTTGAATTTACACATATTTATACATATTGGTTCTTGTAATGTGATACCTCAATTATTATTTGCATTAAACCTAGAATAAATTAAACTAATAAGGAAAATAATATCACTTGCACAGTGGTAAACATAATGACTTACAAATCTTGGTTAAAATACAAATAAATAAGTAAAATCTGTATATTCTCTATACAAATTAGATCTGTCAAATTAGGTTTCACAATTCATTTAATGGAATAAGTAGACATAAAATGATTCACTTAAATATTCTTCAATATTTGATTCTTCATATTCACACACACACATGTATACACACAAAGATATACCCTCTATTCTTTAATTGTGAAAGCTCAGAAACCTACCTTAGAAAGCCTTTCTCACCTTGCCTCTGGTAGGTGAACAACAGACCAATCAAATTTTAGTTTATTCTAATGGCTATTGGGACTTAAATCCCTAAACACTCTGCCTTTACTCTGCTCTATTATGTATACATAAGCTTAAATAGATTTCTGATTCTGTGTTTTCCCTCTTGAATGCTGCAATAAAATTAGCAAAGACTGGACTTTTAATTCTTCAATCTTGTCTCCAAATTGGTCAATGAGAGCAAGGGAAGAGAATTAATTTTAATCCTATGGTCTTTAGCTATCCTGAATGTATACCCTCTTCCCCCAGTTTAATGAGATGTCTAAAGAAATTCGTTAAACCCTCTACTGAATGACTTTAATCTCCTTTACTTTGTTAATCTTATTTCTTCCATTTCTGAAACAGTCTCCTTCACCTCCCCATTTAAAAATGACACTCCTTCAATGATTATTTTAAATTCCACTTTATAAATTAAGCAGGTATGATTGCCTTTCCCCAACTATATGTAATCTACTAATGATTTTATGAATGTATAGCACCCATTATGCTTAGCATACTCTTGAATTATATTTATTTTGTAAACTTATGTGTCACTTTCCAACATTGTAAACTCCTTAGTAATAAAATCAGATTGGGCTAATTTTTAAATATCCTGAAACCCCTAGGAAACAGACTTGCATCATATGTTTGTTAAAACATTTTGAGGTGGTCAGGTTGGTGGTTGATGGACGAAGAGTTGAAATAAAGAGGCTTTGTGGTTGTTTCATGTAACATAGTTCATGCATGCAAGGGTAATTCATACAAAATAAATAAATAAATAAACAACCATCAAACCAACAACAACAAAAAACCCACTGTATGTGTTACTGAGCAAGTGCACTCATTGCCTGATGTGCACAAAAGTCAATGCCATGATACCAGGATTTTGAGGAATGAAAAATGAGGTCGACCAGCAAGGAGACAGGAGCCAAAGCTCATATCTGTCTCCCAAAGTTGAAAACTTAGGAAAGTTTTATAGGATGGGAAAAATGGGAGGTAGGGACAGTCATGAAATACGGGTTGATATATCTAGATTGGTAGTTTATTAAACATCTGATCAGAAGAAGGGAGGATTACAGTTTAGGTGCAAAAACAGGGCACATGCACAGATGGACATTATTCTGACTTATGTGTAGAATAATCAGCAAATGGCATCTTTATCTTGATGAGTTTTAGCAGAGCAGACCTCATTAGGTTACTTTCAGTCACAGTTAGCAGGGAATGCACACGCATGGTCTAGGAGATTCTCCATTAGCTCAGTAGGGCTCGTTGGGGCTAAGCCCTAAAGTAGGCTGACCTTTAGGGACACAAGTAACAGGGAAGCCATAGAGGGAGGTCAAGGTAAAGGGCCCAAGTTACAATATTGAGTAAGGGCTAAGGAATCCTGTTGAAATGGTTTCATGTGCACATATGTTTTTTGTTATTGTTGTTTATAGCAGTGCTCTGTTTCCAAAAATAATTTGTTTGCCATTTTTATATATTTTTTCTAAATTGAAAAGTACTAAAAGTGTAAGTTTGTGTCTCCCCAAATCCACCCCAACAGCTCCTATGTAATCTTCCAAGCATGCTGCATCTTAGTCTACTCTCTTGATCCCTGCTTTGATTTGGCTAACTCAGCAAGAACCCGAGTTAAACATACCTTCACACTGACCTGACTGATATAAATTTCCTTCCACCCTTCCTTTGATAATGTGATTTTTAAGAATCTCTTCAATCAGTGTCCTTTGTTGTGTGAATGTATGTGAAAAATAATAAAAATTCACACACACCCCTAGATATTTACTTACTTAAGCTAAAAGCTAATAAAAAAGAATCTGGAAATGAGAAATTTCAGGGTGAAACATCTCGCTCAAGGTAGGTGAGGCTGACTGAAGACAGTTGTAAAATTTTTTTGTCACTTCTACCATGGAGACATGGAACCATTTTTTGAAAGCATGTAATGACCATACCAAGTCATAAAGAAAACTTTAAAAAAAAGATAAAAAACAATTTGTTAAATTGATTTCCTAGGGTGTGTTTTAATAGGAAAGATAAAGCTTTTTGGACATAAGATTGTGAAATGTAAAAAGGAGGGGTAAAAAGGGTCCACTAATTAAGTAAAATAAAATTCTATGCTATAATCTCAAATAAAAAATAAATGTGGATGTGTGTATTTTCATTTGTGTACTTAGAGTTATTTTTAAAGCTAGATTTATATATTCTGGCATGGGGATATTAAAGACATATGCTTTATAAAAACAAAACCAAATTGAATTATATGGATTAATTAAATTTTTCTAAAATGTATGTAACATCTTTCTAAGTGGATGAATGATTTTATTTTCTTGTAGGCAAGGACATCATCTGAAAGGATATTAAACAAACTTCTAATGATTGGGAATAAAGAAAAGTAAGAAAAATCTTATTAGCTTTGCTTTTAACATGTTCATATTATACTCTGACAATCAAAAAGAATAGCACCTTTCATTTAAATTTTGAAAAAAAATCAAATAAAATGTAATAGAGATCTTACTCGATGCTTAACTTTTTTTTTTAAGCAGAGGCCTCTACTGTAAAAAGTCTTATACAAAATTCAAGGTTAGCAAAGCATTGATAAAATTACACGCTAAATTCTAATTCAGATTTTTTAAACATTGTGGACTGGTCCATTTACCAAGGAACTGAGGAAGCCCTCTCAGGGATGAGCAAGAGTTGGGGAAGAATCTGGATTTTATCTGTGTCATGATGAGACCCAGACCTCGGAAAACTTGAGGAGCTGGTTGGGGAGCAACCTGTGCTCAGGCAAGGGCTCACACCAAGTAGTGAGTGGGATGGGGCCCGCAGCAAGGAGAACTCTGTCCACAGGGCATAGGTGGCCTCGGGGATTTCGGGCCTGGAGTTGACCCTTTGTTCCAGGTCCGAGGGTGGCAGGGGGTGTGCAGTGGCACGGAGACTTTGACAACCTGGCACAGGCGCCCTTCCGGCATGCAGAGACACAAGCCCTGCTTCCAGAGTGCTCCCGGGCCTAGGCCGGCCGCAAAGCAGAAGGCGCCGCAACGGAGCCTGAGCTGTTGATAGCACACAAACACACATTTACATATATTATATAATGCTAGGATTGCTAAAAGTAAACTGGTTACTAAATGTATACAGTTTAATGTAAATCTATGAAAGTATGATAATATCTCATATTTGTATAGCAGTATACAGAATTTGCAGCACACCATCCAAGTTAAATCACATTATTTCTACACCAGTCTATATACTCCTCCTGAGACTATTTGCTATTTCTTGTCATATAGATAAGCAATTAATGTGATAAGGGTTGAAAATCTTGGTTCTTATAGTTAGTATTTCCAGATAAGACAAGTTTTCAGCTAAGAATTTTTTCTTAATTTTGTGATATTAGACACTGTATTAGAGAACTTCATTTAAGTGAGAAGTGCAGGTAATAAATATATCCTTCTATTCTTTCTCCAGATGTTCAAAATGGTGGAGGAAGCAATGATATGGCCGATAACTGGATAAAATATTCCCGTTTTCCCCCTTACCTCTCAGGTCCTGTTCAGCTTCACTTAAACAACTGTGTATGTCACTGGCACAGGGATGGACGGTATGTGATTTGGGACCCATTGAAACAGGGACTCTCAGGGTTGCTGGAGAAGAGAGTAGGAGATCTCCAAGAGCAGTAGACTGAGGTAATAGGCAAACCCTGTCAGGGCAAACCCTGCCTCTCTGGGAAAGTTTTTCTTGCTCAGGAGAGGTAATAAAGACTAGTGAGACCTATTCACAGAGGGCTGGTAGTGCAGGTAGCAGGAGGCAAGAAAGGGAGGGTCGTTTACTCAATGTCTCCCTCTCTCTAGTTTGCTAGAGCTCACTTGGTCTCTATTCACAAACAGATGTAAGGATGCTGATATATGTTATGAAAATGAAAGTTTCTATAAAATTGCATACCCTTCTTTTTTGAAAAGTGATTTTACTGGAAAGGGGGGAAAAAGTTCTAAAGAAATCTAAAATATAAAACATCACCACAACAAGCATATTACTGCATGTACCAAAACTACTGACAAGTCTTTGATGCAGCTGTATACACACGGATTTTGGCAATGACTCTTAACTGATTTACATCATATAAATATCTCTGTGCCTGGGGCCTTGGTGTTCAACTCTTAATTACTAGAACAAGTAAAATCTATAATCATATGGTTTAAAATTTGAAATTCTGGAGTAGATGTAGCTCAGTGGTTAAGCACTTGCTTTGCGTGTACAAGGTCCTGGGTTCAATCCTCATTACCTCTCCCCAAAATTGTAACAAAATAAAATAAAAAATAAAAAATAAAATTTGATATCCCATACAGGTGGGTAATTGAGAAGGAAATACATTTTGCAATTTTATTTTATTTTACCATTATTTTTTATTTATTTATCTCTACACTGATATTGTAGGTGATGAACAATAACTACATGGTCTCTAGTTAACCAACATTTATTATTTCTACTTCACTAACCTCAATATTGGTATTTTGTTTTAATTCTATATTGTACACAAATGTATATATGCACAAACATTCCCTTTAAATAAATTGAGACAATACAAGAAGTTTTTAATAAGATAGAAACATCTATGATCATACTGCCTAGAGAACCATGTTTTCTTTCATATACTTTCAGATTTTAAAATTTTTAATCAATATGAGGATGCAAAAAAAATTATATAAAAATATTAATAGAAGCATTGCATTCCTTTCAACTGATGTTTATTAATTTATTAATCCATCTTATGGTTAGTATATAATTCTTCATATTATAAAAAGTCTGATGAATAAAATTATACATACAAATGTTATAATTTCCAGGTGTTTCTTTGAAATCAGTCCTTAGAATTGGAATTGAGGGACAAAAGTATTTGATTTTGCATAGAGACCATTTTGGAGTTCAAAACAAATCCTAGCTGTTTTTTGTTTTTTTTTCATATATTATCTAATGTATCACTAGGGCTTATCTTATGGTTCATATACTATCCTATATATCCAAATTTTTCACTAACAACCTCATTTTACAGATGTAGATAGTAACATCTGGAGTCTCACAGCCATTGAGTTTTCTGAACTGTAAAGCCCATACTCAAAAAGTTTCTGAATACATATTCTCTTGGTTAATGTAATGGAAAGTGAATGAGTTTACATGAAATTATTTGTGTGAAAATTCAAACTTAGTGTTCCACAGATTTTTAGATTTCTTAGTGAATAGACAAGTTATACAGATAACATGTCTAAACCGATAAATTATTCCAAGGTAGGTGATCAAGGGCCGAGAGAAGCATAAAGGAAGGGTTGCCATGTTGGAGGTAGACGGCCTTATTTCTGTTGAAAACTGAAGCATTATTAATATTGCTATGAAGAGTAAGTGACATAGAGGGCCCCTATTTTGCACAATTCCAGGAAGCAAATAGAAAATAAGGAAAAAAGTGTCCCTTGAATGTGAACAAATTAGAAGCCTATGGGAACGCACTGTATATTGTTTAAATTTTGAGTGATATTTTATAATATGTGAATCATTTCCATATATCGACAAGCACAGATTGCTATGTGCTCATTAAACATCTACTCTAGATTTATATATCAAGATAATATACAAAAGTTAAATTTATGTCTTAATGCAATTGATTTAATTACCACTAAACCAGTCAATGTAAAATTTGAATGTAAAATAAAAATAATAAGATGTATTACGCATATACTATTTTATGCACTCCTACAATGAAGATGTTTTCCTCTTTTTCTTGAAACACGAGTTGGGAGTAAAAGGAACATGGTTTTATTGTTTTTCTTGTTTACCTTCCTTTCGTAAGGCTACGAAACTCACCAGACTAAAATTAGTGAAACTAGTATATTTTTAATTTTGAGAGAAGTGATTTAGGTGACAATTTTAATGGCCATTAAAATTGCATTGCCATTATTTGTGTGATGATCCCAGTATTAAATTACCAGTTATATTCTTGTGAGAATAGTGTTGAGGTAAACCTCAAACTACATTAGTAATTGTTAATAATTGTTAACCAGGTAACCACAAGAAGATTTGTTTACTATCATTATTTACTTCTCTAGATACCATCTTCTGATTCTTTTCTAAGGTCTTTTTACCTTTTTCTAGGGATGTCAAATTCCTTCAGGATACACTATGTTAAGACAGGTCCCAGAATACACTTCCTAAATGTAAATGTAAATGTAAATAGTAACTTCCTTCCAGTTCTCATCATTAAAACCTGAGCTTGCATAGCTACATCATTATTATAAATTGGAAAACCTAAGTGGTCTTCCAAAGGGATTTCTGTTGTACTTCAGAATACCACTCTTATAATTGAAATCAATGTCTTTAGAGGAAATTTAGGCATCAGAGAAAAGCATACAAGAAAAATTCCATGTATAAGGCTTTTCTGATGACCTGACTGTCACTAAAATACTATATAGACTAGTGTCTACATACAAGACCACCTTCTTCAAAAGTCAATGCCTGCCCTGAGTCATGGACTGTTACAAAACAGAGTTCACTACATTGATACTAATACCAAAGTACATGTTTCCCTACTGATGGAGAACATGTCCATTTCTTGATAAAGACGTTTTTGTTATACAAGCAAGGCAGCGTGCATTTTGAATAACGTAAAGCATAATTATTAATTGATGTAGTCTATTAAAATTGTGTTCTACATTAAATTAACATATATTTGAATATATATTGTATATAAAAAACTACTAGAGATGGAAAAAATCATATTAAAATCCTCAATTTGCTTCCAATATGATAGTGAATAGACTCTTTTTTGGAAATCTTTTAGAAAATGATCATATATTTAGTATACATGAAGTCAATTTTTATAAATGAATATATCCCTATACTCAGAATGTGGACTATAAAACAGGACTTGCTAAACAGCTCAGAAATCATCCACACACTCCATCACAAATTCATGTCAAATAAACTAGATTAGTTTTTATATTTTTAACCATGCTAAAGTGAAATCATAGTGTTTGCATACAAGTATATCTGGCTTCTTTCACTAAAGCTTATATTTGTGAGATTCCTCAATGTTGTTGTTTGCTAGGCTAGTTTATTCATTCTCATGGCTGTGTAGTAGTTCAATATATAGCCTATCATAAGATATTATTTAATGAAGAGCTGGGATCAATGAACCACAGCTCATGAAAATATATTGAAGCACAGTCAATCCAATTCTTTGGTTTTTGGGATGCAAGTGCAGAATTGATTGCTTGTGTTAGGGGCTTTATAGCTTACAAAGCTTACAAAACTTTTGAAGCTTTGATTGTGTGACATGTGGTAGGGCATTGTCATGGAGAATGTGGCCTTTACTGTTGAGCGATGCTGGCTGCAGGTGCTGCAATTTTTGGTGCAGCTTATTGATTTGCTGACCATACTTCTCAGATGTAATGGTTTCACTGGGCTTCAGAAAGCTGTAGTGGATCAGACTGGCAGCAGACCACCAAACAGTGCCCATGACCTTTTTATTGTAGTGGTCCTTATGGGTTTGAATTTATACATATTTACACATATTGGTTTCTGTAAAGTGATATCTCAATTATTGTTGGCAAAAGCCTAGATTAAATTAAACTAATAATAATTAATTTACAATTGCACAGTGGTAAAATGGCTTACATATAAATCTGGGTTAAAAATATAAATATATAAAATCTATACTTTTTTTATAGAAATCAGGTTAGTCAAATTAGATTTTAGAGTTCATTTAATGGAGTCAGTAAGCATATAATGATACACTTAAAAATTGCTCAATAATTGATTCCTCATTTTTTTTCTAAAAAGAATAAGAAATTTTACCTCTATTCTTTAGATTTGGTAACTCAGAAACCTATCTTAGATGGACAAGTTTTTCTGGCCATTTCTCTAGTAGGTGAACAATAGGCAGAACACATTTTTTTTTCTAATGACGATTGGGACTTAAGTCCCAAAAGTACCTGCCATCATTCAATTGTGTTATGTAAACATGAGATTCATTATTTTTCTGGTTCTGTATTTTCCCCTAAGAATGCTATCAGAAAGACTGAACTTTTAATTTTTTACTTTTGTCAATGATCAATGTCAGGATGGGAACAGCAATGATTTTAATGTCATGCTTCAAGTCACCCTGAATCTATGCCCTCTGCCTATAGGCCAAGAAGAAATCTGATGAAACTCATTAGTCACTTTATTTAATGGCTTTAAACTCCTTTCAATTTTCAACCCCTTTCTTCCATTTTTGAAACAGGCTCCCTCACTTCCCTTTTTAGAAACCTGCAGTTCTTCAAAGGTTATCTTAAATACCACTTTTAAAATTAAGCATGTCTGATTGCCTTTTCCCAAACATGTTCAATCCACTGTCATTTCAATGATTTTATGAATGTGTAGATTCCAATATAAATGGCATATTCTTGAATTATGTTTAATTTGTTAACAGAAAATGTCTCTTTCTGTCATTCTAACCTCCTTAGTAATAAAATCAGGTTTGGCTAATATTTTTTAACAAAATTCTATTGAAGTATAATACTTATACATGAACATACATAAACAATAAGTGTATAATAAAAGCTATGAACTTATAAAACAAACATACATATCATCAAACAGGGCTCCCATACATCGCCCCACCACCACCACCTTACATTGCTGTGAAACATTTGTTACAATTGATTATAGCACTTTTTTTTCCCCTGAAGTACCGGGGATTTAACCCAGGTCCTTGTACATGGACTCAACTACTGAGCATCTTAAAATATTTCTACTGACTATAGCCCATATCTTGAATTTGGTGCATTTTCCTCCAACCCACCTGATTATTAACTCCGTATTAGTATTTTATATTTGTTATAGTTCATTAGAATACATTCTCATATTTGTTTTGTTAACCACAGTCCATCTTCCACCACTGGCTTCCCTATGTTATACAGTCTCATGCCTTTGTCCAATCCATTCAAACTGGCTCTCATTTTCATCACAGAGTTTTTCTGTCATCACTTCAATTTTAGAACATTTTCATTACTCAAAAAGGAAAAATCACATACCCACTAATACCTCCTAATGTTATCCCTTAGAATTGATATAATATCTTCTTTGCCATTACTGCCAAAAATATTACAATATTACTGTTAACTATCATCCATAAAGTACATTAGTTGTAATTTTCCCATGTATCGCCATATTCTTAACACTTTGTAAAAGAACATTCTTATATTATACTCTTAACCACAATCTTCATACACCCAAAATCACTGTTATAAATTCCTTAGATCATTTTGTAGCTGCCTTTCAATTGACATTTAGGTCCACATACTACCCCCTTTCAACCACAATCACATTTATATATCAGCAATGTTAATTATACTCGCTATAATGTGTTACCATTAACTCTATTCATTTCCACACTTTTACAATAAAATTTATTAAAAATTCTACATGCATTAAGCATCAACTCCCATTCTCAAAGCTCATTCTATCTCCTAGTAACCTATACTCTAGAGTTTACCTCTGGGATTTTATTCATTGTATTTAGTTCATATTAGATACTTAGTTCATAGTAGTGAGACCATACAACATTTGTCCTTCTGTTTCTGTCTCAACCCACTCAACATAATATCCTCAAGGTTCATCCATGCTGCAACATGCAACCCAAATTCACCTCTTCTTACAGCTGGATAGCACTGCATTGTATGCATTCACCATTCACTCTATCCATTCATTGCTTGATGGACACCCAGATAGGTTCCGTACTTTAACAAACCTGAATAATGCCACCAGGACCACTGGCCCTTCTCTCAGTACCTCTGAATACATTGCCAGCAATGGGATAGCTGAATCAGAAGGCATTTCCATACCCAGCTTCCTGAGATACTGCCAAACTGTCCTCCACAGAAGCTGCACCACTCCACACTCCCACCAACAGTGATGGAGTGCTCCCACCCCTCCACATATACTCCAACACCTGCAGTCCTCTGCCTCTCAAATAATAGTCATTCTAAGGAGTGAACTGGTATTTCATTGTAACTTTGATCTGCATTTCTCCAAAGCCAGCAGCACTGAACATCCCCCCATGTGCCTTCTGGCCATCTTTATCTCTTCTCTGAAAAAATGTCCACACAAGTCCCCTACCTATTTTTTAATTGAGTTGTTTGTCTTTTTATCATTGAGTTGTATAATCTTTTTATATAACATAGATAAAAATTTCTAATATGATAGGAGGTTTCCAAATATTTTCTCCTATTGAGTAGGCTACCTTTTTATTTTCTTGACAATGTTTTTTGAAGAACAATAGTGTTTCATTTTGAGGAGGTCCAATTTACCTATTTTTTCTTTCATTGTTCCTGTTTGAGGTGTAAGGTTTAAGAAACTACTGCCTACCACAAGATCTTGAAGATGTTTCCTTACATTTTCTTCTAGGAGTTTTATGGTTGTAGCTTGTATATTTAGGTCTTTGATCTATTTTGAGTTAATTTTTGTATAAAGTGTGAGGTAAGGGTTTTTTTTTTCTTTTTTTGAATATGGATATTTAGTTCTCCCAGCACCATTTATTGAATAGACTATTCTGCTCCAACTTAGTGAGTTTGACAACATTGTCAAAAATCATTTGATGGCATCGAATCTGTAGCTTCTTCCACATAACTACTATGGTTTAAAAGAGCCCAGAATGACAATTTTCCCTGATGGTCTCCATTCTGTTTGCTATAACTGATCTGCAACATTTCAGGAAAAGACAGTTTCAATAGTATATGCTATTTTTCAGCTGTGCTGAATGAAGATTCCAGGATGACTGTGGTCTTTCAGAGGACTGAGGATTCTAGGGATCATGACCAGATGTTGAAAGGCAAGATCTTCAGTACCTGGTTACCCCTGAGCTTCCACACATTGTTAACAAGTCTGAAGATATCAGTTTATTGCTGGAGCAGATCTCTGAAACCTAGAAAGCTATCCTAAACTATGATTATGGACCTAGAGTTAGGAGAAACACGTGGGAAGAGGCAAACTAAAAGACACTTGCTGATTATTAGCTGGAAATTGTGAACATGGCAAGCAGTCCTTTGCTTTTTCCTTAGTGCTTTTATTCCTTATGTCTGGCATGTTGGTGACCAATAAAGACTAACCTATGGGGAAAAATAATCACTTGATGGTAGATGTGAGGGTCTAAACCTGAGTTCTCAATTCAGTTCCATTGATCAGAATGTCTTTCTTTATGCTAGTACCATTTTGCTTTTATCATTGTAGCTTAGTGATATTGTTTAAAATCAGGAAGTGAGGGTCCTCCAACTTCATTCTTCTTTTTAAAGATTTTTTGGCTATTTGGGGCCTCTTATGCTTATAAACAAATTTGATAATTGACTTCCAATTTTGTAAAGAAAAATGCTGTTGGAATTTTATTTGGGATCTCATTGAATCTGTAAATCAATCTGAGTAGAATTGACACCTTAAGGGTGTTTAGTTTTTCAATCCATGAAAACAGAATGGCCATCCATTTATTTAGGTTTTCTTTGGTTTCTTTTAGCAGTGTTTTCTAATTTTCTGAATACAGATCCTTTACCCTTGGCTAAATTTATTCCTAAAATGTGATCCTTTAAGTCACTATTAGAACTGGAATTTTTTTCTGACTTCCTGCTCAGATTGTACATCAGTAGTATATAGAAATACTACAGATTTTTGCATATTAACCTTGTATCCTTGAACTTTGCTGAACTCATCTATTAGTTCTAGTACCTTTTTGTGTAGATTTTTCAGGATTAGGTGCATAAAATTTATTATAGTTATTTTTTCTTGGTGAATTGCCCATTCTATTAATATATTATGAATTTCTTCATTTCATAACAGATTTACTTTTAAAATCTATTTTGAAAGGATTTCTGGGAAGATGACAGAGTAGAAAGACCAGGGACTCTTCTGTCTCCCAGAAACATTGCTAGAGGACAGTTTGAAAGGGCCTGGAAAAAGATCCACGATTTAGAATACCAGGCAAAAACTGGAGACTGCCCAGAAGAGAGAGGGACAAAGGAGGGGTATTGCAATGGCTAAACTGTGAGTTAAAACCAGTGGTTACTACTGCTGGCATCCTCCCCCACACTAAAGACACTTTAGAATACTAAGGCCTTGGAGCTGGCTACAGACAAAGGGGTGGTTCAAGGATCTACCACCTTAGAAAAGGGGAGAGAGAGGAACACAGCCCAAGGCTGACTCAGCTTTTGAGCCAAAAATTTGGTCTACTGTGTCCCACAAGCCCTTCCAGGCTGGGCGGGGCTGTGCCATTGTTTGTCTTGGGAGCCAGCAAGGGACTAAAGATATCCAGGACTAAAGAGATCATACACTCCCAATCTCCCTTTCTACTGGCTGGAACTGAATTTTGAGGACACAGAGGGGAGTCAAATTATTTCCTACCAAAGAAAAGTGAGAGGGCTGCCAGAGAAGGCTGGAGAACTGCCTCTGAGAAAGTTTGAATTACAAGGCTATTAACCTCCAGGCAAGATCATCTATCACAATGATCCTGTCATTGTTGCAGCAAACACGCTTTGGACTGGGAGGACTGCCAACATGTGCTATCTGCTGGCAGAACAAGGAAATGCATGTGAGAAAATTAAAAGTAAATAAGTAAGAGATGCTTTTTCTGGCCTTTATAACCTCCATCACAAAGCCCTAGGAAGTAGGTCTGCAACCCATTACTGGGTTCAGAGCCCAGTTCTGAGCAACTAACAAGGACAATCCTAATGGTCAAAGTTGAACCAAGAAT
>JAKSZT010054271.1:5538725-5666032 GCA_026826555.1 Tolypeutes matacus | reverse complement strand
AAGAGCAGTACACACAGCTTACTGCCAGTAAATTTCTATGAAAGAGAAAGAAATTGAGCATGTGAGTAAACTACCATCCTAATCAGATGGCCAGGCATCAGGAAAAATTACAAGCCATATTTAAAAAAATGGAAAATATGGCCCAAGAAAAGGAATATATCAAAGCCCCAGAAGAGATGCAGGATTTGAAAGAACTAATTAACGAGATGCACACAAATTCCAAAATCAAATTAATGAGTTGAAAGACAATATGTCTAAAGAGGTAAATGACATCAAGAAGGCAATGAGTGGGCACAAAGTAGAATTTGAAATCCTGAATAAAAATGGAGGAAAGCTAATGGTAATGAAAGGTACAATAGATGAGATAAAAAAAACACATTGAAGCATACCACAGCTGACTAAATATGTTATAAGAAAGAATAAGTGGATGCTGAAGACAGAACAGCTGCTATTGAAAAGAAAAGAAAGAAAAGAATGAAACAAATTGATCAGGGGTTCAAGGAATTGAATGACAACATGAAATGCAAGAACATATGTGTCAAGGGTGTTCCAGAAGTAGAGGAGAGGGGAAAAGGTGCAGAAAGAGTATTTGAGAAAATAGCTGAAAAATTCTCAAATCTCATGAAAGAAATGAATTTACATGTCCAAGAAATGCACCATACCTGAATCAGAAGAAATCTGAATAGACAGAATTCAAGACACATGCTACTCAGAATGACAAATGTCAAAGATAAAGAGAACATTCTGAGAGCATCAAGGGAGAAGCAAACCATCACATGCAAGGGACAACTAGTAAGACTTAGTATGGATTTCTCATCAAAAACCATGCACACGCTCTCAATTGAAGATGGAGTGGATGTCACCATCCCAGAATCCTTGGGATTGGGGAAAGAACTATGGACTAGAGTGGACTTAATGGTATTCTACTATAGACATATTGTGATTCTAGCAATGGAAGAAGTTACAACATTGATGGGGAGGCAGTGGCAACTGGAGGCTCTGGGGGCAGGGAGAGGGAAAACAATTGTAATATGGGGGCTTTTTCAGGACTTGGGAATCATCCTGAGTGACATTACAATGACAGATATAGGCCATTTTATATCATCACACAACATGCAGAACTGTGTGGGAGAGAGTATAGACTACAATGTGAACTATGGTGCACACTTAATGGCAAAGCCCCAGGATGCATTTATCAATTGCAAGGAATGTGCTGCACTAATAAAGGATGTTTGTGTTGGAGGTTGTAGGAGGTGTGGGGAGTGGTGCATATAGGAATACCTATATCTTTTATATAACATTAATGTAATCTAAGAATCTTTTAAAAATAATAATAATAATAAAGGAAAAAAAAAAAAAACATGGCCATGAGAAGACAGTAGTATGATACAATTAGGATACTGAAAGAGAAAAACTGCCAGCCAAGAATTCTTAATCCAGCAAAAATGTCCTTCAAATATGAAGACGAGTATAAAATATTCACAAACAAACAGAAACTAAGAGAATTTTTTAAAAAGAAGCTATCTTTGCAGGAAATATGAAAGGAAACCTTAGTGCCTGAAAGAAAAAGACAGACAAGAGAGGCTTGGAGAGAAATATAGAAGAAATAATAGCAGAAAGGAGAACCAAAAAAGTAAAAAGATGAAAATATGATAAGACATATGAAAATCAAAGAATATAATGGTAGAAGTAAATAATGCATTTACATAGTATAATTGAATGTGAATGGATTAAACTCCTCCATCAAAAGATATATACTGTCAAAAGGGATAAAAAAACATAAGTATCCATATGCTGTTTATAAGAGACTCATCTCATACCCAGGGATACAAACCTGCTGAAAATGAAAGGTTGGAAAAAGATAATCCACACAAATAACAACCAAAAAAGAGCAGAGGTAGCTACATTAAGATCAGACAAAACAGACTTTAAATCCAAAAAAAAAGTTATAAGAGATACAGAAGGCCATTATATATTAATAAAAGGGACAATACACCAAGAAGAAATAAGTCATAAATATCTATGCACCTATTTAGGGTGCCCCGGAATACATAATCAAATTGGCAAAACTGAAGGGAGAAATAGACATCTTGGCAATAATTAGAGATTTCAACACACCACTCACATTATTAGATAGAACAACTAGACAAAAGATCAACAAGGAAACAGACAACTTGAACAATGTGATAGCCAATTTAGACATAACAGACATATACAGAACGTTGCTCCAAACTCAGTGGGTTATACATTTTCCTCAAGTGCCCATGGATCTTTCTCCAGGATAGACCACATGTTAAGGCACAATGCAGCTCTCAATAAATATAAAAAGATTAAAATTATATAAAGTACCTTCTCAGATCATAATGGAATGAAACTGGAAATCAATAATAAAGAGAGAATTCACAAATGTGTGGTGGTTACACGACACACTCTTTTTTTTTTTTTTTAAACAAATCTATTTTATTGGTACATATTAACAAAGCATACAATTCATTCAATGTGTACAATAATAGTATTTGGTATAATCTCATAGTTGTGCATTCATCATTTCAATCATTATTAGAATATTTTCATTATTTCAACAATAATAGTAAACAAAAAATGACAAACAATAAACAAGAAAATTCCTCACCTCTCCATCTCTCTGTTTCCACTTTTTTTTTAATTTATATATATATAAATATATTTTAAGAGGTACTTAGATCAGTAGGTCAAAGAAGAAATTGCAATTGAAATCAGTAAATATATTGAGACAAATGAAAACAAGAACATAAGTTATCAAAACTTATGGGATACAGTGAAGGCAGTATTGAGAGAGAACTATATAGCCCTAAATGCCTATATTGAAAAAGAAAGAGCTTAATTCAAAAATTTAAATGAACAACTAACAAAATGATAAAAAGAACAGCAAACCAATCCCAAAGCAAGCAGTAGGAAAGAAATAATAAAGATTAGAGCAGAAATAAAGGAAATTGAGAACAAACGCTAGAGAAAATCAACAAAAACAGAAGCTAGTTCTTTGAGAGGATCAATAAAATTGACAAATCCCTAGCTAGACTAACAAAGAAAAAAAGAGAAAAGATGTAAATAAATACATTCAGAAATGAGAGAGGGAATTTATGACTGACTCCACAGAAATAAAAAGGATCATAAGAGGATATTATGAGAAACTGTATGCCAACAAAATAGACAATATACATAAAATGGATATATTTCCAGAAATGTACTTGTACTCTGACACTAAAAGAAATACAAGACCTTAACAAAACAATCACATTTTAAAAGATTGAATCTGTCATCAAAAATATCCCCAAAAAAGAAAAATCCAGGACCAGATGGCTTCACAGGTAAATTCTACCAAGCATTTCACAAACAATTAACAATCCTGTTTAAAATCTTCCAAAAAAGGAAGAGGAGGGAAAATTACCCAATAAATATTATGAAGTCAACATCACCCTAATACCAAAGCCAGATAAAGATACTACAAGAAAAGAAAATTACAGACCAATCTCTCCATCAAACATAGATGCAAAAATTCTCAAGAAAATATTGAGAATTGAATACAACAGTATATCAGAAGACTTATATATCACAACCAAGTGGAATGTATTCCTGGTATGCAAGGCTGGTTCAACATAAGAAAATTAATCAACATAATACACCATATTAACAAATTGAAGGGAAAAAATCTACATGATCATCTCAATTGTTGCAGAAAATGCATTCAACAAAATCCAGTATCATTTTCTTGATACCTTCAAAAGATAGGAATAGACGGAAAATTTCTCAATATGACAAAAGGCATATATGAAAAACCCACAGCCTACATTATGCTCAATGGCAAAAGGTTGAAAGCTTTCCCTCTAGGAATGGGAACAAAAGAAGGATGCCCACTGCTAGCATTGTTATTCAACTTTGTACTAGAAGTTCTAGCTAGAGCAATTAGACAAGAAAAAAAAAAATTAAAGGTATCCAAATAGGAAAAGAGGAAGTAAAGCTCTCACTACAGATGGCATGATCCTATATTTAGAAAATTCTAAATGTCTGCAACAAAGCTCCTTGAATGACTAAATGAGTTCAGCAAAGTGGCAAGATATAAGATCAACACGTAAAAATCAGTAAAGTTTTTGTACACTAGTATTGAACAGTCTGAGGAGGAAATCAGGGAAAAAATTCCATTTACCATAGCAACAAAAAGATTCAAATAACTAGGAATCAATTTAACCAAATAAGTACAGGACCTATATGCAGAAAACTACAAATAATGCTAAAAGAAATCAATGAAGACATAAACAAATGGAAAGACATTCTGTGTTCATAGATTGGAAGACTAAATATCATGAAGATATCAATCCTACCCAAACTGATTTATAGATTCAATGCGATAACAATCAAAATTCCAACAGCCTACTTTACAGAAATAGGAAAGACAATTACCAAATTCATTTGGAAGGGAAAGTGCACCTAAATAGCCAAAACATTATAAAGAGGAAGATCGACATGGGAAGAATTTCTTTGCCTGACTGTGAAACAGATTACAAAGTTACAGTAGTCAAAACAGCATGATATTGGCTTAAAGATAAACATACCAATCAATGAAATAGAATTGAGAGTCCAGAAGTGAACCCACACCTCTATGGTCAACCGCTTTTTTACAAACCTACCAAGTCCATATTAATGGGACAAAACAGTCTGTTCAACAAATGGTGCTGGGAGAACTGGATATTCTATAACCAAAAGAATAAAAGAGGACCCCTATCTCACTCCATATACAAGAATCAAGTCAAAATATATCAAAAACCTAAATGTGAAAGCCAGAATCATAAACCTACTAGAAGAAAATATAGGGAAACATCTTAAATACATTGTGGTTGGTGGTGGTTTTTGGATCTTACACCCAAAACATGTGAAAGAACAAGAAAAAATAGATAAATAATACCTGCTCAAATTTAAACACTTTTGCACCTCACAGGACTTTCTCAAAAGAGTGAAAAGGTAGCCAACTTAATGAATATGAGAAAATATTTGAGATCACAGGTCCAATAAGGATTTAATATCCATGATATATAAAGGGATGCTACAACTAAACAGTAAAAAGACAAACAACCCCATTGGAAAATGGGCAAAAGACATGAATAGACATTTGTCCAAAGAAGAAATATAAATGGCAAAAATACACCTGAAAAAAATTTCAATACAACTAATGATTAGGGAAGTGCAAATCAAAGCTACAGTGAGACATCTTTTCACACCTTTTAGAATGTCCACTATTAAAAAGACAGAGAACTAGAAGTGTTGGAGAGAATGTGGAGATATAGGACACTTATTCTCTTTTGGTGGGAATGCAGAATGGTACAGCCCCTGTGGAGGACTGTTTGGCATTTCCTAAAGAAGTTGAATATAGATTTGCCATGTGACCCTGCTACTACTGGGTATATACCCAGGAGAACTGAGAGTAGTGACATGAATAGACATCTGCACACCTATGTTCATAGCAGCAGGCCATGAACTGATGAATGGATAAACAAACTAATCATTGATTAGTTGCTTTAAATCCTGTACCTTTTCAGGATTTTTGTTTTGTTTCTTTGGCTGGGCCATCTCTTCCTACTTCTTAGTATGCTTTGTAGTCGTTGCTGATATATAGGCATCTGAATATGTTGAATATTTTGCTTCATGGCTCTTTGATTTTTGGTTCAAGTTATTCTAGGTCTTAAAAATTGGTAAGCTTAAGTTATCAATATAGGGCCAGGGGCTCACTAATGGGGTGCTGATCCACTCCAAAGGATTTGGGAAGAGAGACTCCTAAAAGCATTTTTTCTCTTTGCACTTTCCCAATCAGCCAGAAGATGGTACTCATCAGCAAATCTTTCCACAGAGGTGTCTCATTCAGCTTCCACTTTCCCATGGTTGTGGTCTGGCCTTGGCAGAGATTCAGTTCCAGTTCTACTGACCAAATTCACTGAAGAGAAACCCCTCTGCACATCCCACCACAAATTTATTCTTCCCACAGAGGAAGATGCTTGTTCCCCTCTCATTGACTGCAGTGAGCCACAGGTTTTATCCAGGTTGTTCACCTTGAGGGTGGGGGATGGGTGTCAGTCCCAGCTGTGGGGTATAGTAACTCACCATTTTCATTTTGGCTTCTCTCTCTGTCCATCACCCGCTTAGAGGACGTACAGCACTTTCTTGGCCTAGAGATCCCCAAAGCATCTCCCTTGGACAGTTTTGCCTTCCTCCATTGTTTTATTGAGAGTTAACCCTTTCCTACCCACTCCAATGCCATCTTCCCAGAAGACCTTCTGTCTAATTTTAGAATTTTCAAAAACACCTGTCATACAGACTTGCATCAGTAATAGCTATTTTAATATTTTTGCTAAAAATTTTTAGATTGTTAAGCTGCTGTGATTGATGGACAAAGGATAGGAATAAAGAAATTTTGGTGCTATTTCAACAAACATAGATCATGTATGTAAGGGTGCTGCTAAAAGAAAACAAAAACTGTGTATGTAAGTTTGCTTCTTTTTTTTAAACAAGCTTCTGTATGTTTCCAAAATATTTGTTTGCCATTTTTCATGGCATTTTTTTTTTCTAAATTGAGAAGTGCTAAAAGTACAAGTTTGTGTCCACTCAAATCCACCCCAAGAGTTCCAAAGTAATGCTCCATGTTCACTGAGCCTTAGACTGTTCTCTTGGCCATGGTTTGATTTGTCTATCTCAGCAGGAATCAGAGCTTCACTCTGACCTGTCTAATATAAGTGTCCATTCTCCGTCCTTTTGATAATGTGATTTTAAGTGCCTTTTCAGTTAATGCCCTTTACTGTGTGTGTGCATGTGATAAAATAATAAAAATTCACACACACACACATGCACACATAGACATATATTTGAATCAGTTAAAATGGAAAATTAATGTGGAAATAAGAAATGTCAGTGTTATATATCTGTCTCTTGGTAGTTGTGTCACATTAAAAATGGTTTCAAATTATTTGGCACTTCTAACACCAAGATACAGTGTCTTTCTTCATTTCCTTTGAATTTGTACTGTTTCTTAACTGCTTTGATGAATAGAATATGGCAGAACTAACTCCACGTCAGTTCTGTGATTAGCCTTCAAGAAGATATACTTACAAAGACATTTATTGTGGCACAGTTCCTTGTGACCAAAAAACTGAAACAAAAGAATGCCCATCCTAGAAATTAAAAAAAAAGAATTAAATAATACATATTATAATGTAATTTGATTTTGTTTTTATATAAATGTGTCTTGAATATCCCTCTGTGAGAAGATATAAACTATATGAATAAATAACTTTATGTAAATACACAAATGAAGACACACATGTATTATTTTAAAAGTGATTTTGGGAAGCCAGTATAGCTCAATGGTTGAGTGCCAGCTTGCCATATATGAAGGTCCTAGGTTCAATCCCTAGCCCCAATACCTCTTTTTAAAAAAAGTAAGTTTATAGTATAGAAGTTTATTTTCTTTATGCATGAATCCTTTTTTCCCTTCATTTTTACATTTCACAATCTTATATCCAAAAACCTATTTCTTTTAAGACATACCCTGGGAAGCCTATGTTAACAGCTTTCACTTTATCTTTTGTTTCCAAGACTTTTTTATCATTAAGTATGGTCATTATTTGATTTCTGAATACGGAGTATAAATACTAATTTGTATGCTAATTTCATTCAATCATAGCATTTGTAAATCCACATCAATAGGAAAAATGCTAATGGATACTATTATAATGATTATATAATATTCCACATTTTTAAACTGTGTTAATCCAGTCACCTATTCCCCTAAGGATGGGCATTCTTATCCTTTTTTTCTTTCTAAAATAGGTGTATCATCCTTAATGTGGATAAGTGATTTTATATTTGTTTATGAAAGGAAAATATTTGAAGGGTTGTTAAATAAACTAATGAGAATGAAGATTGGGAAGAAAAAGATTGATAGATTTGCCTTTTAGTATTTGTTATACTTTTAAAAGCTAAAAGTAATAGAATCTTTCTGTATTAGAAAAGTTGTCAGTTATACATAATACAAAGGATTCTCATATAACACCTTGGTCTTAACACTTTTGCAATGGTGTGAAACATACCAATAAACTTACCTTTTTTTTTTGGAGGTATACCGGGGCTGTGGATTGAACCTGGGACCTTCACATATGGCAAGCTGGCAGTCAACCATTGAGCTATACTGGCTCCTCTAAACTCACTTTTAAAATAATACATATGTGTCTACAATTGGGTCCTCAAGACAATTTTCATTCAGCTAAGGACACCTGACCATTGGTTGGACAACTGGAACACAGGATGCCTTCCAGGTAAAACAAGTATTTCATGAAAGGTACACTGTAAAACATCACATTTGCACAAAATCAAGACAATTCCTCTCAGGTTTAGAATTTAGGATTGCTCACAATCAGAAATAACTAAAAGAATGGGTTACAATTCCGAAAAACTCTAATGATGCTCTGCCCTCTTGCACACCAGGTGATTTCATATGCAAAAATTATGGTCCTTTATCATGTAAATTTTTATCCCACTAGTCCTGGTGCACTAGAGAAAATCTCAAATCAAAATGGCCACAATGGGGATCTTCTGATACGGCTAAAGTGGTCTATTTACACATTCTACAAGAAAATAGAATTTCTAAAACTAAGCAACCCAAATACTTTAATTGGTACTTGGGAGCTTCCAATTGTAGAACTAATTCTAAAATACCTCTTCAAGAAACAAATACTAAATCAACAAACATGAAAAAAGACTTATCTAAGCCCATTATAGACCTTGAAATATTATCTGGAACTCCTGGTTCTAACTCTCCTTTAAACACCTCCTGTCTTTCACCTCTGTATCCTAGCCTAGCCAAACTCCCATTCTATAGTATATATTAACATATTTTAAAGTTTAACCAGTATATTGGCAAAAAAACATAATCATTTATTAAATATTATGGATAGAGGCACTGTATTCCTTTCTATTGATTCATAGTTATTTCACCATACATGGTTTTTATTTAATTCTTCATATTATAAAAAATCTGATGAATTAAATTATATGTACATAATTTATAATTTCCAGGTGTTTCTTTAAAAATAAGTCCTTAAAAATGGACTTGAGAGACAAAATTATTTACTCTTAAATGAGACCATTATGAAGTTCACTATATTTCATATATTATTGCATATATCCAAAGTTTTTATTAATAATCTCATTATACAGATGTAGTTAGCAATCCCTAGATTCTCACAGACATTAATTTTCTGTCCACTGTAAAGTACTTACTCTTAATAAATTCCAGATCACAAATCCCTCTTAAAAAGTCATTCTCTTGCTTACACTAAAGAAGGCTAATATGTGCTTACATTAAAGTATTGTTTGGAAATCCAAAATTAGTGTTCCACAGATTTTTAGATTTCTAAATAAAGAAAAATATCATCCAAATAGTATATCTACACAAAGGCAAGATTCCAATGTAGGTGATCTAGGGCAGATAGAACCACATAGGAAGGGACCCATATCTGAAGGTATATAGTTATATTGATTTCAGCTGAATTCTGAAACAATATATATATATATATGATTTTCTTAAAGGCAAAACAAGTTTATATTTTAATCATATTTGATGGGTTTTTAAGTCTTTCCATTTTACAGAATTGCTTCTTGGCTTCAACTGTCTTCTTCTCATCTCTGACCTTTGAGGAGATGGGAAAAACCTGGAGTCACACAATTATAATTTTGTATTCTAGTACCTTTTCCTATGATTTTTGGAAAGTTATTTTCTTAAGATTTCTGAAGAGTTATATTTTTCTTTTGAATAATGAAAAAACAAATCCTACCTTAAACCCTACATTTTTCCCTGCTGTTCTCCAGTTATTTTTGTGTTGGCTGCAGCAAGTAGGCTGTGTTTTCTCTTTCCATGATGACTTCTAATTGTCAAGCATAGTATTTTCATGGTTAAATAATTCCTCATTGTAAACAAACTGTGTAACTGCCCAGAGAAGCTGTTATCTGTCAACCTAACATTAAAAAAATGGAATTTATATGGATTAGTATAAAGAGTAAGTGACATGGACACTATATTGCACAATTATAGGGAGCAAAAGGAAAATAAGGATAATTGTTTCTCCTGAAGTTGTGCAAAGTGGCAGCTTTGGGAGATTCTCTCTGTATTGTTCAGGTTTGGACTGGTATTTATAATGTTTGCATTATTTCTGCATATCAACAAAGATTGCTGTGTGTTCATTGAATATCTACTCTAAATTTATATTTCAAAATAATGTACAAAAGTCAAGCACATACCATGTAAAATCTATTTCAACGCATTCAATTTAATTGTGACTAATCCAGTCATTGCAAAATTTGAATGTAAAAAAAAAGTAAGATATATTAGGCATGTGTCATTTTATGAACTCCAATGCTGAAGATCATTTCCGGTTTCTTTTAAAACCCCTTTTGGAAGTAAACGGGAATATGATTTTGTTTTTGTGGTTGTTTATCTTACTTTAAATAAAATTATGAGATTCATTAGACTAAAACCAGTGAAACTAGTATATTTTTAATTTTGAAAGAAGTGATATAGGTAGCAATTTTAATGACTTTTCACTTTTCATCGACACTCTTGTGTGATGATCCCAGTACTATACCACAAATATTCCTGTGGGAGATAGTGTTGATGCACAATTATTCCTGTGGGAGATAGTGTTGAGGCACAGCACAAATTACCTGAGTAATTGCTAATAATTGTCCACCAGGTAACCACAAGAAGTTGATGGATTTGTATGGTCCAAGAGCTTTGCTACCCTTATCTATTCTCTAGTGCATATTTGGAGGAGTGAGGAGCACGTGTCCTTGCTCACCTCCTTCTGATTCCTTTCCAAATCCAATTTCCCTTCAGGCACATCTGTGTCCCCAAGGATGTCAAATTCCTTCAGGGAACACTCTGCTTAGGCAGGACTCAGACTTTGCTTCCTATACAATTTTGCACATAATCTAACTTTCCTCCAGTTCTCCCCATTAAAACTTGAGCTTGCATAAATACATCATTATTAAATATTGGTTAACCTAATTGGCCTTCCAAAGGGATTTGTGTTGTAATTGAGCATGGCACTTTTATCATTGAAATGAATGTCTTTAGGAGGAATTAGGCATCACATGCATGTTTAAGAGAAATATGTGTCTATTTTAATGCTTTATGGTGACCCTGCTGCCACTAAAATAATACTATGTAGTCAACTGTGTAGATACCAGACCTCCTTCTCAGAAAATAGTTACCTGACCCTGAGGCATGGGCTATTATGAAACAGTATTCATTACATGCTACTAATAAAATACATTGTCTCCCTGCTGCTGCTGAACACCTAGAACTGTCCATTTGTTGATAAAAAGATTTTTGTTCTACAAGTGAGTCAGTGCATTTTGAGTAACATAAAGCATAATTATAGATTGATATAATCTACTAAATTTGTGCTCTACATTAAATTTACAAATGTAGTTGAATACATTGTATGTAAGAAACTATAGAGATTGAAATAACATTAATGAAATCAAACAGTTGTTTACAATATATTACTGAATAGCTTTTATTTTCTTAATCCTTTTAGAATATACTCATATAATTAGTATACATTACCTGAATTTTTCAGAAATGAAAATATCTGTGCACCCAAAATACAGATCATAACATAGGTCATTTCTAAGCATCTCAGAAATGAACTGCATATCCCATCAAAAATTTAAGTCCAATATACAAGATATTTTTTTATATAGTTTTAACCATGTGAAAGTGAAATCATATTATAAGTATACAATTATATCTGGCTTCTTTCACTAAACCTTATTTTTGTGAGATTCCTCCATGTTCATGTTGTTTTGGTAGATTTTCATTCCCATTGCTGTGTCTAACATAGATTATTTATTTAATCTAGAGCAGTGATTTGCAAATATGGCCCAGAAAGTTTTGCTGGAACACAGTCTGTCATTCCCATTCATTTGTGTATTGTCTCTAGTTGTTGCAATGCAGGGGCAAACCTGAATTCTTATGAGAGAGGTTTTATGGCCTGCAAAATCTAAAATATTTCTATCTGATATGTTAAAAACATCCTCAGCTCTGGTATAATATGTACATAAGGATTAGAGCTATTTTCAAATTTATGTTACTGTAAATAATGCTATTATGAATATTTGGTGGATAATCACTAATTTTTCTTGGTTATAAAACTAGCAATTAAATTTTTGAGCTCTATGTCATTATTTATATGTTCAACTATAGTAGATACTTCCATACTACCTTCCAAATAGTGATGACAATTCTCACTGTACTAACATTGTGTGAGAGCTATGTTGTCCCATATACTGAACAATACCTGTTAGTTCTGATTATTGTCATTTTAGCCATTCTGTATGTGAGTGATAGTACTGCACTGAGGTTTTAATATTTATTCACTTGAGCACTAATTAAATTAGATAACTACTTCTATGAACTGTCCACAAAACTCTGAGTATGAATAGGAGAACAGTTAAAAAGCTGTGGTGGGAGGTGTGGGAGGTGGGGAATATGGGAATCCCAGTGGGTTCCATGTAATATTTTGGGTAATCTAAGCACCTCTTAAAATATATGTATATATATATATAAATAACATTTTTGTAAGCAAATAAACATATATGCATATATATTTATATATCATTTTGCAAATGTTTGTATGTATTGTGAGAATTTTGATTTTTACCCACAATAAAAATAAATTAAAAAAAAAAGAATGAATTGTTAAAGGACAAAGTGATTTTAATGATTGGGAACCTGGTTCACAGCATGTTCATAATGAAGGATTTCTAAGAGGGTGGTAAAATTTGTTTGTGGCTTTAATGCCTATCTCTCATTAACTGTGTTACTGAACATTATTCCTCTTCTAGTTGCACAAAGGTGATTAAACAGACTATTCATGACTATTTATTGTTTTATACACAAGAAAAAATACCCAAAAAGACCATTCCTGGGCCATTCTTACATTTAGGCATGTATGACAATGCTTAAGGAAGAGCTAGCTATATGTATAGGAACAAGCCTGCAATATTAACTCACTCTGTGCATACAAATTGTTACTATGATGTTTGGAAAATAAAATGCTTTAGTTGCTGGTAGATGTGTGAGAATAGTGTGAGGTAAAGAAACACAGAATGAAAGAAACTATTGAGGAATGTAGTAGACAGGTTAGAGTAAATCACAGCCTTTTGTTGTGCTATTCTCACTATTTCTGTAAAATTCCAAGGTAGAAATGTCACTCCATACCCATCATCCCAAATTCCTGTGTTATGAATCTCCTAAATTACAATCTTAATAATTGGTTATTCAACCTCTACTTGCACGATAAGAGAAGTAACCTAATCAATAGCCCTTAAGGAATAACCTAATCCAAAGGTCACACTAACAATAGGTTTATACCCACAGGAATGGATTATCTCCAAAACATACGTTTTTGGGGTCCAGGCATCTTCAGAATGTCACACTCTACCCAGTGGATCCCCAAAAGATCTGTTCTTTCCATATGCAAAATACATTCATTCCATCACAATGTATCATAAAGCTTAAATCATTTCAGTAAGAATATTAAATACAAAGTCTCATCAACTTCAGTTACAAGTGTGGTCTGTCCTGAGGAACAATTCCCTACTGTGGACCTGTGAACTCAGAAACAAGTTACCTGTTTCCAGTATATGAAGGTGGGCCAGTCATAGGATACATATTCCCATTGACATAGAAAGAAATTGGAAAGAAAACAGGGATCACTAGTCACAAACTGTTCTGCAACACTCCAAGGTATATTCCATTAGATTTCAAGGTCTGGCAGTCATTTACAGAATAATACATTGTCCTTGGGGACTGATGGAGTGGCAACTTCACCCTTTGCAAGTGCTTGTACAGCAGCCATGCTCCCAGCTTCACCCTTGTCAAGCATCAGGGTGGTGGCCTGCTTCTGCAATATCTAGGGCATAGACCCAAATTCCTGGGGAATGTGCTCCAACCTTTCTGAAGGCTTGGGTGGCCCCCCTTTTCCTGAAAAATGGAGCAGAAGGCCTGCCCCATTGAAGTGCTGGGTCATACTCATCCTTTCCGCATACATGGATGGGCTCACTCTTTTGGCCCAAAAAGATGCCTTCATTCCAGGCCTCAGCTTAAATGGTTCTGCCTATGAAGTCATTTTTTCTTCAATCTGTGTCTTTTCTGTGCTTTTGACCCAGGTTGGCAATGGTTCTGCTCATACTGATCTCACAAAAAACTTCTAAGTTTTTTTCATATAATGCATAGGGGTTCCAACTGTCAGACAATAGGACTTTCCACAGAAACTTTCTGCAAAGCTGCATTTCCAATCTTAATATGCACTGAAATGTCTGACTGGTTCTTTGTTCAGTTAAATGCTCACAAGGGGCACTATTCTTTGAGGAATCACTTTCTGGAAGATTAGAATTTTCAAAAGCATCAATCAATTTCTGTTTTCTTTGTGCCCAGGAGTTCAGTTCTCAGCTTCTACCTTTCCTCTCACGTTTTACTATAAACTGCAAGGAGAAACAAGGTGGCACTTTCCACATTTAGTTTGGAAATCTTAGCTAAATATCCAAGATCATCACTTTCAAATTCTGCCTTCCACCCAATATTAGAACACAAGTTTGCCAGGTTCTCTGCCACTTTAAACCAAAGCTAACTTTTCTTCCTTTTTCAATGACACATTCATAACTTTTGGCTAAGGCCTCATGAGAAGTACTTTTTGCATCCATATTTCTACCAACAGTCTCTTCAGAGCAATCTAGACCTTTTCTATCAATCACCTCACAATTATTTCCACATATTCAATAAATAATACAGCAAAAATTGGTTGGCTATTACAATAGGGATTTATTAGTTTACAAGCTTACAGTTCTGAGGCTGTGAAAAGGTCCAAATCAAGGCCTCATCAGGTGATGCTTTCTCTGCCAGTGATCCTAGCATCCTCTGTTACATAGTGACATTTCCTGATCTCTCCTTTCTCTTCAGAGTCTCATTGTTTTTAGCTTATGGCTTCAGTGTCTTTCTCTCTGTATTTATCTGTGTATAGAGGACTCTAGTAAGAGGATTAAGAGCCATCCTGGGCCACACCTTACTGAAATAACCTAATAAAAATGCCCTTAACTAAAGCCACCTAATAAAAACGCCCCACCTACAACAGGTTTACACCCACAGGAATGGATTAACTCTGAGAAGCTAATTTTCTGGCCTCTGTCTACACAAATGGACTAGAGTAGATTTACAGTTCAATGAAGAACTTTTTCATGGATGTGGAGGCAGTGGCCACTGGAGGTTCTGATGGGAGGGAGAGGGAAAAATAGCTGTAATTTGGGAGCGTTTTTGGGACTTGGGAATTATCTTGAATGACATTGCAATGACAGATAGAGGCCATTTTATATCTTGTAATAACTTGCAAAATTGTGCAGGAGAGAGTGTAAACTACAATGTAAACTATATTCATCACTTAGTGACAATGCTCCAAGATGTGTTCTTCAATTGTGGCAAATGTACCACACTGATGAAGAATGTTGTTGATATGGGTAAATGTAGGAGGGCTAGGGCGTGGGTCATATGGGAATCCCCCATATTTTTGTTTAACATTTATGCAATCTAAGTTTCTTTTAAAAAAAAGTATATTAAAAAAAGAAACTACTAGAGATTGGTGAAATAAGGGAATCCAACAATTGCTTATAATATGATAGCAAATAGCCTTTGTTTTTGGACACCTTTTAGAAAATAAGCATATGATTAATATTCATCAAGTGATTCTTCATAAATGAAAGTATTGATCTACCTAGAACCCATAGCATAAGATAGGACATTACTAAGCATCTCCAAATCAATATGGCAGCAAAAATTGATGTCTGATATAAGAGATTAGTTTATATATTTTTCACCATGTGGAAGTGAGATCATACTATTTGTATACAATTATGTCTATATATTCTTCCACTAAAGCATATGTGAGTGATAAGCTTCCAAGTTTTTGTTATGGTCATTCTTCATTCTCACTCCTGTGTAGTAGTCCAACATACCACAAACTGTATGCTATTTACTTAATCTAGAGCAGTGATTTTCAAATATGGCCTGTAAAACACTTTTGGAACACAGTTACACCCATTCATTTCTATATTGACTCTGGTTGTGATGAAAGGGCAAACTTGAGTGCTGGTGACAAAAGCTTTATGGCCTGCAAAGTCTAAGATATTATTAATGAAATGTAAAAAAATCCTCAACTCTTATGTAATGTATTGATAGAAACTTAAACTTGAGTAATTGGCAGATTTATTTTATTGTAAATAATGCTACTGTGAATATTTTACTACATGCCTTTGGTGGATATTCACTTACTGTCTTGGATAAATCTAGAAATCCAATTTTTAAAATTTTCTGTGTCATATATATGCTCTGCTATAGAAGATACTTCCATATAGCTTTTCAAATAGGGTTGACAATTTTTTCCTGTACCAACAATATGTGATTGGTATGGCTTTTCCATGTAGTGACCAATATTTGTTACCTCTGATTATCCTCATTTTAGTTGTTCTGTAGGTAAGTCATGGAATTGCACTGAGATTTTAATTTTTATTGACTTGAATACATTTAGAGTTGGAAATTTGCTTCTGTGATGTCTATGAAAGATGAATGTGAATAAGAAGCAAGTTAAAAAGGGAGGTGTGGGGAGTGGGGCATATGGGAATCTGTTTATTTTTTGTGCAACGTTTATGTAATCTAAGTATCTTTTAAAAAATGACAATAATATTTAAAAAATAAAAAAAAAATTAAAGGAAATAAAGGCTATGTCTAAAAGTATTTGGCCTTATCGTAATCCCACTATCTCACTTATATAATTACCACTGCTATAGCAGATAAAATCAGCTTAAATATGCAGTGCCTTTCTTTTTTATAAAGATGAATCAACTCTTAATTTTTAATTCAAAATCAGTCCAGAGGGAGGGAACACTTCATTCCCATGTGACCCACAGAGGAGCCAACAATGGCTCTGTGACTGCTTGGGATCCATCCACCTTTGCTCTACTATTTCTTTTCTGGTTCTGCTAGAAATTCAGAGGTAGACAATTGTCATATGCATTATTAACAATACAAACACTGGGGTTAGTGAACTTGAACAATGTAATTATAGACTTCACCCAGGAAGAGCGGTCCTTGCTGGACACATCCCACCAAAAAACTGTTCAGAGATGTAATGCTGGAGATTTTTAATCATCTGGTCTCATTGGGGAGAATCCTGATGCTTTTCACCACAGTAGTAAAAACAACAGGATATCAAGCCTGCAAATTAGATGTATGTTCTCAGTAAGAGCAAGAAGAGGAACTTTGGAGAGATGGAATAGGATTTATCCAAAACCAGAGTTCAGGCAGGGAAAGCAGCCTTAAAAAAATGATAGTCATATGACATATTTGCAAAAAAGAATCATTTAGCATTATATCATTGGGAACTCATGTTCCAAAGAATCCTTGCACATGTAAGGATTTACAAGAAGATCTTTCTCAACATATGTCAATTCAAAAGGAAAGGAATCCCTGTCTCAGCAAACCCTTTTGAAAAGTATTCATTGACCATTCATTTTATTCACCATAAAACAAATCACACTAGAAGTAAATAATATGAATATCATCTTAAGAGTAAAATTTTTTATTCAAACTTTTAGCCATAGACAATACAATGGAAACAGCACTTGAGAGAAACTTTGAATGTCATATATGAAGGCAAGCCTTCAGTAAATGTTCTTATTTTAGAGAACATGAGAAAATTCACAGTGGAGAGAAACTATATGAATGCCATCTTTGTGGAAAACCCATCACCAGGTGATCTGATCTTAAACAATATGAGAGGACTCTGTATATAAATCCTATGTTGTCTATGTTGAAAAGCTTACATCCATTCTTATGGTCTTAGAGGAAATGAGAGTTGTATTAGTCAGCCAAAGGGGTGCTGATGCAAAGTACCAGAAATCTGTTGGCTTTTATAAAGTGTATTTGTTTGGGGTAAAAGCTTACAGTTACAAGGCCCTAAACTGTCCAACTCAAGGTTACATCCTTACCAAACTCTTTTGCCACGTGTTGCAGCAAGATGGGAGGCAACCTTTGTGAGTGTTTAGCCTTCCTCTTCCCCCATAAGGCTCCATGGGTCCAGCTTCCTCTGATCTCATCTGTAGGCTGGCATAGGGCTCATCTCTCCCCTGGGGCTCATTTCTTTCTGGGCTCAGCTGCTCTGTTCTCTTCACCAGGTTAGCTATAAATTATCAAGCAAATGACTCATCTTTATTCCTGGGGCCTCTGCCTTGTCTGTGAAGCTCTCTCTCTTCCTCTGTGTTCTTCTGTGTATCTACTTTTGTGTGTATCCTTGAATGAGTTAACATTTAGATAGTCCATTAAGTTGGCAGGAACTCAGAGTTACCCGATAATGTGGTCAAATCAAAGTCCTAATCTTAACATAACTTAATCAAAGCCATTCAGCTGAATCTAACACAATCTAAGGGAATCACACCCAGAGGAACAGACCAGTTTACAAACATAACCAAATATCTTCTTTGGAATTAATAAATAATATCAAACTGCTACAAGAGGCCTCCCTAAAGGGAAACTACATTAATATCATCTATGTGAGAAAGTAAAAATTCTCATCTTAAAGAAGAGGAGAAAATTGACACTAGACAGAAATCATATGAATGTCATCTATGTGCAAAAGCATTCACTCATTGTTGTTGCCTTAGAAGACATAAGAGGATTAACACTTTGGAGAAACCATGTATGAATGTCATCAATATGAGAAAGCCTTAAATTTGTTTTTGTATCCTGAGACAACATGAGACAACTCAAACTAGAAAGAAAACCTATGATGATATATATGTTGGAACATCTTCAGGCAATATTCTGACCTTAGGTGATATGACATCATTTTTTATAAATGTTTTAAATACAGAAGAGGCTTCAGGCATAGAATTAACCTTAATACACCAGAGAACTCATGCTGAAGAAACACTGTTTATAATGAACATGGGAGAGTTTCTCCTCATTATTAGTATTTCAGACAATGTTAGCAAATTTGTACTGTAAAGAACCCTTAGGAATGTCATCTATGTAGTAAAGCCTTCCATTGATGGTAGGATATACAAATGAGTGAACTCACAATATAAATGTTATCAAAGTGGAAGAATCTTCTTCCACATTCTTTAGGTTATTAAAAAAAAAAAAAAAAAAAAAAAAAAGAACAGCTTAAATTGTAATTTATCCTTTATATTGAGTGAGCTTCATAGGAAGGAAATACTAAGTTTTTAATCAATGTGCACAAACATTTCACAAGGCACCAGCCTTAGTGTGCAAAGAAAACTCAGTATAGGTGTATTAGTCAGCCACACGGGTGCTGATGCAAAGTACCAGAAATATATTAGCTTTTATAAAGGGTTTTTATTTGTCATAAAATCTTACAGGTACAAGGCCTTAAAGAGTCCAACTCAAGATTACTTTTGCCACAAAAGTCTGTTACCATATGTGATGGTTAGGCTAATGTGTCAACTTGGTCAGATAATTGTGCCCAGTTGTTTGGTCAAGCAAGCTCTTTCCCAGGCCACAGCTTTGCCTTCTTGGGGAGTCACTTACAATCAGCTGACTGAGGAAGAGAAAACTCGGGTCTGGTTTACAGATGGTTCTGCATTATATGCAGGTACTACCTGGACTGGACAGCTGCAACACTGCAGCACTTTTCTGGGACATCCCTGAAGGATAGTGGTGAGAGCAAATCCACCCAGTGGGCAGAACTTTGAGCAGTGCACTTGGTTGATCACTTTGCTTGGAAAAAGAAACGGCCAGAGATGCATTTGTACACTGATTCACAGGCTGTTGCCAATGATTTGGCTGGATGTCAGGGACTTGGAAGAAACATGATTGGAAAATTGGTGACAAAGAGGTCTGGGGAAAAGGTATGTGGATAGACTTTTCTGAGTGGGCAAAAAACATGAAAATATGTGTGTCCCATTTGAATGCTCAACTGAAGGTGAATCAGCAGAGGAATATTTTAATAATCGAGTGGATAAGATGACCCACTCTGTGGCTAACACTCAGCCTCTTTCCCCAGCCACTCCTGTCATTGCCCAATGGGCTCATGAACAAAGTGGACATGGAGGTATGGATTGAGATTATTCATGGGCACAGCAACAGGACTTCCCCTCACCAAGGCTGACTTTGCTACAGACACTGCTGAGTGCCCAATCTGCCACCTGCAGAGACCCATACTCAGCCCATGATATGGCACTATTCCTTGAGGTAACCAACCTGCTACCTGGTGGGAGGTTGAGTACATTTTGACCACTTCCACCATGGAAGGGATAGCAATTTAACTGGAATAGACATATACTCCAGATATGAATTTACATTTCCTGCATGCAATTCTTCTTCCAAAACTACTATCCATTGTCTTACCAATTGTCTTACCTATCACCATGGCATTCCACACAACACTGCTTTTGATCAAGGAACCCATTTCAAAACAAATGATGTGTGAGATAAGCACATGCCCATGGAATTCACTTGTCTTATCATGTTCCCCATAACCCCAAAGCAGCTATATTGATAGAATGGTGGAATGGCCTTTTGAAGACTCAAATTATAACACAAATTATAGTACCTTGCAGGGCTGAGGCAATATTCTCCAGGAGGCTGTGTGTGCTCTAAATCAGCATCCACTCTATGATGCTGTTTCTCCCATAACCAGGATTCATGGGTTCAGGAATCAAGGGGAGGGAGGAAATGGGAGTGGCACCACTCATTATTATCCCTAGTGACCGTGACCCACTAGGAAAATTTTTGCTTCCTGTTCCTGCAACCTTAAGCTTTGCTGGTCTATAGGTTTTAGTTACAGAGGAGGAGTGCTGCCACCAGAGAACTCAACAATGATACCATTGAACTGGAGGTCAAGACTGCCACCATTGACAACCACCATACCAAAGAAATGAGAGCCTCCAACTGGAAGCAAGAGGGTCCCATCCATTGGCTGTGTGGGATCAAAGACCCCTTTCAATTAGAGGTGGAGTGGACATCACCATTCCAGAATCCTCAGGATTGGGGAATGAACTATGGACTAGAGTGGACTTACTGGTATTCTTCTATAGACTTTTTGTGATTCTAGCATTGGAAGAAATTAGAGCATTGATGTGGAGGCAGTGGCTACTGGAGGCCCTGGAGGCAGGGAGATGGAAAGAAAATTGTAATGCGGGGACTTTTTTTCAGGCCTTGGTTATTGTATTGAATGACATTTCAATAGCAAAGATAGGTCATTATATATCTTCCCATATTCTGCAGAATTGTGTGGGAAAGAGTGTAAACTACAATGTGAACTATGGTCCATACTCAATGACAATACCCCAGGATGTGTTTATCAATTGCAATGAATGTGCCACACTAATGAAGGATGTTTTTTATGCCGGAGGGTGTGGGAGGTATGGGGAGTGTGGGTCATATGGGAATCCCTAAATTTTTTATGGAACATTTGTGTAATCTAAGACCTTTTTGAAAAATAAAATAAATATTTAATAATAATAATAATAAAAAAAACACCGCCACCTGTCCACTTTGGGTTCCTCTTACCTCTGAATCAAGAGAAAAGAAAAGAATTCCTGTACTGACCAGGGTTATTGATCCTGACTATCAAGAGGAAATAGGACTGCATCTACATAATGGGGTTAAAGAAGAATTTGCCTGGAATACAGGAGATCCTTTAGGGAGGATCTGCCATGCACTGTGATTAAAGTGAACAGAAAATTGCAACAACCCAATCCAAGCAGGAATAACAATTGCCCAGAATCTTGAGGAATGAAAGTTTGGGTCACCCCACCAGGCAAAGAACCACAGTCAGCTGAAGTGTTTGCTGTGGGTAAAGGGAACATGGAATGGATAGTGGAAGAAGGTAGTGATGGATATGAATATTGACCACATGACCAGTTACAGAAATGAGGACTGTAATTGTCATGAATCTTTCTTACTTGTTTCATTATGAGTATGATTGTATATGTACACAAACCAAATTTCTTTGTTTTCTTCCCCAACCTTTTCCCTTATCCTATGACAAGTTGTAATAGTTTCATGTCATAATAGTCAAGGATGTCGAGTTTAAGATTGAATATTACCCAAGGACTTGCTCCCTATTCTGTAGAGAATTAATGCATTTCCTGTTGTATGCAGGAGAGTTGAACATTGTTAGGTAAAAATATATATAAATGCAAGTCTGTTATTGTTTTTACTTAGAGACTAATTATGGCTTAAGGTAATGTGTGTGGTTACTGAGTTGACAAGGTGTGGACTGTGGTCATTAGGCTAATATATCAACTCAGCCAGGTAATTGTGCCCAGTTGTTTGGTCAAGCAAGCACTGGGCTAATTGTAATACAAGGGCATTTATGGACTTTAGTTACCAGTGAATTTAATGCATAGATAGCTGATTATAGCTACATTAACCAGAAAGATTGCTGTCAGCAATGAGTGACACTTTATCCAATCAGTTGAATGCCTTAAAAGAGGAAGTGATTTCAGCATTCAGAGAGAATTTCACAGCTCATCTTTGAACAACCAATGTCTCCCGGAAACTCACCAAGGACTTTCATTGCACTTTGATTGGAACCCCTGGTTTCTTTGTTCCACCCTCATCAAGCATCTGGGTGGTGACCAAGCTTCAGACCTGCCATCCAAGAACATTGAGGTGATGCCCAAACTTTCCTCAGTCTCTAGGGTACAGTCTAAAGCCCCTTAGCGTAGTGAGGTAAAGGCAATATTCTTTCCAATATCTGGTGTACAGGTCCAACCCTCTCAGAACAGTTTGTGACCTGGCACCTGGCCTTTCCTAATCTATGATGTTCTTCCTTCCATGTCTCCCCTCCATGGCCCTTTTAATCCAAGCTGACAGTGGTTTTGTTCATACAGCTCTCTCAAAAACTTGTTGGCTTAGCATGCAGGAAGCATGCCTTTTCAATCCTGACTTACAAGCTCCAAGTTTAGTTAATTCCTCAAATGGGACATTATAGTCTGGGAGCTTGATTTCCAGAGGCTTGGAATTTCCAGAATTGCTTTCTGGTTTCTCTGTGCCCAACAAGTCATTTATCAGCTTATATCTTTCATCTAACATTTACTATAAGCTGTAAGGAGAAACCAGTCTGCATTTTCCACATTTAATTTGGAAATCTCCTTGGCTAAATATCCAAACTCATAGTTTTCAAATTCTGCCTTCCATACAACATCAGGAGTCAGTCTTGCTAAGTTCTTTGCAACTTTACAACACGGTCACCTTTTCTCCAGTTTCCAATCATAGTTTCATCATCTACTTCTTCTAAGGCTTCAGCAAATTCTCTTTTATTATCCATAGTCCTAGCAAAAGTCTTCGCAAAGCAATCTAGGTCTTTTCCACCAAGCATTTCATTTTTTTTTCCCAAAAAATATCTTTTACCCATTTATAAAAGCATTCCAGCATTTTTGGTAATTGCATCAGAGTGTATCCCACTCTTCTGGTATCAAATTCTGTATCAGTCACCTAAATGCATGCTGATGCAAGTACCAGAAATTGTTGGCTTTTATAAAAGGTATTTATTCAGGGTAAAATTTACCATTACAAGTCCCTAAAGAGTCCAACTCGAGGTTGCTTTTTTTCACCAAAGTCTGTTGCCATGTGTTAAAGCAGGATGGCAGGCTTTAACTACAAGGGTTCAGCCATCCTCTTTCCTCTTAAGGCTCTGTGGGCCCAGCTTCTACTGATCTCAGCTGCAGACTCACAAAAAGCTCAGCTGCTCTGATCAGTCAGCTGCAAACTAGCAGGCAAATGGCTCATCTTTCCGAGGGGCCACAGCATTAAATCTCTCTCTTCTTCAGGGTGTATAGAGTTCTCTCTCTTCATCTGTGTATCTCTTTCTGTGTTCTCCTTGATTAAGCATCCATTTATATAGCCCACCAAGGGTAGGGTGATGTGACCCTGCATGCCCTAATGATGTGGTCAAATGAAAGCCCTAATCTTGATGTAATCAAGTAAACATAACGATTATGAATGCTTATCAATCAAAGGGTATCATGCCCAGAGGAACAGACCAGTTTACAAACATAAGCAATGTCTCTTTTCGGAATTAATAAATAATATCAAACTGCTACAATAGGCATAGCCATTGGAAAAAAAAAGTGAGTAAAGTCTTTACTAGTAGGACCAAACCCTAGGGAAACTGCAGGATAATTCATATTGCAAAAATTTTTCAGTGAAAATCATGTGAAATCATTCATCCATTCAGCAACATTTGTAGGGCATGTAAGAATGCTCTCAGCGTTATAAATGAAAAAATGTCTTCACTGAACAGGCAAGGATGAATTGTCTCACTACCATAGATCCATTATGCATAATGTTAAATGATTGAATGCCTTACTCTGAATAGAAACCAAGGAAAGTATGTCCTCTCTCCTCATAAAGTCGAGAAAAAAGCATAAATGTTGATAAAAGAAAACTGTATTTATTTTAGAGGATATGATTGGGTATGTAAAAACCACTGTTAAATTTATTTTAAAATTTAGAATGAATTAGAAATTTAGGATGTCAGAGTGTACAAGATAAAAATAAAATTCAATTTTATTTCTATATGCTAGCAATTAACAAATGTAAAATGAAATACAAAAACCATTTACAACCCATTAAAATTGATATAGGAATTTTTTCTGACTAAGGGGTGGTTTTAAATGATTTGTAAAACACTATATCATTAATTAAAATATTAGATAATTTAAAGAATATCTAGATATATATGAGATACAGCACACATATGGATTCAAAGACTTAGCACTCTTAAGGAATCAGTTCTTTCACAGATTATTTTAGATTAAATGCACTTTCAAACTGTGTACATTTTATCAAGGACTGTGGAGAGGCTGAAGTGTTACCACACTTGCAGTCATGCACTTTTGATAATTATATGGATAATAAAGAAAAACAAGGCACTTACATCATTGAAAGTGTTTTTTATTGATAGACAGACAAGATTAACTGCCAGAGTAAAATTTCAAAACCTCTCCTGCAGGTGATTCTGTCATATCTGATGGAAATATTCTTGTTTTCTTGTCAAAATATGAGCAAATAATCCACATTTGTGTGAAATAATTTCCCTGATATGAATGAAAAATGGTATAATGTGATATGAAAGAATTTTTATTGTGAGTAAAGTTAGCACATTCAACAGAAGTAAAATATCAGTCCAATAGTGGGATGAGTTTAAAAAGCATAAGAATCATATATATATAAAGATACAGTGTGGCAGCTGGCAAGGACTTCAGTGATACTGAAATTGAACTCCACTTTTACAGAGAGAGAACTGAAGTCTAGCAAGGAAGAATGACTTATTAAATGGCACAATTATTTGAGAGGCATTAGGCACCTGGTTCATAGCTTGTTCATAACAAACTATTTCATCAAGGGAGATAAAGTTACTTTTTCTGATTTTAATGCCTACCTCACATTAACTTGGCTACCAATCATCACTGTTCTACTCTCACAAATGTGGTTAAGCAGGGTATCACCATTTTGTATCTTTCTATTTGCTGTTTTATACATATATATAAATCCATTTCTGTGCCATTCTTGTGTCTCAGGATATCATTGACTTGCCTAGAAGAAGGAGTAGAGATATACAGAAAGGCCTATAATATTATCCCACTATACACATTTGCAATATAAAGTTTGGAAAATAAAATTCCCATCTTTAGTTGGTAGATGTGTGACATGGATGAGAGGTAGGGAAACAGAGAATAATAGGAGCTACTGAGGAATTATGTCTAGAGTTTAGGTTCTCACTATGTCTGTTGCATTCTAAGGTAGAAAGACCCCTACCTGCAGTCTTTCCAAACTCGAATCTGAATCATGAATAACTTAAACAAGATTCCCAGTAATTGGTAATTAAACCTCAACTTGTACATTTATGGGAGAGGAAACACACAATCAAAATAGTCAATTCCATTTTTGGTAATCCATTTATAGGGTTTTAAATATTCTGTCTTCTATTTCACACCCACTAGGTGGATATAGGGGCCTATCTGAAAATAAAATTGGTCTTTAGATGTAGTAATATATGATGTCATATGCATGCATTTTAGTTTGATGATTTGACTGGGCCATATCTGCCTGTTTCTTAATATGGATTGTAATATTTTGCTGGTGTCCAGGTGTCTGTTTATCTTGATGGACTTATTCTGTCTTGCCTAAGGTTTTATTTTTATTTGGATTGGTGCTAAGGGTCTTTTTTTTAAGGTACCAGGGCCAAGGATTGAACTTGGGACCTCATATGTGGGAAGCCGGTGCTTAATCACTGAGCCATGTCAGATCCCAAAGTGTCTTCTTTGACCCTTGGTTCCTCTTAGTCTAAATCTTTGGAATTGCCTGTGTTTAATTGAAAAAAAATCAAAGAAAAAAAATGAGAGACAAAAAAGACAATTATTTATGTATATATACATAAAAAGGAAAGAAAAAATAGGTAAAAACTAATAAAATATTTTAAAACTAATAAAATATGTTTAAATAAAATCAAAACAAAAAAGAAAAGACAATAAAAGAAGTGAAAAAAGAGTAAAAGGAAGGGAAAAAAGGAAAAAAGAAAGATGAGAAATAAAAAGAACAACAACAAAAGTTTGCCATCCCTCCCAGGTCACAAGCTTCCAGGTAGGCACTTCTCCTGTTGCTGTCTGTGCCTGCCAATCAATCCCCTGTGGCCTGCTTTCTCTGGGTGCCCAGATGAGGAGGGAGGGAAGGAAAGAAAGAAGGAAGGGAGGAAGGAAGGGAATGAAGGAAGGAGGGAGGAAAGGAGAAAAAAAAAAAAAAAAAAAAACACTGGGTCTCCTTCTCAGGTCACCTGCAACTGACCAGGATCCTCCTTGTTGATTGACCATGTCTGCAAATCAATCACCCACAGCCCACATCTCTGCAGATACCCAGGTGAGCAAAGGGAGGGAAAATTTAAAAAACAATAAACAGGCCTCCCTCTCAACCCTCTGGTGACTTGCTGTGTCCCCTCTCACTGGCCCAATTGTCCTACTTCTGGTTACTGTTCTGGTGCCTCTTTGGACAGCTCTGCACTGCCCTGAGTGTTCTAGGACCCTCCACTTGCCCAGTGTCGAGCTAGGACCCATCCTCGACCACCTCACTCCACAATTCCCATCTGCCTTATTGCCTATTGCCCACCACTCCCTCAGTGCCCAGCTGAGTCGCCCTCTCCAGCCACCTTCTCTGATCAATCCCATAGCATCGTGGCTAATTCTATGACTCACGAGCCTGCCAGCTTTCCTATAGTTTCTGGAGGAGGAGTGTCAGCCTGCCCTTCTCTACTATTTGATCTTAGATCTCTCCTAGAATTTTTTCTTTTTTTAGGAGGTACCAGGGATTGAACCTGGGGCCTTGTACATGTGAAGCACCCTCTCAACACTGAGCTACACTCACTCCTAGGTAATGTCTTAATATGCTACAATTTTTGGTAATTTGTTACACAGTATTAGATTAACAAATACAGATACTATATAGCCACCTGTCAAAGTTTCCTCCTTTTTGTAATTCCTTAAAGCATTCTATTTTTGGAAGTATTTTAAATTGCTTAAGTCTTTTTACACATTTTTCAGATGACCATGTGACATTTTCCTTCAATTTTAATATGGTTAATAATTGGTTGCATTTCAAATGTTAATCAACATTTAATTCCTGAGAAATATCTCTCTTGTATGCATATAAGGGATATTAGTTGGTAATGTTATTTTTTTGTAAGGACATTTTCAGGATTTGGTTTTAGATTTATTTTGGCATACAACTAGGAAAGGAAGCTATAGTTCTCTTTTCTCTGAAAAATTTGCATAATTTGAAATTATTTCTTCCTAAAATATTTAGAATTTTCCAGCAAAGCACTTTGTAACTGGTGGTATTTTTATAAGAATTTTTTTTATAGTAAATTTCTTCTAGATAGATGAAAACAGTTTCACAATTTTAATTAAATCTTACCTTTGTAAAGATGTCCAATCATATATCCTATATCAATTTAATGAGATGAGGGAAGAGATAAAGGATATTAAAAAGACACTGGGAACAGGGAAAAGAAGAAGTAGCTCAGTGGTTTGAGCACCTGCTTCCCATTTATGAGGTCCTGGGCTCAATTCCTGTTATCTCCTAAAAATAAAATTTAAAAATCCTGAATTACAAACTAGGACTTATGTGCCACTCAAAGAGCACTTTTGTAAAAGGAGGGAGATATTTAAAGCAAAATGAATGTATGAAGAGATTTGGAAGGATAGCCTGGATTTGTTCCCAGATTCTTCTTGAACCACAAACCTTTTAATTTCTTCTTTCTTTGACTCTAAATCATGATGAAAAACATGACTGATATTAGGAATTAACATCCATATGAAATGTCAATATTAAAAAATTGACTAATATCTTTAATCTGTTGGTCAATTCTTCATGATTTCTTTCTATTAAAATAAAATCAGGGGTCGGATGTGGCTCAACTGGTTGGGCGTCCGTCTCCCATATGGAGAGACCCGGGTTCGATCCCCAGGACCTCCCGGTTAAAAAAAAATAAAAAAATAAAAAAATAAAATAAAATCAATATAAGAAATACTAGAATGGAAGAATTCACAGAAATCACCTAGTATGATCACCTTTTCCAGTTGATTCATTGAACATGTTTATATGGTATCTCACAAATATTTCAGGAAACAAATAAAAATGAAAATAAATGCAATTAATTTCAAAGAAATATCATGAAAAAGGCAAAATGAGGGAAAATAACTCCCAAACAAAATTGTCAATGTATCTACAATAATTACTATTTTATTATTTTTAATTGTTTTTTAATTAATATAATTTTAATCCAGTTCTGCTAGTCTTATTATCAAACCTGAATAACAATGCACGTTACGTAGCTAAATACAAATAAGAAAAAAAATATAGCCATCTCTCAGCACACCAAATTCCAGATAAGGGTATATTTTTAGGGATGATTTTGAGTGAAAAAATGCTATATTTAGCCACATTTTAAATGCAAATTCAGAAAGTTTTATATAACATCTTATAGTTCATGGGAACTTTGTGATTTTTGAAAACATGGTGTACTTTTTTTTTTTATAGTAAAGAAAAGTACGACTAAAGCACATAAAATGACTTATATCTTGAATTTATTGTTTTCACAGATATTACATTGAGACCAAAGAGCAGAAGGAAATTTCTCTTCAGTTGTGGGATTTGTTCGCCTGGGACTTTCTGGCCTTCCAAACCTCCAGGGGTTCCTATTTGGAATTTTCTTTCTCATCTACACATTTATCTTGATAGGAAATGGTCTTATAATAATTACAAGGGTAGAATATGCTCTTCAGACATCTATGTATATTTTCCTGGAATATTTTTCCCCATTGGAAATCTGTTACGTGTTAGTCAGTGCTCCCAGGATCCCAGTGAGCCTTTGGGCTCTAGATAGAAGTATTTCTTTGCTGGGCTGTGCCACACAAATGTGCTTCTTCCTCATTCTGGGAGCCACTGAATGTGTACTCCTAGCTGTGATAGGCTATGACCACTACATGGCCATCTGTAAGCCTCTGCACTAGCCTCTAATCATGAACCAAAAGACGTGTATCCAGCTGGCAGTTGGCTCTTAAATCAGTGGAATTCTGGTTCAGATAGGGCAAACATTTCAGGTCATCTCACTGCATTTGGTTCTAACCAAATCAGTCATTTCTTAACATTGATTAAGTTGGCCTGTGGTGACACTTCACTTAATGAGATATGTGTCTATAAAGTTGATGTATTATTTGCCTTGATTCCTTGCCTATTGATACTTTGCTCTTATATCAAAATCATCTCCACCACCATAAAGTTGCCATCAACCACAAATTGAAAACAGGAAATCATTAGAGAAAAATCAGTAAAACAAAAGCTCATCTTTAAAAAAAATCCATAAAATTGATAAACTCCAGCAAGACTAACAAAAATTAAATAAAGAGAAGGCATAAATAACTATCAGGTATACAATAAAGTATATCAATACAGTTCCCAGGAGCCATTAAAAAGATAATACAAAAATACCACAAAGTACTTTGAATTCAATAACATAAAAGAAATGGACCAATTCTTCAAAAAATACAAACTACCTAAACTCAATCAAAATGAACTGCACCATCTGAATAGACTTATAACCATCAAATACATTGAATTTATATTTGAAATGGTCCCAAAACAGAAATAGTCAGACCCAGATGGAGAATTCTCCAAAACATTGAAATATATTATATCACTTCTACACAATCCCTTCCCAAAATTAGAAGAGGATGAAATACTTCACAACTTATTTTATGAGGCCAGTAATACCCTATCACCAAAACCAAAGAGTGTACAAAAATAGAAAACTACAGACCAATATATCTCATTAAAGATGCAAATATAATTTTAAAAAATATTATAAAACTGAAATCAGCAATATATAAAAAGAATTATACACCATGTCCATGTAGAACATGCACCATATTACATTCACACCAACAATGGACGTGTTCCTAAATCTCCACACCTTCGGCAACATTTGCTATTTTCCATTTTTGTTAATAAGTAGTCACTCTAGTGGGTGTGAAATTGTATCTTGTTAGGGTTTTGATTTACAATTGCCTGGTGGCTAATGATGTTGATTATCTTTCAAGTGATTTTGGCTATTTGTATACCTTCTTTGGAGTAATGGATATTCAAGAATTTTGCCCTTTTTGTAAATTGGTTTGTTTGCCTATTACTGAGTTTTAGAAGTTTTTAATGTTTTCTGGATATTAAAACTTTATCAGATATGTGATTTCCAAGTATTTTCTTTCATGCTGTAAATTGTCTTTCTACTTTCATGAATAAGTCCTTAGACGGAAAAAAGTTTTTAATTTTGATGTTGTCCATTTATTTATTTTATTGTTGATAATGCTTTTCGTATAAATTTTAAGAAACTGTTATCTAAAACAAGGTTCTGAAGATGTTGCCCTATAACTTCCAGAAATTTTAGAGCTTTTGGTGCTTATGGTCCTTTGATCCATTTTGAATTAACTTTTTATGGTGTAATGTATGCATTCATCTTCACTTTTTTGCATATGGATATCCAGTTTACACAGCACCATATGTTGAAGAGACTATTCTTTTCCCATTAAGTGGATATAGCTTTCTTATCAAAAATCAATTGGCCTTAGATGTGTAAGTTTATTTCTGAACTTCCAACTTGACTCCATTGGTCTATATGTCATCCTTGTGTGAACATTTTGTTTTAATTCCTATCTCTTTGTAATAAGTTTTAAAAATCATGAAGTGTGAGGTGTCCAACTTCTGTCTTCTATTTGAAATGTTTTTCATTATTTGGGACCTGTTTCAGTTTCCTTGGCTGCTCAAGATAATACTATTCAATAGGTGGACTTAAACAATTGCAATTTATTATATCACTACACTGAGGCACATAGAAAGTCCAAATTAAGTCATCATCGAGGCACTGCTTTCTACCTAAGACTGGCATTCTATTGCTGGCTACCTGGCAAGACATGGTTTTTGGCTTCTCCATCCCATGGCAATGCACATGGCAGCCTCACCTGGACTCTCAGTTTTCCTTTGAGTGCCATTGAATTTCAGCTTCTTGCTTCACATGGCTTTCTCTCTGTCCATTTGAGTTTTATGCCACATATAGAGGATTCCAGTAATAGGATTAAGGCCCATCCTGATTGTACTGGGCCACACTTTAACTCAGGTGTTCTTCACCAGGGATCCACAGATCCCCAAGGGGTCCATAGAAGATTTTAGGGGATCGATGAGCTTGAATTGAAAATTCAATAAAAACATTATTCTTGTGGAGAGGTGTTGGTGTTGGTGTGATATATTTATTAAATAACATAGTGTGGACTTAGTAGGGGGTCTGTGGTTTTCACCTGACTGACAAAGGGATTCATGGAACAGAAAAGGTTAAGAACCCCTGTTTTAATTAAAGTAATCTCATCAAAATTTCCAATTTATAATGTGCTCACACTCACAGGAAATGATTATGTTTTAAAATATTTTCTTGGGTCTCTTCAGCTGCAAACCATCTCAGGGTCATAAGCCTTCCATGTAAATTTAATTGATTGCCTTTTTCATTTCTGTAAAGAAAGATGTTGGAATTTTTACTCAGATTGCATTGAATATTTAAAGCATTTTGAGTAGAATTGAAATCTTAACAATAGTTAGCCTTCTAATCCATGAACATAGAATGTCCTTCCATTTATTTAGGACATCTTTGATTTATTTATTAATATGTAATAGTTTTCTATTTTTTAATTTTGTTTTACTTATTTTTAATTTTCTATTTATAATTATTTAAATCTCTGGTTAAGTTTGTCCTAGAGATTTGATTTTTAGTTGCTATTGTCAATGGAATTTTTTCTTCAATTCCTCTTCAGATTGTTCTTTAGTAGTGCATAGAAACACTACTGAGTTTTGTATGTTGATGTACCCCACTAAATTGCTGAATTTGTTTATTAAATCTAGCAGCTTTTTAGTTAAATTTTCAGGATATTCAATATATAAAATCATGTTATCTGAAAATAGGCAAGATTAACTTCCTCCTCTCCAATGTGGGAGCCTATTATTTCTTTTTCTTGTCTAATTGCTCTGGCTAGAACATTCAGTCCAATGTTGAATAACATTGATCACAGTGGAAATTTTTTTCTTGCTCCTGATCTTTCAAGGAAAAACTTAGGCTTTCTACACTGAGCATGATGTTTGCTGTGGATTTTCCTATATGTCCTTTAACATGTTGAGGAATTTTCCTTCTATTCCTAATTTTCTAAGTGCTTTACAAAAAAAGTATGCTGGTTTTGGTCAAATGTCTTTTCTGCATCAACTGAAGTTATCATATATATCTTTTCCTTCTTTCTATAAATGTATTTTTCTTTTACAGAGCTGGAAAAATAGGAAAGCATTGATGCTAAGTTTATACATAAGAAAACCAAAGCTTTTTCTTGAAAAGTGAAGAAACTTGTACTTCTGATTAAATTATTCTTACAGATGAATGAAACATGAAAAGAAAAAAGCAGAAGGCAATTTTTCTACAGTGATGCAATTTGTACTCCTCGGGTTTTCTGACTTTTCAAATCTCCAAGTGTTTCTTTTTGGAGTGTTCACCATGGTTTTCATAATTATTTTAGCTGGAAATAGCCTCACAATCATAATAACCAGATTTGACCCTGTACTACAGAAACCCATGTATTTTTTCCTGGTAAATTTTACCTCATTGGAAATTTGTTACGTGTCTGTCCCTCTCCCCAGGATTCTGGAAAACCTTTGGACTCAGAAGAGAAGCATTTCTATGCTGAAGTGTGCCACCCAGATGTGATTCCTTCTTATGCTGGGGGCCACTGAATGATTGCTCCTGGCTGTGACGGCCTATGACTTGCAACCAATTTACCATGATGTACAAAACTTGTCATACAATGGATTTTATCAAGTATTTCCTTTTTATCCACAGCCAATTACCTTTCATAACCCCAGTATATAACAAAGCATCAAAAAAGTTTTGCAATTAACACTGAACAGACAGATTCCTGTTTAATGAATCCTAGCTTGAGGTTTATGTTAAAATGGGTTGTATAATGTTGTCTTAAGGGATATGGTAAATACCTCAGAACATTATACATGTGTGTGTGTGTGTATGTGCATTATCCCATATAGAGTATCTCTTATCAATAGTAGGTTACTAGGTGAGGGAATGAGCCAGGTTGCCTTGGTTCACATGCCAAATCTGAGTCTGGCTAATTGGTGGCAAGCTATGAATGTTTAAATGAATATGACTAAGCCCTACTTCAAACTCTTACCAAAATCTAGAGATATTAAAGTATTAGTAAATATATTTGTTTAACCTACTACGCCCTCATCATGTAGAATTACACAAATCGTAATCCTAAAAGGATCACTTATATGGATTTAGGTCTCTCATTTGTAAGTTCCTGCCTGTGCACATAATATGGCAGAAAACTTCCACTAGTCTCAACCAGTTTATTTGTTACATATTTCCATGTTATTTGGATGATTTGGAGAACTATCATAGATGAGTTGTAGGTTGTAGTTGATACTCCTTCTATAAAATAGGTTCATAATTCAGATAAACATGTGCATGTTCTCATTAAAATGGATTATTGAGCATAGATGATAAGTGAAACTAATTCTGACCTTTTGAGGTTTCTTAGACAGTAAGACCATTTTAGAGCTCCTTTCCCTCACACTACAAAAATCTGAATAAAATATATGACTTCTGACAAACATAACATCCATTCAAATGAAAATCCCGTTTAAAAGATTAAATGGCATATTATCCCCATAATATTTTGGGGATAAGATTTTTTTTTATACTAAAATAGCTTAGATATGCATAATGTAAAAGATTTTGGAGATAATACAGGAAAGCTATCATGTTTTTATTAAATATATTTGAATGCTTCATTCACAAAACTGTTTTGGAAGTCTTACAAATTATTTACTTGTGCAATAAATAATTGAAGATAATAGGAAACATACTTGAAATATAGGCAGCATGCCAACTGATGCCATCAGAAAAATGTATACTGCTATAACCCAAATAATTACACTGCCCACGTTAAACTGGCCTTAAAAACTCAGACATTCCCTGAGTTTCATTTTTCCATATTGCGACTGCTTGAAGATAAGTGATCTAAATTCTTTCCTGCTGTCACAGAACAATGTTCTTATGTATTCCACACACTAGATGGCACCAAAGATAAATATTTAATCACCTAAGCAAGTCTAAATTCTGAATTCTCTAAACATCAATGTTCTTAGAGATAATTGGTGTAACTGGGCTCTCTCATTAGGCTGCGCAATATTCTGTATCTCTCTCTGTATATGTATTTTTCATAGTTGTGCATGATCTTTTAGGATACTGCCCTCTTACTTTGGTAGATTGATAACACACTTCTCTGAACATCTCAGATATGTAATATGTAAAAGATATGTTTAATGATACTCAGGTCCTGGTACTCTATCATCAAACTAAGAGGCCTGACTACTGTAATTCCCACTGACACCTGTTAGTTGAATTCACTTTATGACTGAACAATTTAAACACAAGTGAATTAAAATTGCGCTCATTTTTATACAAGTATCAAACTAGCAAAGGCAAAAGGTCATTTCCCCATAAATCAATCTTTGAGTAACTGTTAAAACAAGGGAGAAAAAAAGAAGATGCTATGAATTTAGAAAAATATATCTTGTAAGAAGAGAGACTCTTCTTTTAGGAATATGGCAATCTAAATTATTCAGGCCATTACTCTTAAAGTAAACAATTAAGATATTGAGTAAAGCTATTTTAAATCAACTCAAAATCATCATTCAGTTGTTACCAGTTCAAGCACTTAGGAAGGAAATATCTTTATCATATACTAAGTGAAAACGATACATATATTTGGAACCAGTGATAAAAATGAATGTAATTAAAATTGCAACAAAGCCCAGACCATGATCCCTCATAGCAAGAGAAAATACTATCTATTTGAATCTATCCTGTTTTTTTACACAACATGTCCAGCATAAAATGAAAAGAGAGAGAGAGAGAGAGAGTGAGAGAGACATGTAAAAGGGAAAAACATCATCCTTAATCAAGAGAATGGTCATTACAATTAAAACATAAATAACTCAGATATTATGACTATCAGACAAGGAAATAACATATGTCTAATAAATTTGCTTTGAAAACTAGGGAAAAGCTGGATTGGGCTGAAAAGGGATAAAAGGGGCTAATTTATAGACTACAAGTCCCAATTACTGATTACACATCCCCAGATTTGCTTGTATGCTCATTTGGGCAGGGAGAGGAAAGGCAAAAACAGGGCAAGAACAGGGCAAGACCAGGGCAAGACCAGGGCTAGAACAGGGCCAGTTTGGCTTCCACTTGCTTTTTAAACCAGTAATCATCCCACACTTTTGCTAATGTTGGAGGTGGAATCCCCATTGTTTGCTGTTTTGATTGGTTACCCCACCTGTCAATTTCCCTAAGGGTCCAATGGCAAGGCCCCTTGATAACATCCATGGCTTTTCCTTGATTCTGGAGGAAAGCCCATTCTAAATGGGGAATTCTCATGAGGTTCTTCCAGCAGCCATCTTGTAAGATCTTTCCTGCAGTAGGTGATTCCTGCAGCCATGTGTTTTCATGGCTGTGGTTTTTCTGCTAGGCCACAGATTCATCTCTTTATTCCCTAATCTAGCCTCTATCAGGACCAATAAATAAATGGGAAAATTGGAAACCACAAGGAAGAACTAAATGGATATTCCAAAACTGAAAACTGTGGTATCCAAAGTGAAAAGTTCATTGAATAAACTTAATATCATGCTAGATACAGATGAAGAGAAATGGATAAACTTGTGCACTAGTATTCAATTTATCCAATCTGAAGCACAGAAAAAATAATGGGTATAATAACAATAACAAAAACTTTAAAACTATTTCATAGTCAAGACTTTGGGTACTATGTGGCACAATATCAAAAACATAATACATGCATTATTTCAACCCAGAGGGGAGCAAAATAGGGTAGAAGAATTATTAGAAGAGATAATATCTGAGATCAAAACTCATAAAGTACATCAATTCTCAGATCTAAGAATTTTAAGTGAGCACAAAGCATAATGAATGCAATATGAATCACACTTATGCATGAAACAAAACAAAACCTAAGAAATAGAAAAATCACAGAAAAAAACACATAAATCTGAGAGTTCATTTGTCATCAAAAAATAATAAAAGTTTAAGTATAAAAGTAATGCCAAAAAACATTAGAACAACATGTTTAGCATGGTGAAAATAAATAAAAAATGTGAACCTGTTATCCTCAACCCAAAAAATATATATACTTTAAAACTTTCTTACAAAAACATCACCAGTTCCAAAGAGCTTCACTGGTAAATTCTAAATATTTAGCAAGAAAGTATTTCAAATTATGCAAATTTTCTCAAAGAATAGAGAAATATAGCATCCTTTATTACTTGCTTTATGACCAAAATAAACCTAAAACCAAAAACTTTTGTAATAAAGGTGCTGAAAACCAATTATAAATTTTAAAAAATCTTGAGAATAGTCAAAGAAAAATTACATATTAAGTAAAGGGGAAAAATTATTCATATGACAGTGGAAAAAAAAAGATATAGTTCTCCTCCTCTCCCCACCCCACCGCAGCACAGTCCTGGTAAAGGAATCTTTTCTGCTAATCCTGTGGCTCTCTGTGGTACTACCAATCTGTAGGAGACCCTGAACACATTATTTATGATGACTTAGACCATAGTTTTACATATATTTTCTATCACTCCCCATGATCTTATTCATTGTTCATATTCACACAATAGTGCATCTTAAGATCCAGTGCTTTTGCTCATCCAGGGAACGCAGATCTAAATGAACTCCATTAATAAGGTAGGCCCTTTCATCTTACTGCTCTCTTCCTGCAGACCTTCATGGTGACACATGAATGAGCTATGATGAAAGCATAACATATATGGATCTCAAACCTCAAGGTGAAAGTCATCAATAGTAATATAGCCTTTTCAAAAACTCTCAAATTGAATAAAACTTTCATAAATTTAAGGAATTTTACTTTTCCACCATCTCCTCATATATGTTTTAAATGACTTTGACTTTTAATTAATGTGTAGAATTGAACATACTAGACTACAGTCTTAGTTATCTCATGGACAGCTCATTGTGAGAACTAGTTATGCAATTTATGACATTAACTACATTTCTAAGGCTTCTCTCCAGCATGAATACTTTGGTAAATCCTGAAGTCAGACCACTACCTAAAGGCCTTGATAAATTCAGTACATTATATGATGACTCTCATTACCCCAAAGGTGTGAACATTTGGTAAAAATTTTATTGCACACATTACATTAGTGTGCTTTCTCTCCAGAATGTGTATTCTGATATCTCTTGAGGCTTGAAGCGTGCTTAAAGGCTTTGCCACATTCTTTACTTTTAGAAGGTGAAGCCAGACCATTGCCTAAAAGCCTTGCCATATCCAACACATTGTATGGTTTCTCTCCAGTATGAATTGTCTTGTGATCCCAAAAGTGTGAATGTTTGATAAAAATTTTACCAAAGTCATTTCTTTCCAGTATGGATTCTTTCATGCCTCCAAAGATGTGAATGATTAAAAAAAGCTCTGCCATCCTCATTTCACTTGTAAGGTTTCTCCCCAGTGTGAATTCTCTGATCATGATATAAGAGCCTTACCACATTCGTTACATTTGTGTGGTTTTTCTCCAGTAAGAATTCTCTCATGGGAAGCGGCTGTGGCTCAATCAGTAGGGCTCCCGTTTACCATATGGGAGGACCCGGGTTCGGTTCCCGGGGCCTCCTGGTGAAGGCAAGCCCACCCGCATGGCGTGGTTAGCTGACCCAGTGAGCACAAGCAGCAAGGGGGGGATTAATGAATAAATAAATAAAATCTTTAAAAAAAAAAAAAAAAAAGAATTCTCTCATGATCCAAAAGTTACGAATATGCGGTAAAAACATTACCACGTTCATTACATTTGTAAGGCTTCTCACCAGTGTGAATTCTTTGGTAGACCATGAGGCCCAATCATAGCCTAAAGGCTTGTCACATTCATTGTATTTGTAAGGTTTCTCCCCAGTGTGAATTCTCCAATGAATTACAAGGTTTTAATATTAACTATAGGCCTTGCCACATATATTACATTTACGTGTTTCTCTCTGGTATGGATATTTTCATGTCTCCTGAGTTTTGAGAAATTGTGAAAGATTTTGCCACACTCATTACATTTGTAAGTTTGTGGCTCAGAATGAATTCTCTGATGAGTAGAAGCATTGAGTACTGGCCAAAAGCCTTCCCACATTCATTACATTTGTAAGGTTTGTCTTTAACATGATTTGTAAGCTGTTGTGCAAGCAATGAACAAGGCATGAAAACCTTTCCATATTTATTGCATATGTTAGTTTTTGACACTAGGAGGAAATCTTTGAAGTGGGAAAACCAAGAAACTATTTTTGATAGGCTTTTTAACTTGATTACATTTATACATTTTTTAAACTTTATTTTGTACATTTAATAAGTGAAAACATAAACAATTAAAAACTAAAAAGTAAACACAGATGAATAAATATATACATTTTTCAATTAAATGTAATGGATACATGTAAAAATTTTTTTAAATCAAATAATATATTACACAATATATTTGGTTCATAGTAATGCATTCATACGGTATTTGTCCTTTTGTGTCTGGCTTGCTTCACTCAACATAATGTCCTCCAGGTTCATCCATGTTGCCATATGCTTTATGACTTCATTTCTTCTTACAGCTGCATAATATTCCATCATGTGAATAGACCACAGTTTGTTTATCCATTCTTCTGTTGATGGACACCTGGGCTGTTTCCAACCCTTGGCAATGGTGAATAATGTGGCTATGAACATCGGTGTGCAGATGTCTGTTCATGTCACTGCTCTCAGTTCTTCTGGGTATATACCCAGTAGTGGTATTGCAGGGTCACATTGGCAAGTCTATATTCAACTTCAACTATACATTTTTCCTTCAGTTTGAAATCTCTGCATTTCAGCCAGATGTGACTGAAACCCAAAACTGCTTTCAAGACATTTGACATACATGTTCCCTGAATCACCTATGTTACTTTTTAGCTTCTATGAATTCATTAAAAATGGCTTCTCATGTTTGGAATATTGATATGAACTTTTTCTAACAAAAACATTGTGCTTTATTGGTAAATTATTAGAGGATCTGATATGATGTTGATCTTTTCTATTAGTGAGACATTGTTTTGGGTCCTAGGCACTCCTTTGAAATTTCTTTTGCCATATCTCCACTTACTATCAAATTTGTGCATATCTTCCCAGACTTCCCTGAAGTCAAAATCATCAATGTCATGGCTTTCCAATATTATTGGTTTGCATAATTCTGATTTATCAATGTCCTCTTTGGGCAATAATTCCTTGATGGCATATTTAGGAGAGATATAATTATGTTCTACAGTGGATCCTGGAAATCTATCATCCAAGCCATCACTGGGGAGCTTTCCCATGGTGATCCCCTGGGAAAAGGAGTTCATGACTCTTCTTTCTCAGGTAAGGCTCCAGACTTCTTTTTCAGGCAAGATCTGTCTTGAGAAGTCAACCCTGCACATCCTTGTGGCAGAACACCACCAAAGACTACAGTGAAATGTTGTCCTCAGCAGTGGCCATCCTGTTCCTCTTTGGTGGGGTCAGAGAGCCCTCAGGGGGTATCCTACAGATTAATTAATAAACTCACTGATTGCTGAATATTTTCACTGTCACAAAATACTCTCAAAGTTACATCATAAATATGTATGATAACCTTAATCAACATAAATATAATTATTTGAATGAAACCAATTAGAAATGAAAGTCTGTGAATGTATTGGCCACATACACATTATCTATCTTTGTCATCATCATCATCATCTAGCTATCTAGTTATCTAGCTATCATCTGCTTGCATACAAAGAGTAAATATATATAAAAATATGAATACATTTTGTATGTGATGCTTATGATGCCTGAGTTCAAAAATCTTCCCCCTTTGAGCTTTTATATGTGCTCTGTACTAATTATTGAACTTATTAAAAAATAAGCTTTATTTTCAATGTTTTATGTGACAGAGAGAGCAACATTTTATCAACATAAGATACCTATATCGTACATTACTATCTCAAGTTAATGTATGTATACATTGCTTCCTGCTCATTATGTGGTTCTCCACCCAATGATACAAGAAATTATGACAGAATGAACACTCACACACACCCTAGAAGCCTGCTCTAGGTGCACCCTGCCCCGAATGTGCCCCCAACCAACACCCTAATCCAGTGACCCCTCTTTGTCTTTTTGCCATGAGAGCATTCCCCTTTCTGTACATTCAACCTCATACCTACAAATCCCCAGTGTTCACCTTGTCCATCTCCCAACCATTCCACCAGTATCCTGGACCATCTGACCCATCCTTCCCAATCTACCCGCCTGTCAACTCTGCACCACCCAACCCAATATTATCACTACCCTCCTGTCCTATCCCTCAGTACGCAACCACACTCTATCACTTTACCATAGATTACGTCCATATGGATGATGGCTCATAACCTTCTCTTCTCCTTCTATTACTTGTAAACCTATCTTACAGACAAAAGCTCTCTGAGACTGCTCAATTTCCTTAAATCATATCAGTGAGGGCATGTATTGTTCATCCTTCAGTGCCTGGCTTGCTTCACTCAACATAAGGTCTTCAAGATTCATCCATGTTATCCCTTGTGTTAGCACTTTATTCCTTCTTACAGCTGAGTACTATTCCACTGAATGATAGATGGATAGATGATATAGTCATAGATAAATATGGTATAGACAAATAATTCATTCATAGTATTTACCTTTCATGTAGGAAAAAAATATAAAGCTCCCTACACTGGGTTTTTATAATGGACTTAAGAATCTAAATAAGTTCACTTTCTCTTGTCTAATCCAATATTCCCTAGTGTCATAAATGAATGTGTACCCAAGATAGGCATGTGAATAGAAGATATAACAAACCTATTGTGAAGCATCATAAAATGGACGACACTAATATTACTAAATAAGAATTGACAAATCATTTATGACATCCAAACCATACTAACAAATACACAACTTCTCTATACTAGCCTGAATACAGGAAAATTGCTTCAAGTGGACTAGTCTTTAACTGGTTGTAGTGTGGGAATTGCAGCTAAATAAAAATTCACTGTAATGTCAATAAGCACTGTATTATATGTAATTACCTGTATTATGCTGTATATTATATGATATATAATAATATCTTTGCTATATAATGTATAATATATAAGGTACATTATTATAGCACTGTATTTTATAACACACATATATACCATATCTTTATAACAAATAAGAATTTCTGCAATTGTCATGAGAAAAAAACCTCTTTAATATAACACATTAGTTGGTATCATTTCAGACTTGAAAATAACATGCTCAATGTGTTTGAAAAGTTTTACAAAAATGTATTTTTAATCAGAAAGGCATCATTCTGATATTAATAAGAAAAAATATTAAGAATAAGAAAAAAACATATAAGGAATTTAATAATTTTTGTTTACTGTGATGATAATGATAGCAATGAAAAAATTGAAATATGTTGTAATAATTTGTGGTATAAAGCTATTTTGCTGAGCAAACTTTCTTTAAAAATTTATACATCATATTTTTTAAAATACAGTAGTTTAGAATGCCACATAATAAAGATAAAAATACCCATTTCTCTCCCTAATTCTTCTCTTCAGACTGAGTGGTTATAACCTAACACTCTAATATGTGGTTGCCCCATTAGAATCTGTGGGCAGAGGCCCAAGCATCAAAGATTGTTGTTACAAGAGAACGTTCTCTCCAGTTAGTGTAGCCTTGTCTCTGTAGAAAAAGAATTTTAATCTTTATTTAATTTGTGAACCTTTGTACCACACTTTATTGTGTCTTTAAATTTCCCTGACATTGCATCTGAGACTTAGAGAGGATGGATGATAAAAGGGACCTATGTTATATCATTAAGCTAAGTAGAAACCAAGCATTCTAGAAGAGTATAGTTGTTGGACATACAGTTGAGACTTAATTTTAAACATTAGATCCAGTGGTAGATGGTAAGTGCGATATCTGTGCTTTTAGTTTTGTGTTTGCAAAGAAGACCCTTTAGATGATATAACTACTTTACATCTGCTGTTATGTTTCCTGATATCAACAAACTGCCAGGACCAGGTTTGGCTTTGCTGGTAGCTGATTAGGTTTTTCCCATGTGTGGAAGGCCTAAATATATGAAATTCATCCTAAGATCCTTTGAATCCCTTGCCTCAAAATCTTTGCCTTGCTGATTCCATCAACCCTTTGTTTTTGAAAAACCCACATTTAACCAAAACTTCCATCCTTAAAAATTCTGACCTTGCCTTGCCCTTTCTGACATACTGCAAGGCTTTGCAAGGAAATGTTCCCCCTAAGATAAGAAGTAAAATTAGCTTTTATTTTGTGTTATCTGATTAAGTTTTAGGTACTAGAAGATTCAGCTTTTACATCATATATGTAAAAAAAAAAATATGTTCTAGACTGAGTATAGCTCAAGAAAGACTAAAACTATTTAGAGGTGAGCAGAACACCTGAAGATGTCCTTAGAGGCATTTGACCAGTTGTGGGTGTGGACGAAAGGCTGAGTGTGTAGGCTTGTCCTGAGTTTTGTGTAATCACTTAGAACTGGAATGCTAAACTGGAGATATGATGAACCTTAAACAAATGGCAGATTTCCTTCTCAAAATATTTTCTGAATTCCTTAGTTTCACATGCAATAATCTAAAGGCACCAAAAAAACTGGAAAGGCAAAGTAGAATTAACTCAACTTCCATATGTTTAAGATAAAAAAAACCTGCTATCGGTTTGTTGGGAGATTAAAAGACAAGAGTGGAAATCTCTGAAAGGAAAGGTGATTTGACACTGACAACCTATAACCACATTTCTTGATAATACTTAAATGATGTAGGCACATGTAGAGGCTAAGAATAGAATATGGCTGCAGTTGTAGACAGGAAAACTAACTCAATTATTGGCATTTGCACAGAAGTATAATACCAATTTTGGAGACATAGGGCTTTAAACACCCAGTGATCATCCTTTCAAGACAATCATGAAATTCTAAAACTGTTTGGAATTAAAAATTGAGAAGTCAGGGAGTGGATATGGCTCAAGTAGTTGAGCACCTGCCTCCCAGATGTAAGGTCTCAGGTTTGGTTCCCTAAAGAAGACAAACAAACAAGAAGAAGACAATGAGTAAACAATAAGCAAGACAATGAGCAAACAAGGGGCACAGGACTCACATTTTGACAGTTTTGGGGGAGGTGATCAACACCAAGTTCAATTGCCAGAGAAAATCCCTCAGAAGGGCATTCTTTAACATGGGAAAACTATGAGAATCTAGTCCCAGTAGCCCTTATCTAAAATATATGCTAAGGAAGTTCTTCAGGCTGAGGTTGATGAGATGAGACATATACCTGGAACATCAGGAATGAAAGAAAGTCAACAGATAAAAAGAAATTGGTAAATATGTTACATTAATTTTCTCCATAAAGATTAATTTAGGAATTAATCTTTAAAATATATATGACTTGTGAGAGCAAAAATTATATCATGCTATGTTAGACTTTTCAATGTATGGTAGAAGTAACACAAATAACAAATATAATAAAGTGAGGAAGGCAAAATGATTTATATGGTTTCTATATTTTATTTGAAGTGGTATATTATTCAATCTAAGTAGACTGTAAAAAGTTAAATACGTGCATTTTAATCACTAAATTACCACTAACAACTTAATACAAAGAGATGCAGGTGAATATATAATAGGTTAATGAAAATGGAATGCTGAAAATACTCAAATAATCCCAGAAGTCATGAATAAGGGAGTTCAGAAACAAATCCACAAGGAAAAACAAAAGAAATAATACACTATTACACCTAAATCCAACCTTACCAATATTTACCCTAAAAGCTAGAGATTGAGTTTAAAATACAACAAAATGAAAGACTCAAATATTAACTATTCACAATAAACTAATATTAAATTAAATGATATATAAGGTTACAATAATTGGATGGAAAAAGATATACCATGTAAACACTTACTAGAAAAATTAAACTTCAGAACAAGAAAAATAAGCAGAAATAAAGATGACCATGACATAATGATAAAAGGGTCAATTCATAAAGAAGGCATAGGAATCACAAATGTACATGCACTAAACTACAAGGCTACAAAAATAAAAGAGGCAAAAGCTGATGAAACAGAAAGAAGAAATAGACAATTCTAAAATTATATCTGGAGATTTCAACACTCTTCTTTCAGTAATTGACAGAACAAGACAGACATTAGGAATGATATAGAACACATAAACAACACTTAAAACTAATTGATCTAATTGAAATTATGCCCACCCCATCCAAAGACAGTAGGAAACACATTTAACACCCCTTCTCAGCAACTGATCAAAGAAGTAGACAGAAAATCTTCAAGGATATTTAATCCTGAACAACACAATAAACCAACAGGATTTACTTGTCATAATAGATTTCAGATAACAATAACATATTATAAATTATTTTTCTTGTACTCCTAGAACAATCAAGGCATTTGGTCTATCTTGTAGTATGATCCATGTGCATTTGAGAAGAATATATATCCCACTGTATTTGGGTGTATTGTTCTGTATATATCTATTAGGCCCGGATCCTCTAATGTATTATTCAGAGTCTTTGTTTCTTTATTGATACTCTGTGTAGATGTTCTGTTTAAGGGTGATAATTGTGTATTAAAGTCCCCCACTTTAATTGTAGAGGCATTTATATCTCCACTTAATCTTTCCAGTGTTTGCCTCATGTATTTTGAGGTGCCCTGATTAGGTACATAAATGTTTATGATTGTTCTTTCTTCTTGTAAGATTACCCTTCTTACTAATATATAGTGTTCATCTTTGTCTCTTGCAATATTTTTGCATTTAAAGCCTATTTTGTCCTACATTAGTATAGCTACTCCCACCCTATTTTGGTTGTTGTATGCTTGTAAAATTGTTTTCCAGCCATTCACTTTCAGACTCCTTGAATCTCTGGGTCTTAGATGGGTTTCTGATAGACAACATATAGATGGGTCATATCTCCCTATCCATTCTGCCAATCTGTGTCTCTTGACTGGTGAGTTTAAACCATTAACATTCAGTGTTATCTCTCTCAAGGAGTTTCTTACATCAGCCATATTTTCTTTGAGTTTATTTATGTCATATGTTGTTTTTATTTCTCCTTTTGTCCTTTTAGTTGTTCTTACACTCTCCTCCAACTCTCTCCTGTTTTTTTTTCCCTTTCAACCTGTAGAATTTCCTTTAGTATTTCTTGAAGGGCAGGTTTCTTATTGGCATTCTCCCTAAATTTCTGTTTATCTGTGCATATTTTGAACACTCCATCATTTTTGAATGCCAGTTTTGCCGGATAGAGAATTCATGCCTGGAAGTTTTTTTTTTTCTTTTTGTACCTTCAGTATGTCATTACAACTGTCTTCTTGTCTCCATGGAGATGATGAGAAATCAGCACTTAATCTTATTCAGCTTCTATTGTATGTGATGGTTCTCTTTTCTCTTGCTGCCTAGAGTATTTTTTCTTTGTCTTGAGAATTGGACATTTTGACAAGTATATGTCTTGGAATAGGCCTGTTAAGATTTATAATGGATGCACTGTACTTCCTGGACATGGAAGTCCATCTCCCTCAATAGGGTTAGAAAGTTTTCAGCCATTATTTCCTTCAAATCTCCTTCTGTTCCCCTTCCCTTCTTTTCTCCCTCTAGGTTGCCTATAATGCATATGTTTGTCATCTAAATCTCTAAGTCCCTGCTGGATTTTTTCTATCTGTTCTACTATCTGTTTGATTTCAGATGTACTGTCTTCCACATCACTAATTCTTTCTAAATGGTAAGAAATAGATGGATATATGATATAGTAATAGATATAAATGTCTACAAAAGGAAGGAATAGAGAAGTTTGTCTATTGGTATACTTTACATATTCTTTTCAAAAAAGAAGCCATAGGTACAAATCCGGATTCAAACTTAAGATACATGCAATAATTTCTTTCCCCAAATCAAATTTATAATCTTATAAAGACTCCACACTGACTGTCAAACTCTCCCCTGCCTCTATCAGTTGACTTCAGTTCAGGAAGACAAATAAATATCTGTGTTTGTGTTTCTGAAGAAGTCAGTTTCTTAGCACTGTGAATATTTGATTCAAAAAAACTGGGAACAAAATATTATCTTAATAAAATGACATTTATAATTTCCAAAGTCCTTATATTAGCTGAATATATTCATCATATTTTACAAGTTGTGATGTAAATGAATTTTTGTTACATTTTCATAATTGAAAGTGATGACTGCTTTAGATTTTTGCATGTATCACCTAATTTATTGACAAAATAATTTTTGATATCTGTCCACTGATTTTTTTGGAAGGGTAGGGGACTCTATTACCTATCAAAATAATCATAGCATTTGAAGAACAAAGCTCTCATTTATCCTTCTCTGCAAAAAAAAAAAAAAAAAGTTAAATCAGTTCGCATCAGTTACAGTGGTTAATATTTTAAAACTTTATTTTACATTTTGTTAGTTATTTTCCCAACAACCAACTTCTTTCCATATGCAACAGTTGGGACATTGAGAATGATAGGATTTCTCAGTTTCTCTCTCACACCATTGAACATTAAATAGCTTCAAGAGTTACCCAATTTCTGACTGCAAATTTATTATGCTTGTAATAAAAAAATTCCTTCACACCAATCATTTCCATTTTCTCTTTATAGATCTGTATGGGTTTGTTGTTTGAGATTCTTAATGATTTATTCCTTGTTTGCTTTGCAGATGGACTGGGTAAATAATTACTTCTTGAGTTTTCTATGACACCCAAAGTGAAAAGTGCATTGAATAACCTTAGTATCCTGCTAGACACAGATGAAGAAAAATCAGTAGACTTGTGCACTAATGTTCAATTTATCCAATCTGAAACTAAGGAAAAATGATAACAATAACAAAAAGTATAAAAATATTTCATATTCAAGAATGAGTATTTTGTGGTATAATATAAAATGGCAAAATACATGCATAATTTCAACCCCAGAACAGAGCAAAATGAGGTAGAAGAATTATTATGAGATAATATCTAAGATCAAAACTAATAAAAAACATAAGTACTCAGGTTAAGAATATCAGTGAGCACAAACTATAATGAATGCTATGTGAATCACTCTTAGGCATAAAAGAAAAGAAAACAAAACAAAATCTGAAAAATAGAAAAATCATGCAGAAAAAAATCATAAATATAAGACCTGATTTTTCATCAGAAAATAATAATCATTTCATCAGAAAATAATGCCAAAAGAACAACATCTTTACAAAAGTAAGATTTAATTAAAATTGTGAAACTGTTTTCATCTATCTAGAAGAAATATACTATAAAAATTTTCTTATAAAACTATCACCAGTTACAAAGTGCTTCACTAGTGAATTCTAAATATTTTAGCAAGAAATAATTTCAAACTATGCAAATTTTTCAGAGAATAGAGAACTATAGCTTCCTTTCCTACTTGTATGATCAAAATAAATCTAAAACCAAATCCTGAAAAGAACATAAAAAAAAATAACATTACCAACTAATATCCCTTATATGCATACAAGAGAGATATTTCCCAGAAATTAAATGTTGATTAAAATTTGAAATGCAACCAATTATTAACAATATTAAAATTGAAGGAGAAATGTAACATGATCATCTGAAAAGATGTGTGAAAAGACTCAAGCAATTTAAATACATTCAAAAATAGAATGCTTTAAGGAATTACAAAAAGGAAGAAACTTCCACAGGAGGATATATAGTATCTGTATTTGTTAATCTAATACTGCATAACAAATTACCAAAAATTGTAGCATATTAAGACAATACCAGGAGTGAGTGTAGCTCAGTGCTAGAGGGTGATTCACATGTACAAGGCCCCAGGTTCAATCCCTGGTACCTCCTAAAAAAAGAAAAAAATCTAGGAGAGATCCAAGATCAAAGAGTGGAGAAGGACAGGCTGACACTCCTCCTCCAGAAACTATAGGAAAGCAGGCAGGCTTGTGAGTCATAGAATTAGCCATGGTGCTATGGGGTTGATCAGAGGTTGTGGCTGGAGAGGGGGACCCAGCTAGTCACTGAGGGAGTGGTGGGCAATAGGCAGTAAGGCAGATGGGAGTTATGAAGTGAGGTGGTCGAGGATGGGGTCCTAGCTGGACACTGGGCAAGTGGAGGGTGCTAGGACACTCAGGGCAGTGCAGAGCTGCACTAGAGAGGTGACTCTCTAGTCACCAGAACAGTATCCAGAAATGGGAATATTGGCCCAGTGAGAGGGGACTTAGCAAGTCAGCAGAGGGTTGAGAAGGAAGCCTGTTTATGGTTTTTTCCTCACCTGGGTACCTGCTGAGAGGTGGGTAGTGGGGTGATTGACTTGCAGACATGGTCAACCAACAAGGAAGATCCTAGTCAGTTGCAGGTGACCTGAGAGGGAGACTCAGTGTTTTTTTTTATTATTATTATTTGTTTTCTCCTTTCCTCTCTCCTTCCCTCCTTCCCTCCCTTCCTCCCTTTCTTCCTTCCTTCTTTCCTTCCTTTCTTCCTTCATTCTTCCTTCCCTCCCTCCTAATCTGGGCACCCAGATAAAGCAGGCCACAAGGAATTGATTGGCAGGCACACACAGCAACAGGAGAAGTGCCTACCTGGAAGCCTGTGACCTGGGAGGGATGGCAAACTTTTGCTTTTGTTCTTTTTATTTCTCATCTTCCTTTTTTCTTTCCTTTTACTCTTTTTTCATTTCTTTTTATTGCCTTTTATTTTTTGTTTTTATTTTATTTAAATATATTTTATTAGTTTTAAAAATATTTTATTAGTTTTTATATAGTTTTGCTTTCTTTTTTCTGTGTATATTCATATATAATTTTCTTTCTTTTTGTCTCTCTTTTTTTTTTCTTGGATTTTTTTCAATTAAGCACAGGTAATTTCAAAGATTTAGACTAAGTGGAACCAAGGGTCAAAGAAGACACTTTGGGATCTGACATGGCTCCGTGGTTAAGCACCAGCTTTCCACATATGATGTCCCAGATTCAATGCTTGGCCCCGGTACCTGAAAAAAAAAAAGAAAAAAAACCCTTAGCACCAAGCCAAATAAAAATAAAACCATAGGCAAGACAGAACAAGCCCATCAAGATAAACAGACACCTGGACATCAGTAAAAAATTGCAATCCATACTAAGAAATAGGCAGATAAGGCCAAGTCAAATAATCAAACTAAAATGCAGATGGTAGAACAACTAACCAAAGATGTCCAAACAAATATCCTATATCATTTCAATGAGATAAGGGAAGAGATAAAGGATATTAAAAAGACAACTGGGAGCAGAGGAAAGGGGAAGTAGCTCAGTGGTTTGAGTACCTGCTTCCCATGTATGAGGTCCTAGACTCAAACCCTGGTACTTCCTAAAAAATAAAATAAAAAAAAGAAACAGGATAAACATACAGAAGAAATTGCAAACATATATAAAAATATAGATCTCTTTTGTCTAGAAATGGACAAATCTCTAGAAACACACAGGTAACCTGCGCTGATGAATGAAGAACTAAAAGACTTCAACAGAACAATCACAAATAGTGAGAGTGAAACAATCATCAAAACCATCCCAATCAAGAACTGCCTAGGACCCAATGGCTTCAAAGGTGAATTCTATCAATCATTCCAAAAATAATTAACACCAACTGTGATAAAACTCCTCCAAAGAGAAGGGAATATTACCTAACTCGTTCTGTGATACCAACATCTCCCAAATACCAAAGCCATATAAACAGGCTACAGGAAAGAATCTCTTTAATGAACGAATCTTTCTAATGAACTTAGTTGTAAAAATTCTCATCATAATACTTGCAAATTGAATCCAAAAAAACATCAAATGAATTATACACTATGATTAATGGAGTTTTATCTCAGGTATACAAGGATGGTTCAACATAAAAATCAACTAATGTAATACCCCACATTAACAGAAGGAGAAAAATTACATTATATATTTATAAATGTGGAAAAGACATTCAACAAAATTCAACATCTTTTCTTGTCAAAAACACTTTAAAGATAGGAATAAAAGGAAATTTCCTGAATATGATAAAGGGTATATATGAACAACCCAGGGCTAACATCACACTTAATGGTGAAAAGCTAAAAGCTTTCCCTCTAATATCTAGAAAAAGAAAATGATGTCCACTGTCATCACTATTATTCAACATTGTGTTAGAAGTTCTTGCCAGAGCACTTAGGCAAGAAAAGGAAATAAAAGGAATTTGAATTGGAAGGGTAGAAGTAAAACTTTCACTATTTGATGATGCTATACATAAGAATATATTTATATATATATATAAAATGATACTATACATAGAAAGTATTGAAAAATGTACAACAAAGCTCCTAGAGCTACTAAACAAGTTCAGTGTAGTGGCAGGATATAAGGCCAACAAGCAAAAATAAGTAGTGTTTCTTTAAATTAATAATGAGTCATCTGAGGAAAAAAATCATTAATAGAATTCCATTTACAATAGCAGCTAAAAGAATCGAATATCTGGGAATAAACTTAACTAAACCTTTAAAGAACTTGTACACAGAACTTTAAACAACACTTTAAAAGAAATCAAAGAAGTCCTAAATAAAAGAAAGGATATTTAAAGTTCATGGACTGAAACACTAAACATCATTAAGATGTCAATTCTATCTAAATTGATTTTTAAATTCAACACAAACACAAGAAAAATTCCAACAGCATTTTTACAGAAATGGAAAAGCCAATTATTAAATATATTTGGAAGGGTAAGGGGCCCCAAATAACCAAAAACATCTTGAAAAAGAAAAATGAAGTCGGAGAACTTACAATAACTGACTTTAAAGCATACTACAAAGCTACAGTGGTCAAAAGTACATGGTATTAGCACAAGGATAGACATATTGACCAATGGAACTGAAATGAGAATTAAGAAATATACCTGCATATCCACAGCCAACTGATATTCAACAAGGCTGCCAAATCCACTAACCTAGGACAGAATATTCTCTTTAAAAGATGGTTCTGGGAGAACTGGCTATCCATATCCAAAAGAATGAAAGGGGATGCTTTTCCCATGCCCTACACAAAAATTAACACAAGACGGATCAAAGAACTAAAATAAATGCCAGGACCATAAAACTATTAGAAAATAATATAGGGAAGCATCTATATGACCTTGTGGTTGGCAATAGTTTTATGAATTTTATACCCAAGAGTGAGCAATGAAAGAAAAATTTGATAAATTGGACCTCCTCAAAAAAAAAAAAAAAAAAAAAAGACAACATTTGTGCTTCAAAGCAGTTTGCCAAGAAAGTGAAAAGGCACCTTACTCAATGGGAGAAAATACTTGGAAACCATATATCCAAAATGGGTCTAATATTCAGTATATATTTTTAAATTCTACTATTCAATAATAAAAAGACAAACAACCCATATAAAAATGGGGAAGAGACTTGAATGGATATTCTTACAAAGAGGAAATACTGATGGCTAAAAAGTCCATGAAAAGCTGCTCAACATCACCACCTGTCAGGGAAATGTAAATCAAAACTATAATGAGATATCAATTTCAAACCTTCTAGACTTCCTGCTGTTAAAAAATAGAAAACTACAAGTGTTGAAGATGATGTGGAGAAATAGGAACACTCATTCACTCCTGGTGGATATACACAATGGTGCAGCCACTGTGGAGGACAGTTGGCAGTTCTTCAGGAAGCTAAGTATAGAATTGCCATATGGTCCAGCAATCTCACTTCTCACTATATACCCAGAAGAATTGACAGCAGGGACACTAACATATATGTACATTAATGTTAATAGTGGCATTATTCACAATTGCTAAAAGATGGAAACAACCCAGGTGTCCATCAACAGCTGTATTGATAAACAAAATGTGGTATATCCATCTGATGGAATATACTCAGCTGCAAGAAATAACACAGTATTTTACACTATGCAACAACATGGGTGAACCTTGAAGACCTTATGTTGTGTGAAATATGCCAGACACACAAAGACAGATTTTGCATGACCCACTGATATGAACTAAGGATAGTGAGCAGACTCATGGAAGTAGTGTCTGAAAGATAGGTTGCCAGGATATAGTAGTGGAGAAGAGATATGATAGCTGATATTTAATCTGTGCAGAATTTACAATTAGGTTGGTTGTAATGGTTTAGAAATGGGCAGAAGTGATTATGGCACAGCGATATGAGCATAATTAACAATGCTGAAGTGTGAGTGTGAATGTGGTTGAAAGAGGAAGTTTTGGTTCATCCATGATGCTAGAAGAAAAGCTACAAGATGAAATAGGGAACTGCATAAAGCAGTGAACCCTGGGGTGGCTGAAGATTGTGGTTAAGAATACAATATAAGAATGTTCTTTCAGGATTCATAATAAAGATATGTTACTAGTACAGGGCATTGACAGTGGTATGATATATGGGGGAAAATGCACCTAAAGCATGCTTCCAAGGGATGTGAATGTGTTTGTATTGTCATAGGTATGTTTTCTCAATAGATGGACGGCCATACAGAAGACAACAAAATATTAGACTGCCGTCCTTTGGAAGTTCTGCTACTTTCTCAAATAAACTCATGAAAATTTCTGGCATATATGGGCTGTGGATAAGAAAAGAAAACAGGGTACTATATTAAGGCCTTTATCTTAATTCCTGTACTTGTGAAACTTATTCTTGTACTTATGAAACTTAGCCTAATTATAATTGATGCCTAATGGTTTCCACCAGCAAACCTCCTTGTTATTCAGATATGGCCTTTCTCTAAGCCAAACTCAGCAGGTGAACTCACTGCTTTCCCCTAAATGTGAGCCATAATTCCTGAGAATGACCCTCCCTGGAGCTGAGTGTTATTGACAAGTGATGATAAATGATGCATTTGTAAAGGGACCTTGAACAAAAGGGGTAAACATTAAATTTTAAAAAAGTGTTTATGAGGAATAAATTTCAAATCTAGTCAGAAGATTAACTGGAGGTTTCATTCATGCAGGTCTCAGGCAGATTTCATTTAATTGCCACAGTAAAAAAGCTTGGAGCAAAAGGGATCCCAAGGGCTCTAGTGACATGCGGACACCATAGGCAAAGCACACAGCCTCATGAAATCAACACCCCCTCAGCGGGCCCTATTAGGGGATATATGGTAATCTATCTCTTCAGTGTAACATAGTTATATGTATTTACAATTCCCCAGCTCATGATTTTTCCACTCCTTTTAGTTAAAACTGTAATTCCCAATAAACCCATTAAGTATATCTCTCAGACTTAAGTCATTGGATTGTTCATATGCCAGTTAATCCCTAAGTCCTATCAGAATTGCACCTAACATCTACTCTCTTGTTCTTGAACCTTGCCCTGGACAATCAGCAAAATTATGATGATGGACAAGTTCCATCCCAAAAAGCAAGGAGTATCTACAACTGCAAGCAAAACAGTCATTCCATCTACTCCATAATATCTAAATCCTTTCTCAGTCTGAAGCAGTCAAAATGGACATCATCCCAAATCTCTCAATATTGAGGAAAGAACAAACATAAGAGAGAGTGTAACCATGTATCAGTGTAGATATATTGTTAGTGTAGTTATCTTGTGTTAACAGAAAAACTTGTAATATTGTTATAAACATAGTAGTTGCTGGGGGTGCACAAGGGAGGGGGAGGGAGGAATAAGTGGAACACAGGGCATTTTGTGGGCAGCCATATTGTTCTGCATGATACTGTAATGATAGATACATAACATTTTACATTTGACAAAGCTGATAAAACTGTACAGCACAAGCAGTAAACCATAATAGAAACAACAGATGTTGGTTACTAGCAATGCTTGAGTATTGGTTCATCAACTGTAACAAATGTACCACACTAATCTAAGATGCTAATAATAGAGGGAAACATGTGTGTATGGGAGGTTAATGGGAATTGCTTATATTTTGGTATAATTTTTCTGTACATCTAAAACTTCTCTGAAAAAGAAAAAAGAAAAAATTAAAAAGCAGTAGTGCTTGAAGTGAGATGATCATTGAGATATATCTATTTTTTTACTTGTGGAACAATATTCTTAACAGAGGTTTAAGGGGTCTCTGCAATGCTGCAATCAAAGTGTCAGCTGGGGCTGGCTCATCAACTGAATATGTGGCTGAGGAATACAGTTGAAGGACAAGGACCACTTCTTTCTTGCTGATATTGGTTGGAGTCTACCCTTAGATCCTAAAGGCCTCCCTATGTTCCTTGTCACATTGGTCTCCAATGTTATATTCTTCATCACAGTCAGCAAGAAAAATAAAGTCTCCTAGCAATGCTTGTTAAAAAGGGAGGTACAAAGGAGTCATTGGTCCATAGCAATTCTGAAATCTTAGAGGAGGAAATACCTGGTTTCAGGCCTCAGAATACTTCTCTATGACACTCAGCATTACCCTCTGGGCTCTTGGTCCTACTGCACTTGGAGTCATCTTTCTTGGTGGGGTCACTCTGCTGAAATGGGGTAGGCTTCATACTATCCAAATTTAATTTGGATGTTGAGACAGATGATGCCAAGCACATACCAGTGAGGCATGAGAAGATTTATAACTTACATAATGAGGCTTTCTGAGGAGAGCTGTGTGGTTCTCAAGCAGGACCAAAAGTGTCTTGAGTTTAAAAAAAATAGATTCTTTGTAATTTTAAAAAGTGTTAGGTGATGGAACTAAGGTGAGGCTTTCTATGTGCATTAGATTCCTGTTATTGCTGTAAGAAATGACCACAAACTTGGTGGCTTAAAACAACATGCATTCTATTCATTTCTGTCCATTCTCAAGGAGTGGGAATGGCAGAAGGATGTAAGTCTGGATATGCAAGTATGATGGAGTCATTCTAGAGTCTTTCTGCCAGAATTTCTATGAAATTCCTACAATAATACTGTATACAATGGCAAAATATTGAGTATTTTCCCTCAAGACCAGAAAAATGCAAGGATATCCACTCTTAATATTAATAGTCAATATTATAATAAAGGACCTAGTCATTGCAGTTTGGCAAGCAAAAGAAATCAATGCATACATACTGGAAAGGAAGAAATAAAAAAATTGCTATTAAAATATGACCAGATTATCTCCATAGAAAATCTCAAATATGCTAAAGATTACAGATTAGAACTAATAAGTCAATTTAGCAAGGTCATAGGAAACACAGTGAATATGCAAAACTAAATTGTAGTGCCATACACTAGCAACAGACAATTAAATAATAAAATTAAGAAATATTTGGATTAAAATTAATTTGATCACAGGAAATGTACAGATATCAGTCAACCCAAAGACAAGCAAGCCCTCTCCCCTGAAAATGACAAAACTTTGTGGAGTGATTAAAATTAGTGAATGTATATAGATGAATCCAACGTTCAACAAATCCCAACAACCAGTATGAGTCAACTCGACCACATTGTGATGTAGACTTAAACATAAAACTATAAAATTCTAGAATAACATAAGAGAAATGGGGACAAATTGAAATTTTCTAAAGATGACTCTAAAAGTAGTTTACATAATAGAAAAATAATACAGTGAACTTCATGTAAACCTAAAACTATTTCTAGCAAAATTCACCATTAAGAGTAAATAAAGGGGGGGGGGGGGAGCCAAGATGACTGCAGAGCAAGGTGCTCCTGGAGTCAGCTCATTCTACAAGGCAGTTAGTAATCACTCAGAGTTATATAAAGCACATTTTTGGGGGTCCCAGGAGACCAGAAGAGTATCCTGCAACATCCTTGAAGGTATCGAAGGAGACCACTCATCTGCAGAGAGGATTCATGAATAGAGCCCTCCATCCCACGGAGGTAGGTGCCCATGGTGCAAGCTACCTCAAGAGCTATTCTGTAGTTGGAGTTGGAAGCTCCATTTCCCAAAAAATGGAGAAAGAAGACATGGTGTGGCACCTACTTCAGATACAGATTAGTAAATTTTGCAGGCTAAAGTATAATCCTAGGAACAGCAAAACTTTGAGCCTATCCAGGTTAGAAGGGGGCCAGTAGCTGCCATTATTACTACATCCCTGGCATGAGGGGAAGAAGAGCTGATTGAAAATCACAGTGCTGGTAGGGACTGGCTTCTTCCCATCCAGATCACATTGTAGCTCTAGCCTAAAATCCAGCCCCATGTCTGGCTGGAAGGAAGCTGGGGAGACCTGAACAATCTCTCTGGGAAACTGCAAGCCATGTGCAGAGGCCAGTGCCCATCCTACTCTAGCAGTACAAGCTGCTTCAGTAGGTAGTCCATGGTTGGAGTTACAAATTCCATTTCCCATAAGTGGTGGAGAAAGAGACAATTGTCCACTGACTTCAGCTGCTGATTAGTAGACTTGGCTGGCAGAAGTATAATCTTAGAACAGCTAAGGTTTGAGCCTGTGTAAGTTGGAAAGAGACTAGTAGCCACCATTTTGACTCTGCCCCTAGCATGAGGGGAAGCTTGGCTGACTGAATATCCAGTGTACCTAGGGACTGGCTTCTTTCCAACAAGATTGGACCTCAGTCCTAACCTAGACTCCAGCACCACCTCAAGCAGAGAGGACCTGGTGGGACCTGCACCATGTTCTCCAGGCAGGTGTTTTCTACTGGCACAGACTGAATAGTCAGACACCTGGGACGGCATCCCTGCACCCCAACAGGAAAGGAGAGGAGCAAGCCCAATATGGAAACACCAACAAAAATAACAATCCATACCAAGAAACAGGAAGATATGGCCCTTTTAAAGGAAGAAGATAAGCTTGCAGATGACATAAAGAGTTGAGATAACTAATTATAGATGTTCAAACAAATCTTAATAAAACCAATGAGATGGCTAAAGAGATTAAAGATATTAAAAAGACACTGGGGGAGCATAAAGAATAATTTAAAAGCATATAGAAAAATAACAGAACTTATGGGAATGAAAAGTGCAATAAATGAAATTAAAAATACACTGGAGGCATATAACAGCAGATTTAAGGAAGCAGAAGAAACGATCTGTGAGCTTGAAGACCTGGCCTCTGAAATCAACATACAAAAGAACAGATGAAAAAAATGAACAAAATTGAACAGTGTCTCAGGGAACTAAATGACAGCAAGAGACATGCATACATACGTGTCATGGGTGTCCCAGAAGGAAAAGAGAAGAGAAAAGGAACAGAAAGTATATTTGAAGAAATAATAGTGGAAAATTTCCCAAACTTATTGAAGGACATAGATATCCATGTCCAAGAAGCACAATGTACTCCCATCCAAATAAATCAGAATAGACGAACTCTAAGACACATACTAACCAGAATTTCAAATGTCAAAGACAAAGAGAGAATTCTAAGAGCAGCAAGAGAAAAGCAATGCATAACATATAAGTGATACCTAATAAGATTAATTGCCAATTTCTAATCAGAAACCATGGAGGCAAGAAGGCCATGGTATGATATATTTAAGATACTGCAAGAGGAAAACTGCCAGCCAAGAATTTTATATCCGGCAAGATTATCCTCCTAAAATGAGGGTGAGATTAGAATATTCATAGATATACAGAAACTGGGAGAGTGTATAACAAAAAGCTTTACAGGAAATACTAAAGGAAGTGTTACAGCTCAAAAATAAAAGATAGGTGAGAGAGGCTTGGAAGAGAGTCTAGAAGTAATGGCTGCATCAGTAACAGTAATTAAATGTGTTAAAAGAATGGTGAAAATAAAATGACAGATAAAACCCAAAGTTCAAAATGAGTGAAATAAGAATTGCCTTTATAGTAATAACATTGAATGTTGATGGATTAAACTCCCCAATCAAAAGACACAGACTGGTGGAATGGAAAAGAAAACATGAGGCATCTATATGCTGTCTGCAAGATACTCAGTTTAGACATTAGGATACCAGTAGATTGAAAGTGAAAGATTGGAAAAAGTTATTCCATACATGCCATAACCATGGGATAGCTATACTTATATCAGATGATATAGACTTTAAAGCAAAGATGTTAGTAGTGACAATGAAGAACATTACATATTCATAAAAGGGATGATTCACCAGGAAGAAATAACAATCATAAACATATATGCTCCTAAACAGGATGCTCCAAGATACATGAGGCAAACACTTGCAAAACTGAAGGGAGAAATAGATGTCTCTACAGTAATAGTTGCAGACTTCAATACACCACTCTCAGCATTGGATAGAACATCTGGGCAGAAGAAACAGAGAGCTTGAATAATATAATAAATGGACTAAACCTGATAGACATATACAGAATATTGCATCCCAAAACAACAGGATATACATTCTTTTCAAGTGCTCACAGATCTTTCTCCAGGATAGAACATATGTTGGGTCACAAAGCAGATCTCAATAAATTCAAGAAAATCAAATTTATACCAAGCATTTTCTCTGATTATAATGGAATAAAGATGGAAATCAACAAGTGTCAGAAAAAGAGAAAATTCACTTATATATGGAGATTAAATAACACACTCTTAAATAATCAGTGGGTCAAAGAAGAATTTTCAAGAGAAATCAGTAAATATCTCCAGATGAATGACAATGAGAACACATCATATTAGAACCTATGGGATGTGGCGAAGGCAGTGTTGAGAAGAAAATTTTTAGCCCTCAATGCTTATGTTAAAAAAGAAGAAAGTGTTAAAATCACAGACCTAACTACACAGCTGGAAGAACTAGAAAAAGGACAGCAAACTAATCCCAAAGCAAGTAGAAGGAATGAAATAAAGATCAAAGCAGAAATAAATGAAATTGAGAACTAGAAAACATTAGAGAGAATTAACAAAAGTAAAAGTTGTTTCTTCAAGAAGGTTAATAAAATAGACAAACCCTTAGCTAGACTGAATAAGAAAAAAAGAAAGAAGATGCAAATAAATGAAATAAAAAATGAAAACAGGAACATTACTATTGAGCCCACAGAAATAAGAGAGATCAAAAGAGGATACTATGAATAACTTTATGCCAAAACCTAGACAATGTATGTGGGATTCTTCTGATATTTACTTCTAAGAAACAGTTTAGAGGCCTGCTCCCCTGCCCATGCAGGGAAGTCAGCACTATCTAGTTCCTACCTTAAACAAAAACATTCTTGTTCTGTTCAGTTAATTAATTAACCAGAACCTTCACCTCCACCTTATCTTTGAAACAAGCCATTATATGTCTTCATTATCTTTCTGCTTGGATTGCTTGTGATGTTTTAATGACCCCTCACATACACACTGCCTACCTGTCCCTTCTCATGGACACCCTGACCTTTACTGTAAAAATATTCCGAATAAAAATTGTGCTGGGGACATCTTGGGATGATAGCTCATTTAGCTGTTCTCCCCCTGACCTCTCTCAACCACTTTGTTCAGAGTAATTTCATTGTACCATCATGGTCTCTGCTGGACAGACCCCCACAAGATTTTGCAGGATGAATTCCTGCAATGTAGATGAAATGGAAAAATTCCTAGGAATGTACAAACAACCTACACTGAACCTAGAAGAAATAGAAGACCACAACAAACCAATCTCAATTAAGGAGATTGAAACAGTCATCCAACGCATCCCCAAAATGAAAATCCCAGGACAAGATGGTTTCACAGGTGAGTTCTACCAAGCATTCAAAGAAGAGTTAATACCAATCTTATTCAAGTGCTTCCAAAATATTGAACAGCAGAAATACTACCAAGCTCATTCTATGAACCAATATCACCCTAATACCAAAGCCAGATAAAGTTATTATGAAAAAAGAATATTAGATATCCATTTCTCTAATGAATACAGATGCAAAATTCCTCAATAAAATACTTGCTAATCGAATCCCACACCACATTCAAAGAATTATTCATTATGATCAAGTGGGTTTTATACCAGGCATGCAAGGGTGGTTCAACGCAAGAAAAACAATCAGCATAATACACCACATTAAATCAAAGAAGAAAAATCACATGATCTTATCAATTGATGCAGAAAAGGCATTTGTCAAAATACAACATCCTTTTATGATAAAAATACTACAAAAGATAGGAATTGCAGGAAACTTTCTCAACATGATAAAGGCCATATATGAAAAACCCACAGCTTACATTGTACTCAATGGTGAAAGACTGAAAGACTGAAGGCTTTCTTGTTGGGATCAGGGACAAGACAAGGATGCCCATTTTCACCACTGTTGTTCAATATTTTGCTAGACATTCTAGCTAGATGAATCAGGCAAGAAAAAAAAAATAAATAAAAGGCATCCAAGTCGGAAAGAAAGAAGTAAAACTTTCACTATTTGCAGATGATATGATCCCATATCAAGAAAGTCCTGAAAAATCTACAACAAAGCTGCTAGAGCTAATAAACGATTTCAGTAGTGTCAGGATACAAGATCAATATGCAAAAATCAGTTGTGTTTTTATACAATTGTAATGTGCAATCTGAGGAGGAAGTCAGGAAAATTTCCATTTACAATAGCAACTAAAAGATTCAAATATTTAGGAATAAAATTAACCAAGGATGTAAAGCACTTGTATCCAGAAAACTATAGTGAATTGCTAAAAGAAATTTTTAAAAAACCTAAATAATTGGAAGAACATTCCATGCTCATGGACTAGAAGACTAAATATCATTAAGATGTCAAATCTACCCAAATTGATGTACAGATTCAATACAATTCCAATAAAAATTCTACCAACATTTCTTAAACAAATGGAAAACACAATTATCAAATTTATCTGGAAGGGTAAAAGGTCCCAAATAGCCAGAAACATCTTAAAAAGGAAAAGTGAAGTTGGAGGACTCTCACTTCCAGACTTTAATTCATATTACCTAGCTACAGTGGTAAAAACAGCATGATATTGGCATAAAGATAGACACAGACCACTGGAACTGAATTATGGTTCAGAAACAGACCCTGACACCATGGCCAAGTGATTTTTGACAAGCCAGTCCAGCCCACTCAGCTGGGACAGAACAGTCTGTTCAACAAATGGTGCTAGAAGAACTGGATATCCATATCCAAAAGAAAATAAAAAGACCCCATCTCACACCTTATACCAAAGTTAACTCAATATGGATCAAAGACCTAAATATAAAAGCAAGTACCATAAAGCTTCCAGAAGAAAATGTAGGGAAATATCTTCAAAACCTGGTGGTAGGTGGTGCAATCTTAAACCTTACACCGAAAGCATGAGCAACGAAATAAAACATGGATAAATGAGCCCTCCTCAAACTTAAACGCTTCTGTGAATCAAAGAACTTCATCAAGAAGGTGAAAAGGCAGCCCACTCAATGGAAGAAAATATTTGGAAACCACATATCCAATAAGAGTTTGATTTCTATTTTATATAGAGAGATCATACAACTCAACAATAAAAGAGCAAGCAATCTAATTTTAAAAATGGGCAAAAGACTTAAATAGACAGTTCTCCAAAGAGAAAATACAAATGGCCAAAAAGCACATGAAAAAATGTTCCATATCACTAGCTTTTAGGGAAATGCAAATCAAAACAACATTGAGCTATCATCTAAGACCACATAGAATGGCCATTATTTAAAAAAAAATAGACAACAATAAGTGCTGGAGAGGATGTGGAGAAATAGGAACACTCCTTCACTGTTGGTGGGACTGTAAAATGGTGCACCCTCTGTGGAAGACAGTTTGATGGTTCCTCAGGAAGCTAAGTATAGAACTGCCATTTGATCCAACAATTCTTCTACTAGGAATATATCCAGAAGAACTAAAAACTATGACATAAATAGACATCTGCACACCAATGTTCATAGCAGCATTATTCACATTTGCCAAAAGATGGAAGCAACCCAAGTGTCCATCAACCAATGAATGGATAAACAAAATGTGGTATATAGATACGATGGAATACTATGCTGCAGTAAGAAGAAATGAAATTGGGACACATACGATAACATGGATGAAACTTGAAGACATTATACTAGAGAAGTAAGCCAGACACAAAAGGGCAAATATTGCATGGTCTCATTAATATGAAGTAAATAGGAAAAATAAACACATAGAGTTAAAAGCGAGAGCATAGGTTACTAGGAGATAAGGGGAACGTTGAGAAGAACTACTGGTGCTTAGTGTATGTAGAAGTTTTAATTAACTTGACTGTAAAAGTGTGGAAATGGATAGAGTTAATGTTCATACAATATAGTGAGTAGCAACTGGTTTATAAATGGGATTGTGGTTGAAAAGGGTAGTCTGGGGAAGTAAATGTCAGTTGAAAGAAAGCTAAACAATAACCTAAGGATTGAATAACACAGTGAACCCAGAGGACGGTGAGAATTGTGGTTGAGGTTACAAATGCAAGATGCCTTTCTGTGAGCTAGAGCAGATGTACATCACTATTGTAGGGTGGTTGGAATGTGGAGAAGCATGGGAAAAGTACAATTAGTGTGACCTATAGACTGTGGTTAACAGCAATACTATAATATTCGTTCTTCAATGCCAAAGATGTACTATATTGATAATGAAGGTGTATGGAAATAGTGTGCCAAATGTACATTATGGGCCATAGTTGGTGGTAATACACTGATGATATTATTTCATAATCTGTAACAAATACTCATCCACAGTGTGGTGTGTTGGTGAAGGGGTGTTGTATGGGATTCTACACATGTGCATGATTGTTTTGTAAGTTCACAACTTCTGTAATAAAAATATATTTTTGAAAAATAGAGTAGATTAGGGTAAAATACACCAAGTGTAAGATAGGGACTATAGCTAGTAGTAAAATTTTGCATAGTTTGTAATAAATATTTCATAACAATGCAATGTGTTGGTGGAGCGGTGATATATGAGACCACTGTATGATGTTATGCATATTTATTTTGTAAGTTCACAATTTTTACTATACACTTTTTGTTTATGCTTTTTCATATATGAATGATATACTTCAATAAAAAATATATTTTAAAAAAAGATTAAATAAAGACATCACATAGATGCAAAACAAATATTTACAACTTATACCTGTCAAAGGACTTTTACTGAAAATAGACAAAAAATTCCTACAATCAATAATTCACAAAATGTCATAAAAATAGACAACAGCCTTGAACATACAACACAGAAGAAGATGTAAATGATTATGATTCCTATCAAAAGCTGCTCAAAATTCTTAGTTGTGTGGGACATGTAAATTTAAATCACAATGTGAGTTGACTTCATGCCTGCTGTATAAAATAAAATTGAAAAATATTCTGACAACACCAAGATTTAAAAAGTATATGGAGTAAACAGAAACCTTACACCTTTCTGGTGGGAATGTGAAATGGTACAACTACTTTGAAATCTATGTGAATTTTATTAAGTTATTGATACACTTACCCTTAATTGTTGAATTCTGATTTTATCTACTCAAAATTTTATGAGGAAGAAATGCCCCAAAATCTTGTACGACAAAATCTAACATTAACTATCTTAGAGTCTAAAGAATAAAGAATATGAAGAAAAGAAAGTTTTCAAGGAAAATAAGCTACACAAAAAATCTTGATCCATCCACTGATTTCAATTAAAAGTGAGTTTCTATTAATTATTGCAAGTTTACTGTAAAATGATGCAAAAACATTCTGAAAACTACCAGTGCTGAGACAATATTATTTCCATGCCATAATGTCAACTTATATAGGTTTTATAAAAACAAAGCATTTATTCTGATGATATTTAGATGATATAATTGTATCCCAAAAATTCATTCTATACTGCACATATCCTGCTTTGTGCTGATTTTTAAGAGAGTTATCCCTTCCACATTGTGACTTTCCCCATCACAGTTTCGATATATACTGGGCTGGCATAAGAAAGTAAATGGGACTTTTTGGGAACTTTGTGGAAGCTGCAGACAAATGCAAAGGTTACCAGAAAAAAGTTAGTAACTCAGAAATGCATAAAATATATGCATATTATCATATAATATCAACATATTTTATCTTTTGATATAAAGATACACAATTTCTTAAATAAAAAATTAAAGTTTGCAAAAAGAACATAAAATCCTGCAGATAACACATAAAGGCTAAAAATGTAGAGATATTTGTAAAAGTTTAATAACATATATGCGTAAATTATATGCAATGTTATATATAATGCTAATTGTACTTTTTATTTCACTGTTAATAACATGAACAGTTACACAATTTGTTTCTTAAAATTATTTTTTTAGCAAAAGAACTGTGATTCTATGCACTGGTTTGGGGATGATAAGTGTGTTTACAGCACTCACGTGACATCTCATGGTGATATTTTAGTGATACTTGCATCTCGAGTTTTTCATATTTTCTCATATCTTATGTTGTTTAAATGCCATAAACTCTACTAAAATTATGGATCCCAAGCATAGAGTTCTTAGTGGTTTGGAAAGTGCTCCCAAGAATCAGAGAAATGTGATGAACTTGAAGGAAAAAGTAGAATTGCTAGATATGCTTCATTCAGGCAAAATTGCTGCTGCGATTGGCAGCCATTATGGCATTAATGAGTCGACTGTAGGGCATATTAAGAAAAAAGAGAAGGAAACCTGCGAAGTTGTTGCTGCAGCTACACCAACAACTGGAAAGCATCTATATGAACCATTAGATCTGCATCTATCTAATATAGGAAGTGCAACATTCTTTTGGGTGCAGGATTGTTATTTAAATAATAATAATAATACATTCCAGTATAATCTGGCATCATATGAGAAAAGACCAAATCCTTATATGATTCCCTAAAGGAAAATGAAGGTGAAGGATCTTCCCCTACAGATTTTCATTAGAGCATAGGATGGTTTGAAAAAATTTTTTAAAGTTTTGCCTACACAGTGTAACAGTAATGGGAGAGGTGGTGCTGCCAATCAAGAGGCTGCTACTGAGTTTTATGAAATCCAGAAGATACTGATTGAAAAGAAAGGCTACAAACCAGAAGAGATGTTCAATGTTGATGAAACTGCCCTATATTGGAAAAAAAAATACCTCAGAGGACCTACATCAGCCTAGAAGAAAATTGAGACCAAGGTTTTAAAGCCAATGGTTAGCAGTAGGGTAGTTTAAGTTATTTGTTTAATGTCTTTTGTTAACAAGCAGTATGGTCAGTGTTATCCTTCTCAAATTTGCTTCATTTAAAAAAAATCCATATTTATTTCATATTTTTTATTTCTTTTTCATATAGTATTTTTCATACAGTAAATTATACATATATGATGTATAGATAGCCTATGACCAAATACTTAATCCTAATTTTAAAATAAGGTACTGTAAACACCCAATAAAAGAAAAAGAAAATATTCAGACTTCTCTGGTACAAAGAGCAGGCCAAAAAATTTTACATGGATGTTCCAGATCACGTGGCTGCCGTACCCCTAATACCCACAATATGGCTGGGATAACTCTACTTGCTTATGGAGTAAAACTGTGTTCTTGGTGTACTTTGACCACATAGTAGATATGGTAGACTGGAATCAATTTTCTATACAGGCAGGAATGTTCCAAAAATTGGGGGGGAGGAGAAGGGGCAGGGTCACACTATCTAGCAACATTTCTCAAGCTCAGCAAAATGGAGATGTCATAATTATTCTCCATTTTAAGACAATTCTTCTAAGACAAACTATTCTGCCTTGTAAATCCATCATTCTTTAGACATGATTTGGAGGCAGTGTAGTTTTATCTTCGGGAAAACTCTGAAATGGGATAAAAATGCATTGAATTATTTCCAACATCAAACTCTACCTAAAGCTGAAAATACATTTTCTACTCTATTTCTTAACGTAGATTATGTCAAACCATATTTTAAGTATTGTTTATTAGAGACTCTGCAATGAAAATAAATACTTCAAAAATAAAAAATCCAAACAACACAAATTTATCTGTATTTGAATTGAATTATCTTCCTATCAAATTCCTAAGGTAGCATTAGAGTCCAAATATTAAAATTTCTTGCACTTTAAAAATCCTAGAATTTAAATCAAATCAATTAAAAATACCATAAAATAATTCTCACTCTGCTGAGGATAACTGGAAAAAGGAATCATCTATTTCTTTCTCTAAAATGATATAATTATTTGACTTATTTCCTAGGTGTATATGTGAGAATCAGGCCCAAAGAGGTATAGCAAAGGCTACAATAGATGAACTAGGATATAAATTACTTCCCAGATTCCAGAGTAACCCCTGAGTGGTGAGTGCATGAGACAGCATGAAAATCTTTGAATATTGAACTGACATTGAAATTCCATCCAAGAAGCAATACAGATCTTGTGGTCTTAAAATAATTTTGTTAGATACCCGTTATTTTTTAAAAAATAAATAGTTTCCACAGAATTTTAACTCTACTTAGTGTCTCAGTAATTAATACTAAAAATGCGTAGGATATTATCCAATAACTTGATATCTTAAACATTAGATATGTCTAGATAATATTTAGATAATGTCTTAGAATAGGATAATGTTAACAATATTCAAGGAAGTGAAAGATGAATAAATGACAATACTAGGAATACACAGTTAATTAAATTATCAGATAGAAACTTTATAAAGTTATTATAACAGTTCTTAATAATGTAAAAGAAACATCATAAAAATAAATGTAAATAAACAAGTTAAAGCTTAAAAATAGAAATAATGAAAAAAAACTGAAATTTTAGAACAGAAAAATATATATTTGTTATCAAGTATTCAGTGAATAGTCTCAAGAGAAGATTGTTGATGACAGTGGAAAGGATCAGCAAAGTTTAATGTAAATTATTAGAAACTGTTAAAATTTATGAACAAAGAGAAAAATAATTTTAAAAAAACTAGAACCTCAGAGACTTGTGGGACAATATTAAAAGATCTGACATACATATCATTAGGGTCTCAAAAGGACAAGAGAAAGATATTGGTAGAGAAGCAAAAACATATTTGAAGAAATAATGGCTAAAAACATTCCAACTTTGGTGGAAGGTATAAATTACCAAATTCAAAAAATTTCACATGGCTCTAGATAAAGAAGACATGGAAGATCATCTTTTGGGGGAGGCTATCAATGCCATATTCAATTCCCAGAGAAAATCCCATGGAGGACATTTTTGATGTGGAAAAATGATGAGACTCTGGGCCATTAGACCTTATCTAAAAGATATGCTAAGGAAGTTCTTCAGGCTGAAGCAGAAAAGATGAGACATAAAGTTGGAACTTCAGGAATGAAGGAAGATCAACAGAAATGAAAACCAAAAGGTAACTATGTTAGACTAATTTTCTTCTCTTAACTTCTTTAAAATATATGACTTGTGAAAGCAAAAATTATAACATATTATAGTGGGCTTTTCCATATATTGTAGAAGTAACACAAATGACAAATATAACAAAGTGGAGAGGGCAACATGATCTACATGGATTCTAAATTTTATTTGAAGTGGTAAATTATTAACTTTAAGTAGACTGTAAAATATTAGATATGTGCATTTTAATCACTAAAAAAACACTAACAAATTAAAACAAAGGGAATTAGCTGAATATATAAAAGGTCAATCAAAATGGAGTGCTGAAAATGCTCAAATTATCCAAGGAAACAGGAATGAGGGAGTTCAGAAACAAAGTCACAAGAAAAAACAAAACAATAATATACTATTATGTCTAAATCCATCCATATGAATAATTACCTTAAAAGCTGTAGATACAAACATGCCACTTGAAATAGTGATTGAGTTTAAAATGAAATGAGAGACTCAATTATAAACTATTTACAGTAAACTAACATTAGATAAAATGATATATAAGATTAAAATAGTTACATGGAAAAAGATATACCATGTAAACACTTTTTAGAAAAAGTAAACTCAGAACAAGAAAAATAAGCAGAAATAAAGATGACCATGACAATGAGGAAAGGGTCAATTCATAAAGAAGACATAGGAATCATAAATGTATATGCACTAAATTACAGAGCTACAAAATACAAAAGGCAAAACCTGATATAAACAGAGAGGACAAATAGACAAATCCAAAATTATATGTGGATATTTTAACACCCTTCTTTCAGTAACTGTTAGAACAAGACAGACATTGGCAAGGATATAGAACATGTGAGCAACACTTAACAACCCTATTGATCTAACCGAATTTATGTCCACCCTGTTCAAAGAAACATGTTTAATACCCCCTCTCAGCAACTAATAAAAGTACTAGATAGAAACTTCAAGGATATAGAGTTCTCAATGGCATAATAAACCAACAGGACCTAATTGTCATAACAGACTTCACATACAACAACATATTAGAACTTTTTTTCATGAACTCCCGTAACATTCAAGATACACCAGATTCTGGGACATTAAACAAACTCGAATACATTTAATAGAATTGTTATCATGCAGGGTATGTTTTCTCACAGTGGAATGAAAGTAGAAATAAATAAAAGAGAGATAAGGAAAATCTCTAATAACTTGGAAATAAACAATACACTTCTAAAAAATAAGTGGGTCAAGGGGGAAGATGTAAAGAAAAAAATTACACAGAACAAAGAAAAATAAACAACATATTGAATGTTACAATGCAGCTTACACACTGGTGAGTGGGAAATGTATAGCATTAAATGTTTACATTAGAAACATGGAAAGTCTCAAAACATTAGACTAATTTTTTTCTAAGAAATTAGAAAAAGTTCAACTCAAAGCAAGCAGAAACAAAGACATAATAAAGCAAGGCAGAAATTAATGTAATTAAATACAGGAAATCATTAGAGAATAATCAGTGACAGAGAAGCTCATCACAAGTGCATGTCCTTTTATTTAGGATTTTTGTCCATTTTGAGTGAATTTTTGTTCATGGTATTAGGTAGGCATCCACCTTCATTTTTTTTTATATGGATATAAAGTTTTCACAGCAACATTTGTTGAAGAGATTATTCTTTCTTTATTGAAAGGAATTGTCTCTTTTATCAAAAATCAATTGGCATTATATGTGAAGGTTTTTTCTGAGCTTCCAAATGGATTCCATTGGTCTATATGTCATTCTAATATGATGACATGCTCTTTTAACTCCTGTAGCTTTGTTATGAGTATTAGTAACCAGAAAGTGTGAGTTTCCCAACTTCATTGTTCTATTTGAAATGGTTTAGTTATTAAGGGCCTTTTTATCTTCCTTTTCTGCATAAGAAAATACCATGCAATCGGCAGACTTAAAGAAGGGGCATTTACTAGGGCATGATATTGTGACAAAGAGAAGTTACAAATTAAGGTGTCATCAAAGCATTGCTTTCTTCTTGAAGACATTCATTCTAGTTTCTGGCTGATGGTGATCTATGGTCCTTGTCTCCTCTGTCCCAAGTTATGTCCCTGGCAGCTTCTCCTGGTCTCTCCATTATCTTCTGAGTTCCACTGAATTTCAGCTTCCTGGTTCTCACTGCCTTCTTTCTGTTTGAATTTTATTCCCCTTATAAAGGACTACAGGAACAGGCTTAAGACCCATCCTGATTGAATTCGGTCACACTTTCAGTGACGTAACCTCATCAAAAGGTCCTACTTACAATGGTTTCACACTTACAGGAAAAGATTAAGTTTAAAAATATGTTATTCCAGGGCATCATCAGCTACAAACCTCCACAGGGCCATTATGCTTCTCTATAAATTTGATGATTCACTTTTTCTTTTTGGCAAAGAAGGATGTTGGAATTTTGATCAAGATTGCATTGAATCTGCAAATCACTTTGGGTAGAACAGAACTCTTAATATTTAGTCTTCTAATCCATGAACATAGAATGTCCTTCCATTTATTTAAGTCTTGTTTGATTTCCTTTATTAACAAGTTATAATTTCCATTTGTAATCATTTAAATACTTCGCTAAATTTGTCTTAGATATTTGATTTTCCCATTGTTTTTGTAAATGTAATTTTTTTCTTCAATTCCTCTTCAGGTTGTTCATTAAGATTATATGGATACAATACTGATTCTTGCATGTTGATATTATATTCGACCAAATTACTGAATAGTTTATTAAATCTAGTAGCTTTTTTGTGAATGTTTCAGGATATTCAATATATAGGATTATGTCATATGCAAATAAGTATGGTTTACTTCTTCCTTTCCAACGTGGATACCATTTATTTCCTTTCCTTTCCTAATTGCTCTTGATAGATTATGTAGTACAATGTGAAAAACATTGGTCACAGTGGCCATCCTTGTCCTGTTTCTGATATTTGAGGGAAAATATCACATTTGAGCAAGATGTACTATTCACATTTGAGCAAGATGCTTGCTGTGGATTTTCATATATGCCCTTTATCATGTTGGAAATTTTCCTTCTATTCCTAATTTTATAAGCATTTTTATCAAGAAACTATGCTGGATTTTGTCAAATGTCTTTTTTTGCATTATTTGAGGTTATTGTGTATTTCTTTTTCTTCACTCTATTCATGTGTTGGATTACATAAATTGATTTTCTTATATTGAAACACTCTTGCATGCCTGGGATAAATCTCATTAGATCATGGTATATAATTATTTAATATGGTGTTGCCTTCAGTTTGCTAGTATTTTTTGATATTTACATCTATATTCATAAGGGATATAGGTGTATATTTTTATTTACTTTTGATATCTTTATTTGGCTTTGGTATTAGGGCAATATTGGCCTCTTAGGGGGAATTAAGGTGTTTACTTCTTATTAAATTATTTGGAGAATTTGAGAAGAATTGGGGCTAATTCTTCTTGGAATGTTTGGTAAATTTGGCCAATGAAGCCATCTTGTCCTGGGCTTTTCTTTCAAGCAGGTTTTTATTAATAATGAATTCTCTTTATTTTCTATAAGTATATTTTGATCTTTTATTTCTTCTTGAGTCAGTGTAGTTAGATTTTGTTTCTAGGAATTTGTCCATTTCTTATAGGTTATCTAATTTGTTAACATACAGTTGTTCATAGTATTCTGTCTGTGATAAGTTCATGTATAAATTTGGCTAGGTTTTGATGTCCAATTGCTTGGTCAATCAAACACTGTCCTGATTATTACTGCAAGGGTATTTGTGGATTTAAATCAGCCAGTTGACTGCATCTATGGTAGTTGCATTTACAATCAAAAAAGAAGATAGCTTTCAACAATGAAAGAAATCTCATCCAATAAATTAAGGACTTAAACTGAGACATGATGATTTCAGCAGTCAGAAAGAAGATTAGATTGGGCTTCCCAGGATAATCTCTTCATCTCAAATTTCATTACCTTAGTCACATCTGCAAAACCCTTTTTGCCCTGATATGTAATATATGCACGATTCCAGGAATTAGGACATGTCCATCTCTAGAGACCATTTTCTCCTCTATCACAATCTCCCAATGAAATATGCATGACTCTTTTATATGTTCTTCATTTAATTGGATCCTTATAAACCAAAAATCACTCACTAATGTCTCATATAGCACTACATTACATAGTAAAGCTAATTAAGAAACTCAGGACTCATACTCTACTTTGTTCTTGTTAATTCGTAAGTTTTGTGTTACCAGGATGTTAGTACATGAAGTAGATTATTTCTGACTACTTTGAGCACTCAAGACATTCACTCTTGAACAGTTTGACTGTACCTTCAACTCCTCACTTGTCCTCCTGGTGATATAACTCTAGTTGTTCCTCTTTGATGCTTACTACAACATCTTCCATAGGTTTTTGTATATGAAGACATTTTATAATCTTAGCTAACTCTGACTAAATTTCTATTTGACTATCTGGTAAAGAATGTGAGGATTGCAACGCAAGAGAGAAAGTGACTTATTTGGTAAATTCCCTTCTGTCAATAAAGAAAAGCCCAGTTGAACTGCAAAAATTGGAGGGTGAGCTGCTTCTAGTGACAGACAGCCTGGTGATTGCTGATTTCCACATGATTTCTCTTATCAGGTATTATATGACACTTGGTCCTTGAAATTGAGCATAAAAAATTTATATCCACAGTTCAAAATTTTGCCTTTTAAATATGAAAATCTTCTTGCCTAAATTCATTTGCAAAATGATTATTTTTTTTGTTTTTACTATGTTTTATCCTGACTCAGCAGTATTATTGTGTGTTCATTGAATATTATTGGAGACTGATTGTACCAAAGCCAAAAAAGAGCACCAAGGTAAAATGCATGGATCATTTCCAAAATTATATCAAATATTGTTAGACAGGTCTTGATTAGGAGGGGGAATGGCATAGACAAATAATTCATTCATAGTATTTTTGCATATCAGGTAGGAAAAAAATACAACATTTCCTACTTAGGGATTTTATCATGGACAAATGAATTTAAAGAAGTTCACTTTATCTTGTCTAATCCAATATTCCCTAGTGTCATAAATGAATATGTACCCAGGATAGGCATATGAATAGAAGATATAACAAACCTATAGTGAAACATCATCATATGGACCACATAAATCTTACTGAATAAGAATCAGCAAAACATTTATGACATCCAAGCCACACTCACAGAATTTCTTTACACTAGCAAAAAGGCCAATGCAAAGTGAACAGGAAATTTGGTTCAAGTGGACTAGTTTTTAACTGATTGTGGAGTTTCCTGTAGGCAAATAAAACTACACAATAATGTCAAGAAAGCACTTTATTATATATAATTATCTGTATTATATCTATAATGTATACTATGCTATATGTTATATAATATATAATAATATACTTGCTATGCAAAATATAATATGTAAGCTATTTTAATATTATAGCACAGTATTGTATATAAACACATATATATTTCATCTTATAACAAGTGAGAATTTCTGAAATTGTCAACAAAAAAATAGCTCTTTGTCACATTATTTGGTATCATTTGAAGACTTATAAATAACACACTCAATGTGCTAGAAATGTTTTTCAAAAATATTCTTGTAATCAGAAAGCCTCCACACTGGTATAATAATAAGAAATCTTTCATTTCTGTGGGAAAATTTTTCTATAGGTCATCAATTGTACTACAAAATGTGCACATCTGTCTGTGAAGACACTATTTTTCAGAATTTAAAAACTTCTGCCCCCAAAGAAAAACTCTAACACTTCTAAAATTTCACAAATCTGATAATTTTATATACACCCTTCAAAATTATTATATCATTATACACAAATGGAAAACAAATATTTTTGAGACAGTACAAAATGCTAAAATACATGCATACTTTGAAGCAGCAGTCTTATACCAAACACCATGGCAAAGAAGATTGGCCCTTTATTGCACACTGGTCAGATAGCAAGAAAAACATGTGTGTATATGATAAAGTTTTATTTGTGCATTTCTCAAACTATAATGAAGCAATGCGAGAATAAATAAATAAATAAATAAATAAATAAATAAATAAATAAATAAATAAAGTCTTTCTTCTAGTTTGGGTTAGAAAAATAATATGGCAAGGAATGCAGCATTTTCCCAATGCTTGTTTTGCTTATGAGATTAAATCTACAAAATTATTAGGAAGTCTTAAAAATATATTAAATCTAAATCTCCCCCATTTGCTACAAAGGTATAATTGTTCCACAAAAATCTATCAGTGCAGTCATAGAGAAGAAAGTAAATTTTCATTGCATACTAAGTTTTGATCTTTCCATCTTTCACAAAACTCTTGAATTAGTAGTAAAAACTGAAGTAGCTCTGATTCAAAGAAACTTCTAGATTGATACAATTATTAATGGGATTTTTACTAATTATTAGGGAATAAAATACCATTGAGTCCAAAACATAATTGCCAGTCATGTAACTCTTTTATGAGTTTACTCCAATGGCAGGGGAAAATGGTACCAGCAATTATGGGGTTTGGAAAGAAATGTGAAGATATCTACCATAACTTTAATTTTTATTATAAGCATTAATTATACCCTAGAAGGACATTGGTATCTTGAATGAGAAGATCAACATGCAGAGGATTTGGGGGGATTATAGTTCAAAGGAAATAAGCCACATACTATTTTGCAGCTTCAAGTTATTATGCTGAAATCCTTTATATCCTCCAAGGGCTCATCCATTGTCATCCAATTGTAATATTGAAATGAGGCATTGCAATACCTAATTACTACTACTATCTTATGGATAATTATTTTTAATTTTCAAATATATTTTCTTTAGAGAGGCTTTCTGACAAATGTTATATTGTTAAGAAGATAGTATTTAAATGGCCCTTTGAAAGGAAAGAAAGAGACAAATTTTTATATAGAGAGTGCTCATCCTCAAATATATTGAGGATAAATTTGTTTGGAGTATAGTCATGAAAGAAATAAAATATCTAAAGCAGATTATATTAGGACAATAATTGTTAAGAATAACATGGAAATAAGTACAAAATAAACTGGCTGAGATTGGTGCAAATTTTCTGTTATATCATGTGCTCAGACAGGAACTTGCAAATAAGAGAACTAAATCCATATATGCATTCCTTTTAGGAATATGATTTGAGTAATTCTACATAGGGTCATAATGTGTTAAAATATGATTACCAATGCTTTAATATCTCTAGGTTTTGGCAAGAGTTTGAAGTAGAGCACAGTAATATATATTTGAACATTCAATTACTTAATCATTTGCTCAACAAATATCCACCTACTGACCAGTTTCTGTATTGCAGATACAAAAGAGAATGATAGCAAATACAAGTGGAAGATTTTAACAATTATTTTGAAAAAAGATGTATAATTTCTAGTATATTTAAGCTAAACTTCTTAGAAGCTTTATTTTATTCATAGCTTTTAAAGGGAAAATATGATGAACATTACTGTTTTATATATGAGACAAAGTTATTCTTTACACATGGCATTTTGAAGGTAGATGAATGTTCCTAGTATATAGCAAGCACAGCATATTTCAAGCTAGCTTTTTAAAGTACATCCTCAGGTAGAAGTGATTTCTTGTCAAAGGAGTAATATATAAATTTAAAATGTTTCTTTGAAAATTGTGTGACCATCAGTTAAATCAATAACAATTAAGCTCATCACACTATTTTTTAAGTAATAATTTTCTTAGTGCTGTTATAACATCCTTGTTCCTAAGGCTGTATATCATGGGATTAAACATTGGAGTCACAATGGTGTAGAAAAGAGAAAGCAGTTTGTCAGTTCCTGCAGAATGATTGGATTTGGGCCTTAAATAGGTGATGGTAGCAGATCCAAAGAATAAAACAACAACCAACAGGTGGGAAGAGCATGTGGAGAAGGCTTTGGCCCGTCCTTGCACTGTTGGAAGTCTCAGAATGGTGGAAATGATTTTGCTGTAGGAAGCAAGTATCAACATAAAAGGGATTGAAATAAACAACATAGTTACTAAATAGACAGATAACTCATGCACTGATGTGTCCCCACAGGCCAGCTTGAGAAGGGGAGGGATGTCACAGAAGAAGTGGTTAATTTGGTTAGAATCACAGAAATTCAGTAAGAAAATTTGACATGTTTGTTCTATCTGGATTGGGATTCCACTGACCCAGGAGCCAATCGCAAGCTGAATACATGTCTTTTGGTTCATGACTAGAGGATAGTGTAGTGGATTACAGATGGCCACATAGCGGTCATAGGCCATCACAGCCAGGAGGAAACATTCAGTGGTTCCCAGAATAAGGAAGAAGCACATTTGTGTGGCACATTTCACCTTAGAAATGCTTCTCTCCTGAGTCCAAAGGTTCACCAGAATTCTGGGGAGAGTGACAGACACATAACAGATTTCCAATGAGGAAAAATTTGCCAAGAAAAAATACATGGGTTTCTGTAGTGCAGAGTCAAGCCTGGTTATTATGATTATGAGGCTATTTCCAATTAAAATAACCATGTAAATGATAAAGAACACTCCAAAAAGAAACCCTTGGAGATTTGGAATGTCAGAAAATCCCAGGAGTACAAATTGCATTACTATGGAAACATTGCCTTCTGGTTTTTTCTCTTCATGTTTCATCTGTAGGAATGATTTAATCAGAAATAAAAATTACTATACTTTCCTTGGCTTTTGTTTTCTCCTGAATAATCTTAGTACTGTATGTCCACCAATTTTACCAACTCCCTATAAGAAAAAATATTATATCTACCATGGCTCTACATGTCCATAAGAAAAATGTCCCCTCAAAGAATCTTAGAGTTATATTTCCTTTTTGCAGGTGATGACATATATGAATTTAAATTTTGTTAACTATTTGAATACTTGAAATCCCAAAATCTGAATTTATGTTCAATTGTAATAATCATTCCATTCTTTCAACTGGCCATGCTTCTCTCCTCTCAATTGTTTTATTCTATTAACAATTAAAATTAAATTTCATTATGAGAGCAATTGTAAGCCATCTAAAATAGTTTTGCAAATGAAGCATTCAAAGATATTAAATTTTGTTGGCTTTCCTGTAGTATCTTCAAAGTCTTTAGCATTATGAATATCTAGCCTCTTTTAGTAAAAAATTAATGATGAGCTCAACACCAAATAATATGGGATGCCTTTTAATCTTTTAAACTGTGTTTGCATTTGAATGGGTGGTATGTGAAGTCAAAAGTCATATGTTTTATTTAGATTTTGTGCAGGAGGAAAAGGAACTCTAAACTGGTCTCCTTGTCCAAGAAAGCGCAAGAGGTCAGTTAAGTTCACTTGGCATCTGGCTCAAGCAAGCAATTTTAACCAGAATTTGCAAATCTTTATGCTGAATTACAAACCATTTTATAGAAAGTACAAAAACTACAACTTTTGTATGGAGCCGGTTTCTCTGAGTTCTTGAAACTGTTAGCAGATACTATTTCTACAACTCAGAAATAAAATCACTAGGTAATTAAGCTACACATTTACACCATTATTTATTCACATACTTCATGTTTACTTTTCTGGTCACCCCAGTGAAATAATGAGTTTCTCTGATGCAGGGATTGTGTTATCAGCTACTGAATCTATCATGGCAAAGTATATATGCTTGTTTTCAAAGAGAGTTAATAAAATCAAATAGAGCAGGAAATAAAACTCAGAAATTGGCAAATGCAATGAAAAGACTTTCATTTTTTAATCAAGAAGAATTCTCTAATGACAAAAATGAAAACAGGTCAATATTCCCTAATATTTTCAGATTCATTTATCAGGGGACTTAACTCTTATCATACAAGGTCTTATCAATAATATATACTACTGATATGCTCATTATTTAGGTATAATTTGATTTTAATGAGATAGATTCCCCAGATTTAATACATGTAAAACACTTAAATCCATGGTTAACACTCAATAAATGTTAGCACTTATGATGATGACAATGATAATAATCTTTGATATATGTTGGCCCACCCATTATATTACAAAGTGTTTTGCATTTTCTTTACATTTGATTTTACAATCATGAAAGTCAGAAAATTACAAAGGCTATATGAAACAATCTTTGATTTAAAAAAAAATTAAGAATTTATCTTTTCATTTTCTGGAATTGAATATTCTTTGCCAATGTTTGTTCTGTTAGATAAAATGCTTTACTAATGCTTTGCTATTATATAGCATATATATGTATGTATATAGAATGACATGAAGACTTAATTAACTCAGGCATAAAAAAACAATACACAGACATATTTATTTATTTTATTAAACTTCTGTTAATAATTGGGAGAATATAAAACAAGCAAAGGATTGTCTACAAACAGAAGTCCAACTTCTGCATCAGAATCCTTCATGATATACATACATATAGATATCAGCTCACCAAACTGGGGGACACACTGAGATATGTAGGCCACCTTTGGCCAGAGTCCCAGTTGGATGCAATATAAATAAATATATCTAGTTAGTGAAGCTTTGTTAATAATTGAAAGAATATGAAAAAAGTGAAGAACTGTTTATAAACAGGGGTCCAACTGCCATATCCCAATTACTCACGATATGCATACATACATTCATAAGCTCACCACACAGGGGGACACACTGATACGCATGACCCCTTATCCAGAGTCCCGAATGGATGCAATATAATCTATATGCATATCTAGTTTGATATGTCTATACTGACAATTAGAGTAAGAAACATGAATAACATAATCAATCAAAAGATTAAATCAATATTGAACAGAGACAAAATGACAGAAAAATAGAGCAGTCTTTCATACAAACTCACCAATCTAGCTTACGAATGGAAAGTCCTGAATCAGCAGCCAATAACATAGCCTTGATTGAAAACAACACCTGTGCAGAGCACCTTCTTCCAGGGTGGGATTTCAACTGGCCTGACAAGGGGCTGTCCCTTTTATTGAGCTCATAATCAATGAACTTGATACTTTAGATACCAACTTGTGTACCACGCCAATTCCCATGGAAGAGGCCAGCCTCCTCAGGAAGGAACACAACACTCCTAGAAAGCATCATATCTGTTTTTAATTGTTACAAAACATCCCCAATGTGCCCACTGTTCTAGTTCTCATCATTCCTCCTAAAATATGAAAAATGCTGACTAGCAAGGCATTGATTTGCTGATTAACAAAGTTTCCTACATGTTTCACTTTTATGTTTGAACAATGCTAACTAAATTTTTTTCCAATACAACTTAAAAAACAACAGATACATGCAAAAATAAATTTGGTATTGGACAGAAATTGTTCAGGCTTACCTGTTTGTATCAAAGGAAATTTCATGCTTACCTTTATTGATTGGGATAAAAACAGAGATAAAATTAGAAATAAGTGATTTTTTTTTTTAGTGTTAGATATTTTAATTATTGAAACAGGGGTTGTCATCTTCTAAAATATATTCTGCTGTAAGAACAAATACTGCTCTTTAAGCATGAAACAGTCTCTACTCTGGGGATCAGCACATTTCCCATGTTAATCTCTTAATGAATTAAACCATTCTTCCTGCCACTCAAATTTGGTACAATCAAAAACATATCTGACCATACTATTCCTAATGTATTTTCTCAGTCTTTCTATAACTCTTGTTGCTAACTTCAGATGTGTTTCATTTGACTCTTGGCAATAAAAATTCCACCACATATTGAATAATATATTTATGATATAATGTTCCATATTTACCTTATAAGGCCTGATAAAGTTAAAGCTATGTTTTAGCGGAGTATGATCAGTGGAAGGCTTAGAACCATGTGTTCAAATCCCTACCCTTTGCATGGCCAGTTGAATTTCTATGTGTCAAATATTTGTAAAAATAAAGAAATGATGGCACTTCAATTGCAGATGGTCCTAATTTTAAAAGACATTGAGAAAGGAAATATGCCCATTTTAAGCCTTAGGGATATATTTCTAATTTGAGGGTGGTGGACTCACAATACTTTTAATCAATTAAAGATAAACAATTAATTTAAAATTAAATAAGTATATTAAATGGATCAATTAATGAAATCAACACATTTTAATATGTTATCTGCAAATTTTAAATTTATGATTATTGAGAACATCAGGAATTTATAAATACATAAGATTTAAACTAAGCTGTTCTATAAATGATGCAAAAGTAAACTCTCTTAGTAGAAGTTTTTATGCCATGGAAAATTCAGTAGAAAGTATCTAAAGATGTTAGAACAGTGATGTCATACTTAACATGAATATTTCACCTCTACATCCAAATTGGCCAGATGTGTCTCATTACTTCCCAGACAACAGAAAGTATGTTGAGAAAGGTAGGGAGGGATGAATGCAGAAAAGTACTCATTTATTCTTTTTGAGTTGTATAAATTGGAAACAAATGCAGATCTTCCAGTCATGCACCATCATTAAAATTTAGTCACAAAACCATACCAAGCTCAAAGAGTATCTAATAAATGTAAACTCTAGCTGCACTTCCATATGACCAGCTAAGACTTTCTCAATCATTAAATAAGATAATAATGAATATCAGTGGAAACTAATGGATTTCTAACATTTGTGTGTTTCTCATCATCTAACTTTGCATTTGTACAATATTTCCCTGCACAGAACAGGCCTGAATGTTCAAAACCTAAAACTCTAAGAAATTACTGCATCCAGCTTGGAGTCAAGTATTTATAGAATCAGATTACTTGTTTCCTCTTATTTTAGAGATTATAGAAAAATAGAATTGTTTCCTTAACATGCTACTTCCATCATGTTCAAGCAATCACAAAGTACAGGAAAGGAGAATATTTCAAGTTTATAGGAATTAGAAATAATTTCCTCATGTATAAAAATAAATGCATAGATAGATAGACAAATATGTTATAAACGTTGATCTACACAGTTATCATGCATTCAAAGCTATCACCATTCAGAGGTTCTATTAGTATTCACCAGTTATGATTTCTTTATTTTATGATTTTTAAAAATATTTTTAAATATTTTTAAATATTTTAAAAATATTACTCATTAAAACACCATCTCATTTTGTTCTTAAAATTCACTTTAATAATAGTGAGTGGAGGTGAGCATTACAATTTCTAAACTGAAAAGCAAAGCATGCACAGACTTCTGGAATGGCTGGATGAGCAGTTCAGAAATGATAAAACTGGACAAAATTGTCAACTGCAATGACAAAAAAATCTTGAAATTGGCCAAAAAATTGTGAAGTGTTTACTTATGAAAATAAAGTCAACTTCAATAAGAATAGTGGTGATCAGTTGCATTTTTTGCCGGAGTATTAACCTCTGCTACTCAGCTCCATGGAGAAGATCTGTCACAGTACAAGCCATGAGGACTCCCATCTCTCTTTTATCTGTTGCATGAAGCTCACTTTATTTTTAGCAAAGCATGACAAATTTCACTTCTAAGGACATTGTCAAATATATTAAGAGTCTCAGTGGCAAATAATAAGGTAAGACCAGTATTACAACTAGCCTTAAGTCCCTATGAGTTTTGGAAGGGAACAGACAGAAATTTAATGGGCAGTTCTGGGGAATGAGAAAGTAAAATAGTGCATTGATAAGCTCCATCTCACCCCTAGTTTCTGAAGTGCTCTGCATATGTACAAGAGTACATACACACTAGGAGGTACTAAGAAGCATGACAATAAGTCACTTGTACATCTATGAATGTAACCTTGTTAATAAAGAAAGTAAAATTCAGAAAAGGATACACTGAATGCCTTCCTCAAGTCACATATAGATGCATCAAAAAGAGTAGAGGTCTTACTGGCTTCAACGTGTTTAAGTACATCTGGCCAATCAGTGGCTCATCAGTAAACTCCACTGATCCAAGGGTAATTTTTAGCAAGGCTTTAGAAAACAAACAAAACAACTGGGCAGAGACATAAATGGCTCCACACAATAAAGGAATTCGACTATACAGAATTAGCCTGTGCAAGTCACTAAACAAACATAAAAACAGCAACTAGCTATAGAGGGAATTAAAATCCAGAGTTGCCACAATATATTATCTAAAATAGTCATATGTAACTAACAATTTTGAGGCAGGCAACAGCCCAAGAAAGTGAGACACATATAGAGATAAACAACAAAAGCAGCAAAAGAAAACAAAACCCTTATAAACCGTGTCTGAGAGATGTCAGTTGTTGGACTTAGAAGATAGACTTCTTAACAGCCACTATTTTAAATATTATCAAAGAACTAAAGGAACCCTTGTTTAAAGAGTTTTAAGAAAGAATGATTATAATGACTCATCAAATAGACAAGATCAATTTATATATATGAAAATTATTTTAAAACAGGTGAGTGGAAATTCTAGATATAAAAAAATACAATAACAAATGAAAATTTCACTATACATGTTCAATAGCAGGTCTGAGTAGGCATAAGAAAGAAATAGCAAACTTTAAAATAAATCCATATAGATGATATGATCTTAAAATTAAAAGAAACAATAATTAAAAATAAAATTAAACAGAGTCTCAAAAACCAGTGGAATATCTTAAAGCCCACTAAAATACATGTATTGAGAGTCTCAGAAAAAAAGAAGAAAGAGAAAGGAAGATAAAATATATTTGAAGAAAAATAATCACCAAAAAATGTCCCATATTTTATTAAAAAAACATGAAGCTACACATTACAGCCTTACACATAGACCCATCATATTTAACAGTTGGTTTACAAAGATAAATACAAAAACATCTAACCAGAAAAACTCAATTAACTTCTTGTCAGGAACAATGGAGGCTAGAATGCAATAGGATAATATATTCAAATTACTGATAAAGGAAAAAAAATCTGTCAAAAAATTTTCTATATCCAATAAAACTATCATTCAAAAAGGAAGACAAAATAAAGACATATTAGACCAACAATTGTTGAGACTGTTTGGTGCTAGAAACCCTATATCAGGAGAAATATTAGAGAAAATCCCTCATGTTGAAAGGGGGTAATACCAGAAAATAACTCAAATTTACACGAAAATACTAGAGCCCTGGTAAATATAAGTACATAGCTAATCATAAAATACAATTAAAATATGTATTTTTATTCACTTTTAAAGGATTTGAAGCCAAATGTTAAAAAAGACATTTAAAAACAACAATTGTAATCTCTATTTTTGTGCTCATCATGAACAATCTTTACAGAAATAAAAGAAAATTATGGAGGAATGGCATGATCAATTTTATAACAACTGATTAGCCAGTTTAGACAAATAAACAACTTTGTATACATACCAAAATTACTAAAGGAGAGTAGGTGTAGCAACTCTGCTGAGGCTCAGGGCCAAGCTGGCACATGGACAGCCCAGAGATTAAAGTCTCTTGGATGTACACCTACCAACTCCATCACCAATTATAGGTTCAAATAAAAGTGAGAGAAGAGGCATGTGTAGAGAAGTCACATCTGAGTCCAACTCTATCACACTTGGGAGCACAAACTCCAAAGTAGGGCCACTGGCAAGACACCAAACTCCATAGCTGTCTTCCATGACCACAGGACTTGGGTGTCTCCAGAGCCCTCAGGAATCCCACTATTTGGGTAGATACTATCTACCTTGGCCGTGTGAGATCCTGCTGAGATCTGCATGAGCCTTACCTCTCTTATGACCTCCTGACTCACTTTCAAGTCTCTTAGCCATATAAACTCATTTGTATCTACCTTTTCCCCCTTTTATTTAAGATCTTTTTCCAGTTGTATCATCATCCAGTGCTTGGTAGTAATCCCTCTGTGCCAGGGAGGCTCTTCTTTGGGAGTCGTGTCCCTCGCTGGGGGTAATGAATTTATATGCTGAGTTTGGTTTAGAGAAAGTCCACATTTGAGCAACAAGGAGGCTTTCAGGAGGTAACTCTCAGGCACTCTATGGCACTAAGCTAAGTCTCAAATTCAAGAGCAAAAGGCTCAAAAGAATAGTCACCAATATCAAGGGCACATCAATTGACCATCTTTTTTCACTAGTCATTGCCCCTGTACTTGGGTGATTGTTGCTGTTCCATTGGAAAATGTTGCTGAGCTCCCCAGGATGGGAATTCAATAATCTTTCAGTTGTGTGATTCTCTATTCACTGGGGTAATGCTCCATGAACATTTGAACATATTTATATACCTTATATGTATGCCTAGGTGAAACTAGTTGTAACCCTTCTGTGATCCAAAAATTCTTCAAAAATGAAGCCAAGCATATTGCCATGTTTGATTAATAAAAAAATGAAATAACAATATGTTTAAACATAAATAAAATACATAATAATTTAGAGAAACTACAACTAAAATAAAATTTTAAAAATTGGGGTATTTAAAAAAATGAAAAACATTAAAAAAATAAAATAAAATAAAAATTTTTGTCCTTTCATCACTGTAATATCAGTTGTACTCTATGTACAGTGGCATTGTCTTCCCTTACTTCCCCAGTGTTTTACATTTTTTAAATATAGTCTTCAAAGAAGTTTAAGATCACAGTAAAGCTATACCCAGATATAGGAGACTTCCATATATGTAACATCTTCTTCCATTTCCCCCTGCCCTATTAATAATCTTTTTACATCTGGATGATACATTTGTTACAACTGATGTATAAATATTGAAACATAGCTACCAACTGGGGTCAATGGTTTATATTAAGGTTTAAATTTAGAACATACACTTTTTAAAATTTATCATGAAATTTAAAATTGCCTGTATCCATCATAGTAAGATCGTGCAGAATACTTCCATTGCCCCCTAAATACCCCCTCTTCAATCTATCCTATTTCTCACTCCCCCTCCCCTCGGGGCCCACAGAGGCCACCAGGCTTCACTCCTTGGAGGACAAGATGCATAGATACTTGCAACAATGTTGAGGGTTGAACATATTGGTCTGTCCTCCCCTATTAGAAACTGCCCATGCTCTCAAGAAACACCCCCCCCCATTTGATGACATATCAGGCCTCCCTAGCATGGGAGTCCAACTCCTTCCCACTCATTATATGGGTCTCCTCCTACTGATAAAGTACAATAGGACAAAATGATCACTCGCACATTCTCTAGAAGACTGTCCTAGGTGAGCCCTGTCCCAACTGCCCCCCATTCAACACCCAAAACCAGTAACCCTTCCTTGTCATATTGCCATAAGAGTTTTCTCAACATTGTGGTTTCACCCATGTACCCACCAATCCCCAGTGTTCACCATCTCCCTCCACCATCCCTCCCCCCAATTCCATGGACCAGCCAACTCCTCCTCCCCACCATACCCCTCTGTCAAGCTTCCACCACCTAACCCAATAGTATCCCTCCACCCCTGTCATATATATTCACTGCACAACTACTCACATCTACTTTATCACAAATTTCACCTGTATAGAATTTGCTCACAACCATATTCTCCCTTCCTATTTTCTGTAAACCCTCTCTTCCAGACTCTAGCTTTCTGAGTCAGCTCAATATCCTTAATCCATATCAGAGAGATCATGTAAAAATTGTTCTTCAATACCTGGCTTGCTTCACTCAACATAAGGTCCTCAAGATTCATCCACATTATCCCACGCATTAGTACTGTAGTCCTTCTTACAGCTGAGTAATATTCCATTGTATGTATATACCACATTTTGTTTATCCATTCATCTGTTGATTGGCATTTGGGTTGATTCCAACTTTTGGCAATAGTGAATAATGCTACTATGAACATTGGTGTGCATGTATCTGTTCATGTCAGTTATTCTGGTTATACACCCAGCAGTGGAATTGCTGGGTCATATGGCAGATCTGCAGTTAGTTTTTTGAGGAACTGCCAAATTGTCCTCCATAATGGTTGGACCATTCTACATACCCACTAGCAATGGATGAGGGTTCCCATTCCTCCACATCCTCTCCCACACTTGTAGTTCTCTGTTTTTATAATGGCCTCCAGTCTAATTGGTGTAGGATGATATTTCCATGTAGATTTGATTTGCATTTCCCTAATTGCTAGTGATGTTGATCATCTTACCTTGTGTATTTTTTTTAGCCAATTTCTTCTTTGGAGAAGTGTCTTCAAATCACTTGCCCATTTTTTCAAATGTTTGTTGTCTTTTTTTGTTGTATTTTTTTTCAAGAAATAGGATTTCTTTATATATGCTGGATATTAGGTTCCTGTAGGATATATGTTTACCAAATATTTTCTGCAATTGGGTAGGCTGTCTTTTCACTTTTTTGACAAACACTTTTGAGGTGCAAAAGGTTTTAATTTTGAGGAGGTACCATTTATCTTTTTATTTCTTTTTTTTTTTTTTTTTTTGGTACTCATGCTTTAGGTGTAAAGTTCATTAAGCCATTTCCTATTAGAAGTTCCTGTAGATGTTTTCCTACATTTTCATCTAAGGTTTTTATGGCCTTAACTCTTGTGTTTAGATCTTTTATCCATCTTGAGTTGATTTTTGTAAAAGGTGTGAGATGGTGTTCCTCTCTTATTCTTTTGGATATGGATATCCAGTTCTCCAAGCACCATTTGTTGAAGAGGCCATTCTCTCCCAACTGAGTGGCCTTGGTGACCTTATCGAATATCAGGTGACTGTATATTTGAGGAACTATATCAGAACTCTCAATTCAGTTCCATTGGTTGGTATGTCTATCCTTGTGCCAATACCATGCAGTTTTGACCACTCTAGCTTTGTAGTATGTTTTAAAGTCTGGTAGTGTGATTCCTCCAACTTCGTTTTTCTTTTTCAATATGTCTTTGGCAATTTGGGGCCTCTTGCCATACCAAACAAATTTTTTTTAGTTAGTTTTTCCAATTCATTAAAAAATGATGTGTTGATTTTTATTGGGATTGCATTAAATCTGTATTGGTAGGATAGTCATCTGAATGATGTTTAGTCTATCTTTCCATGAATAGGGACTATTCTTCCATTTATTTAAATCTTCTTTGATTTCCTTTAACATTTTTGTGCAGTTTTCTGTGTATAAGTCATTTACATCTTTAGTTAAATTTATTCCTAGGTATATGATTTTTTTTACTAGTGTAAAAGGTACTTTTTTCTTGATTTCCTCCTCAGATTGTTCATTATTGGGATACAGAAATGCAACTGATTTTTCCACATTGATCTTATAGACTGCGACTTTACTGAACTCCTTTATAAGTTCTTTATAAGTTCTAGAAGCTTGTAGATTTCTCAGGGCTTTTTATGTATAGGATTATGTCGTCTGCAAATAGTGAAATTTTTACTTCTTCCTTTCCGTTTTGGATATCTTTTTTATTTTATTTTATTTTATTTTATTGCATTAGGTTAGACTTTTATTGGAGATATGGAAGGAAACTATGGTTCAGCAAATAAAGGAATGATATAAAATGTATTATTCATGTTCCATAGAATTGAATTGAGTGACATATGTTAAAAGTTAATGATCACACTTCAGAATCAACATTCTTCCCCACTATTTAAAGTAATGACAAAGTGTTTACATCAATCCAATAACCTGTGAAGTGTCATACCTCTTAATGCATTGTAGAAAAACTTTAGGTGACTGGAGATCTTTTATATCTTTTTCTTGCCTTAGTGCTAGAGCAAGTACTTCTAAGACAATAGTCAATAGGAGCAGTGATAGTGGTCATCCTTGTCTTGTTCCCGATCTTAGAGGAAAAGCTTTTTTGGATTTCACCATTGTAAATGATGTTAGCTGTTGGTTTTTCATATATGTCCTTTACCATGTTGAGAAAGTTTCCTACCATTCCTATATTTTGCAGTGTTTTTATCAGGAAAGAGTTCTGTATTTCGTTGAATGCTTTTTCTGCATTTATACAGAAGATTATGTGATTTTTTTGCTTTCAATCCATTTATGTGGTGCATTACATTGATTGATTTTCTTATGTTGAAACATTCTTGCATACCTGGGATGAAACTGACTTGGTCATGGTGTATAATTTGTTTGACATGATGTTGAATATGATTAGCATGAATTTTACTGAGGATTTTAGCATCTAGTTATATTAGAGAGATTGGATTGTAATTTTCCTTTCTTGTGACATCTTTGTTTGGCTTTGGTATTAGGGTGATGTTGGCATCATTGAATGAGTTCGGTAATGCTCCTTCTACTTCTATTTTTTGGAAGAGATTAGGCAGGATTGTTGTTACTTCTTTCTAAAATGTTTGGTAGAATTTACCTGTGAAGCTGTCTGGTCCTGGGCTCTTCTTCTTTGGGATGTTTTCCATGACAGATTCTATCTCTTTACATGTGATTAGTGTTGAATTCATCCATTTCTTCTTTCACCAATATAGGCTGCTTGTGTGTTTCTAGGAAACTGTCCATATCCTATAAATTATCCTTCTTGATGGCATATAATTTTTCAAAATATCCTGTTATGATACCCTTTATTTCTGTGGGTTTGGTGTTTATATCCCCTACCTATTTTCTTTTTCTGTGAATTTACTTGTTCTCTCTTTTTTTCTTTGTTAGTCCAGCTAAGGGTTTGTAAATTTAATTGATCTTCTTGAAGAACTAGGTTTTGTGGGGGTTTTTTGTTTTTTTGTTTTTTCTAGTGCTTTCTTGTTTTCTATTGCATTTAATTCTGCTCTAATCTTTGTTATTTCCATTTTTCTCCTTCCTTTGAGGTTAATTTGTTGTTCTATTTCTAATTCTTCCAGGTGTGCAGTTAAGTCTTCAATTTTAGCTCTTTCTTCTTTTTTGATTTATGCATTTATGCCTACAAATTTCTCTCTCAATACAGCTTTTACTGCATTCCATATGTTTTCATATGTTGTGTTGTCATGTTCATTCATTTCAAGGAAGTTACAGATTTCTTTTGAAATGTCTTCCTTGACTCACTATTTGTCTAAGAGTGTGTTGTTTAACTTCCATATCTCTGAACCTATTCTGGTTCTCTGGCCCTTACTGATTTCCAACTTCATTCCATTGTGGCCAGAGAAATTACTTTTTAAAATTTCAATCTTTCTGAATTAATTGAGAATTTTTCTGTTGCCTAGCATGTGGTCTATAGTGGAGAATGACCCATGTACACTTGAGAAGAATGTATATCCCACTGTGTTTGGGTGTAGTGTTTTCTATATATCTATTAGGTCCAGATCCTCTAATGTGTTCTTCAGAGTATTTGTTTCTTTATTGATTCTGTTCTGTCTAATAGTAATAATGATGTAGTAAATTTCCGCACTATAATTGTAGAGGCACCTATTTCTCCACTTAGTTTTTCAAGTGTTTTCCTCATGTATTTTAAGCGCCCTGGTTAGGTGCATAAATGTTTATGACTGTTAATTTTTCTTAAAAGATTACCACATTTACTAATATATAGAGTCCATCTTTGTCTCTTACAATAATTTTGCATTTAAAGTATAGTTTGTCTGATATTAGTATAGCTACTCCTGCCATTTTTTGGTTATTGCTTTTTTTGTATGATTGCTTTCTAGCCATTCACTTTCAGCCTTCTTGAATGACTGGGTCTAGACAGTGTATAGAATGGTCATATTTCCTTTTTCATTCTGCCAATCCGTGTCTCTTGACTGGTGAGTTTAATCCACTAACACTCAGTATTATTACTCTCAAGGCATTACTAACCTCAGCCATATTTTCTTTGGGTTTATGTATGTCAGATATTGTTTTTATTTTCTTTTTGTTTTTTTTAGTTGTTATTATACTCCCTTCTAAATCTCTCTCTCTTATTTTTTCTTTTCAATCTGCAGAACTCCTTTTTGTATTTATTGAAGATCAGGTTTCTTATTGGCACTTAATTTCTGTTTATCTGTGAATATTTTGAACTCTTCATCATTTTTGAATGCCAGCTTTACTGGATAGAAAATTATTGACTGGAAGTTTTTTTCTTTTAGTACCTTAACTATGTCATACCTCTGCCTTCTTGTCTCCATGGTTTCAGATGAGGAATCAGCAGTTAATCTCATTAAGCTTCCCTTGTATGTGATGGTTCTCTTTTCTCTTGTTGCCTTGAGTATTTTCTCTTTGTCTTGGGCATTGGACAGTTTCACGATATATACCTTGGAGTAGGCCTGTTGAGATTTATACTGTTTGGGGTGTGCTGTGCTTCCTGGACATGTAAATCCATCTCCCTCAATAGGGTTGGGAAGTTTTCAGCCATTATTTCCTCCAACAATCCTTCTGCCCCCTTCCCTTTCTCTTCTTCCTCTGTAAAGCCTATAATGTGTATGTTTGCATTTTGTGTTGTCATTCAAATCCTTAAGTCCCTGCTGGATTTTTTCTATCTTTTTATCTATCTGTTCTACTATCTGTTTTATTTCAGATGTATTGTCTTCCACATGACTAAATCTTTCTTCTGCCTATTCAAATCTTCTGTAATGTGCTTCCAGTGTTTTGTTTTGTTTTGTTTTGTTTTTTTTGATTTCTTGGATTTTACCATTCATCACCATCATATCCGTTATCTTTTTATGTATGTTTACAATTTCTTCAGTATATTCTCCCAGTGTTTACTTAATATCATTAATCTCTTCCTTCACTTTATTAAGTTGGTCCATAATATTTGTTCGGAATGCTTTGATTAGTTGTTTGATGTTCTTTATCTCTTCCTGGTTTTTAGTTTGTTCATTGGACTGGGCCATGTCTTCCTGTTTATTAGCATGTTTTGTAATTTTTTGTTGCTGTCTGGTCATCTTTTTATCTTTATGGTTTTATTCTGCTGATTAGCTTCTCTGTACTCTAGGGTTTTATTTAACTGTGGTTTGGGGTTGTTTATGTTTTCTCTTTGATATTTTGTTTTTCATGTTCTAATTCCTTGTTGTTTTCTATGCTCCCTTTAGGAAAAAGATTAGGGTCAAGGAGAGCAAAGAGGTAAAAAAAGAAAAAGTATAATAGTAGTAATAATAGTACAAGTTAGAAGATGGACTCTATAAGATCTAGGAATATGAATATTTAACTCATGTAAGCCATGTAGAGTAATAACAATTAAAAAGTGGATTAACTACAGAGAAATGGGATACTGAATAGAGAAAAATATATTGAATGAATTGATGAGGAAAGACAGAAAGAGAAAACACGACAAAAAGAAAAAAATTAATAAAACAGAGAAGATAGAAACAGAAACCAGAAAAACTGAGGACTAAACAACGAGAGGTGGAATGTAACATCAACAACAGAAAGCAGAAGATAGAAATATGAAGGAAGGAAAAGAGATAGCCTTGGTAGACAAAATAGGTATATACAGAAAAGGGGAAATCAAGGAAGCAGAAGCACAGCAAACAAGAAACAAACCAGGAACATCTAACTTATAAAAAGAAAAAAAAGGAGGGGAGAAAGAGGATAGACAAACTAGAAAACAAAATAAACACACAGACAAGCAAGGAGTCAAACAAACTAAGGAAGAACAGCGTTCCCACTTAAGCTCCTTTGGAGCTTCTCGGGCTGCCAGTGTCATAAATCAAATACCCTGCAGCCTTCTGCTCTTTTAGTTCCCCAAAAAAGCTCACTCCAGCAGGATCCTGCCCTCAGCCATTTTTTTTGCAAGAGAGATGGTGTATGCACATTTAAACTGATGCCATCTTGCTGCTCCTCATCTGATGTACTCATTCTTATATTTCCTTTTATACGTTTTTAAAATTGTATAAATTCTACTAGTGTTGAACCAACTTTAATTTCTCTACATGGGCCCTTTATAAATAAGTAACAAGATAGGCAGCTTTGAATGATTAAGAGATTGCCTGTAACTCTTTTCAGTCTCTACTAAATTTTTCATCTATTGTGGACTGGCTCTGAAAATTCATAATCTAATAAAGACATTTTTAAAGTACTAGAGAATAACTAAACAGTAAGACACACTTAATTATTGCAGAAAGCTAAAAAGAAAAGAACAAAATTACAAGATACCAAGCACCTGAAATAATGGTAGAGTAAGACACCATTGAAAAGGAAAGTTATGGCCAGTGATATATTTGTTTGTTTTGCAAAATATTTCAAAGGCAAGTATAATGGGTCAGATGAACTAAAAAGTGATATGGGAGATGATAAATTCCCATAGGAAAGAAATAAATATTTTTCAACTTAAGGATCACTGTTTGCCTTGAAAGAAAAATTCTTTTAAAGGGGGCTTAGTCATTTTGTATCTCCTGAATTTCAAATGATTTAAAACTTAATTTCAATAGAACATCACTTAAAATTCTCTGTGTCAGAGAAAGAAATATTTTCTTCCTTTTCCATAAAGATGAGCATTATAATTTTTTTTAACTAAGATCTTATTTACAGTTTAGGTGGGTCTTCTGTGCTTATTGTATCTTAAATACTAAAATTCAGAAAACCCAAATATTTGCAGAATACTTAGAAAATACACTAATTAATTGATGTTTCAACTACATTTCAAACAGAAATTCCTGTTTCCTGTTATAAATTTAGTGAGATATATGCCTGAATAATATTTTGAAATGTACTATTTTCAAATGTATTATTTGTTATAATAAAATGATTAAAATTATTGGGACAATTTTGAAATTTTTTCTAAGATAAAAATTGCTGAAAAAGGTATTAGATGGATGTTTTTCTTTGTAACCTATCATCAATGAAGGAAATCATCATTTTTAAAGGAATATATTTTCTGAAAAGTAACCCTGAAACTCCTGGGAAATTTAATTTTAAAATATTTAATTTTTGAACATAGATTTTATTGATGAAAAATTAGATCAAATTTACTAACCTAACTGACTAGCAATATTTTCCACCAAGTGGATTTAGAGCTATAAGTTCATTAGCTACATAAGATAATTTTACTATGTTCCTGAGGAAAATAAAGGTAATAAAAGAGCTTCACTTAAAGGAAAAAACATCAGGGCTTCATTCACCATTCTCTTTGAAGGCTTCTGAGAAAGAACTGTGAGTAATGTCCCTTTCAGTACAGTGAAGCTACAATTATTTGCTCTCCTCTAGGTATTAAGAAGGGGCAAATATATACATACAATCAAATTATACCCAGGTTAAAAATCTCATTCCAGTATTAGGTACAGATTTAGTGGACTTAAAGCATTGGAAATCATTCATCCTTTACTTTACACCATGCTGGGTATTTTTTTTTTTTTATGAAAATATGTAGAAGAATTCTTAGGTTGTGTCTCTTTCCTTCCCTCTTTCCTCCCTTCTATTTACTTCCTTCCTTCATTCCCTCCTTCCCTCCTTCCCATCTTTCTTTCAGTGTTGCTTGAATTTCATTCCATGAACTATTTCCTTTGCTTTAAGCTTAAATGCCTAATTGTTGTTTGAGTTTAAAAAATATGAACAGGTTTATAGCAGATACAGTGTATGATATCACCATCTCTGTACAGCAGAGCATGGTGATTTCCTTGGAGACACATTAGCAATTAAATTGAAATGATTCAATACAAACTGTCAATCAGTATGAAATATATATATCATAATTAGAATAAAGTTGTAATCCAAGTGTACAGTGATTGTATTTAACCCAATTTCTTTCAAATTTTCTGAGTAATTAAATGTTGAAGAAAAATTTATGAAGTCAGCACAATGTCTGATCAATAAATAATATATTTTAATAGATAAATTTTATAATAAACTGTTCATGTGTAGCTAATTGGAAGAAACTGAATAATTTCCAAAGCAAGAGAGAAAATACTCTAGATTATAATGTTTATGAAAAGTTTTCAGTAATATTAAAGAAAGAAATTAGAAATTGTGTAGGAAATATTTAATGATTCTTGTCCTACTTTTCTAAAGGGTTTATAACACTATATCTTATTAATATTCACACTGTCTATGGGAATTTTTTTCTTTGAGGTACTGAGGATTGAACCTGGGACTTCATACATGCAAAGCAGTTGCTCAACCACTGATCTACACAGGCTCTGTGGGAAATTTTTAAAAGTGATTATTATTACTTCTTATTCAGAATTTTGTTACAAATCCCATAGCAAATTATTACCTGTCAGTTTTAGATTATTAGTTTCTAATTGGTGTCCAATCACTTTAAAATTTTTACTTTGTTCTTTTTTTTCCCCCAAAAAACTCAACTGTTACAGCATTGGAGAATAAGAAAAAGGGTGACCTTTATGTCATTGAGCCATAGAGGCAAATATATAACCCAATTATAAGGATAACATATACTCACACTTAGTGTTGACAGAGCATCTAGGACATGCTAGTAAATAATGGAAATTGTTGGGTCTTCATTAATGAAACATTTCTTGAGTACCTGGTATTCATTAGATAGTCAAGTAAGAAACAGTACAAACATGTTATTCTCTAATCACTTGGTGTTACTTGTTGTAGCAAAGTAACTTGGATTTTGATTCAAATAGGCCTGAATCATTTACTTGTGTGATCTTGGTTGATTAATAGAACATCTCTGAGACCAAGTTTCATTATGGTGAAAGAATTGCCTCACAACACTACTGTGAGGATTAAATAAGACAATTTCTGTGAATATTTCTAATAGAGTGTTGAAGTTATTGCAGGTAATCATAAAGTTCCAAGTTTTACCATAGTCATGAATAGTTTGCAAACTCCTGCCTAGATTTCAAATCATTGCTTTCTGTCATTCTTTATGTGAACCTATGTTCAAGAGGCTACAACCAACTTTAGAACTTAAATACCATATTCAGACACTGGAATATGTGGGATGTCCTCTTTCATTATCTTAAGTATCTTATAATGGAGACTACCAATTTGAACAAATTTCAAATATTCAAGCACTTATGGAGATGCACTATAGGTTGTTGGTATCAAAATTACAGAAAGAGTTGTAAGATACACTTCAGGATCTAATTACTGAGAAAGAGAGGGAGGGAAAGAGTGAGAGAGAGTGAACGAGAGAGTAAAATTTGGAAGTAAACTGTTCCTACATTAACAGCTCACAGTAAACAAGATCAAATGTGCTTTTGGAAGACAGAAAAGCTCAGGAAAAACTTGGATCATCTGGAAGATCCTGAATTAGAAACTGGGATTTATGTGCAACTCATAAAGCACTTTTGTAAAAGAGGGTAGGCATGTCAAGCAAAATACATTAGAGCAGATTTGAAAGGACAGCCTGGATTTGATTCCAGATTCTGGTTGTACCACAAACCTTTTTAATTTTCTCCTCCTTTCACTCTAATCATGACTAAACACTTGCCAATTAATATCAGGAATTAACATCCAAATGCAATGCCAATATCAAAAAGCTGATAAGTGTCTTTTCTCTCCTCTGTTTTACAATTATTTAAAATTAAAATCCCTACAAGAAATATTAGAATGCAACAATTCAGAGAGATCACCCAGTATGATCAATATTCTAGTTTACTCATTGAACATGTTTTTAAGGTAGCTTTTAAAAATCTTTCAGGAAACAAATAAAAATAAGGGTAAATACAATTATTTACAGAGGAATAGCACAATAATGGAGAATTAAGGGAAAAGAACTTCCAACAAAAATTGTCAATGTATTTGTAATAATTTCTATTTTATTTATTTTATTTTTTATTGTGATTAAGGTAATTATAACCCAATTATGATAGTCTGATTATCAAAGTCAAATAACAATATACTACATTACATAGCTCAATACAAATAGGGAGAAAATATAGTCATCCTTCAGCACACATAATTCAGGGTAGGAATATATTTTTATGGATCATTTTGAGTGAAAGAATGACATTTTTAGCCACAGATTAAAATCAAATTTAGATGTTTTTATAGAACCCATCCTTAGTGATTTTGTGATTTTTGGAAGTGTGTTGTACTTATTTTATAGTTTAGAAAACTTCAACCCAAGCACATAAAGTAACTTTTATATCTTGAATTTATTGTTTTCTCAGATATTCCCTAGAGACCAAAGAGCAGAAGGCTATTTCTCTTCAGTGGTGGGATTTGTTCTCCTGAGATTTTTTGACCTTCCAAACCCTCAGTTGTTCCTATTTGGAATTTTCTTTCTCATCTACACATTTATCATGATAGGAAATGTTCTTATCATAATAATTACAAGGGTAGAGTCCGCTCTTCAGACCCTTCTGTATTTTTCCCTGGCAAATTTTTCTTCATTGGAAATCTGATATGTGTCAGTCACTGTTCCCAGGATCCTGGTGAACCTTTGGACTCAGGATAGAAGCATTTCTTTGATGAGCTGTTCCACACAAATGTGCTTCTTCCTCATTCTGGGAGCCACTGAAAGTTTCCTCCTGGCTGTGATGTCCTATGACTGCTACATTGCCATCTGTAATCCACTACACTATCCTCTAGTCATGAACCAAAACACATGTATCCAGCTGGCAGTTGGCTCCTGGATCAGTGAAATTCCAGTTTAGATAGGGCAAACATATTGGGTCTTCTCACTGCTTTTCTGTGGTTCTAACCCAAGCAAACATTTCTTCCATGACATTCCTGCATTGATCAATTTGGCTGTGGTGACACTTCACTTAATGAAATATGTGTCTATATAGTTACCATACTATTTGCCATGATTTATTTCTTATTGTTACTTGGCTCATATACCAAAATCATCTCCACCATCTTAAAGTTGCCATCAACCACAAGACAGTTCAAAGCTTTTTCCACCTGTTCTTCCCCCTCATGGTTGTGGTTTTATTTCTTTGGTCCTGGTGCCATCACCTTTTTGAGCCCACCTCAAATCATTCTTCAGGAACTCACAAAATATTCTCTCTTCTACATCTTTGTGACTCCACTGTTTAATCACATCATATACAACCTTAGGAATAAAGATATAATTGCAGCACTGAAAAAATTTTTACTCAAGAAAGCAGAGAGAGGATCTTAATAATCAAATTTTAAATAAATTTGCCTCATTGTTATCACAGAAATAAATTTTCATTTTCTGATAGTATACTAATTCAAAATTTGTCATGTATTTTATGTTCCTGATCTGAAGTAAGTTGTGACTGCATCTTTAACAAGCAAATCAATTGGTTTTCAAACGCTCAATTCCATAGGACAATTCTTCCTTTTATACTTTCTTAAAATTATAAATTTATCCATTTTTCAAAAGTTTTCACTCTTAAAATACTCTTAGAATTTTGATTAAAAATTTCTCAATTAAATAGTACTTACCTTTGTGATTGGCCAAATATTTACAGATGTTTTGCCTGTATTCACATTTGTATCTAAAAAACTGTAATTTATTCATTGTAGGTATACACTAATTTCTTTGAGAATGTGTGCAGAGGACTAAATAATAAACTGTAAGTTATATTATAAAGAATAATGTTAAAACAGAATAAAGAGTTTTAATTGATCATATTTTCCTCAGTATGAATTAAGAAAATGTCTTCATGTTTGTCCAGAGGGAGTTGAAAATCTGGTTTTCCTTTCCACTTCTTTCCTGAATGTATCACAATTGAATATCAAATATCTGACCTTTCTCCATAATCCTGTTTCAATATATGTCATCATTCTGTTTCATATGTGTCAATGATGCATTTCCAACTCCTCTGAATTCTTTAGTGCTCAAAATTGCAGTGCAAAAGACATTCCAACTTTTCTCACACCTAATTTAAGAACAAATGGAGGCTTAGAAGGGTTGAATGAAAAGTTAATACAGAGATTGACACTAAATTGACTAATATCACAAGTAAAAATCAATACAATTTGAAGATGCCTTACACCACCTACCTACATATTATATTTAAAGTAGTAAAACTTGTATCTAATTTTGCCTTTCTTATTCTTGTTTTATTCATTTGAAATTTACTATAGAGTAGAGATAAAACCATGAAATTGTTAATTATCCATATCATAACAGGCTAAAAAAAAAAGACTGGAGGAAATTATCAATATTGCACTTTACATCAACTTTTCTGGCTTCAATGTGTGAATTGAAGATATTCAAAGTTTCTATTTCAAGTATATTTGCTTAATATTTGCAGAATGTATCATTTATATAACAATTACTGTATACACTTTTAAAATTTGATTCTTCATGTAGATATTTGCTCCTTTAGTTTCTCTGTACAAGACAGTGTAATAAATTTTATCTATATCATTTGGTTTTTGAATTAGAATTTTAATTTACAGGGGCTTACTTTTTTTTTTTTTTTTTTTTTTTTTGAGGTACCAGAGCCAAGGATTGAACCTGGAACCTTATATATGGGAAGCTATTGCTCAACTATTGAGTCACCTTGGTTACACTGAGATGTTTTTTTCATTTGTTTGTTTGTTGTTGTTGTGTTTTGTTTTTAGGAGGCACTGGGAACAAAACCTGGAACCTCCCATGTGGGAAGCAGGTGCTCAACCTCTTGAACCATATCAGTTCCCCAGGAATTACTTTTTAAGCTCTCATCACATAAAGTGATACTTTATATCATCTTTATTTTTATGCATATATGAATGTAAATGCCTGAATCTTCCTCATGCATTTTGCATGCATCAATAATTAAATATATGTTCCATGGCGATCATAATGGTGATGTTGAATAATATTGCAATAATGTTGGAGTGCTATTCTTTACTCTAAATCTTAGACAAGCAGCTGGTACAGTATAATCAAGACAATTAGTCCCGAGATCTAGAGAATCAATTGTTTAGTTTCAATTTACACTAAAAACTATGCACTCTTGAGTCACTCAATTAACTGTTTTTGTCTCAATTTCACAGTCTATAAAATGATAACAATGCCTAATAACACTGATGACTTCACAGTAATATTTTGAAGATATATTGATGATCATGGATCAAAGGAGTCTTGAGGAATTCAGGAACATTGGGGAAGGAGGCAAATCCAGTTTCCCAGAGAATTAAGGTTATCCATTAAACCTTGAAATTATTTTGTTACACATTATTAATGCAAATCCTTCTATAACAACTTCCAAATTTTCCTGCATTCCTGAACTTATGTGAGAGCTGTTTAGGCTTCTCAAGATTGTCATGAATAGATATTTTCTACTGTCTGGACTTTCAGGTCCCCTTGGTATATATAGACACAGGGTGCACCTTACCCTTAAACTGAATCTCCATTGACCACTTCATTTTCTTCTGTTTCTCATCTCTTCTTACATCACATCAATAAATTTTCAAAGCCCTTTGAAATATTTTCCAGTCACTCATTTTTTAAAATATGTTTCTCATATTTGTCTGCTGTCATTCCTTATTACAGTGGAGAAAATCAGATAGTTTTTATAATTAATCATCTTATTCTACTCACAATTCTAAATGTGACCCTACTGCTTTTATAAAAGAAAATGGCAAACATTTCCTCAAATCTCTTTGGCTTTTATTTGATAAAAGATACAAAATAGTTTTCATAAGTTTACATATACTTCTAAAATAAAAACTAAATATATGAGCAATGTACAAACTAATTACTAGACTCACCATTTGCTGAATATTTTCACTGTCACAGAATACTGATTCTCAAAAGTACGTCATATATGTCATTACTTATATGTGCCAACCTTAATCAATATAAATATAATTATTTGAATGAAATCAATTAGGAATGAAAGTCCACAAATATATTGGCAACATATACATTACCTATCTTAATCATCTGTCATTATCATCTAGCAACTAGCTATCATCTGCTTGCATACAAAGAGTAAACATATATACATTAAATATATATTCCTTTTGAGTGTGATGTTTATAATGACAGAGTTCAACAGTCCCTCTTTGAACTTTTGTCATCACCTTTCCACAGACTTTAATTCTTATCATTTCTATTGTTTCTAATCTCTTATTTAACTTTAGTCCATACGATCACCTTCCCTTTCTATCCAATTCTATTATTCTATTTCCTTATATGTGTTCTCTACTAATTATTGAACTTCTTAAAAAATAAGCTTTACTTTCAATGTTTCTACATGACAGATAAAGCAACATTTTATAAACATAAGAGGTCTATACAGTACATTACTATCCCAAGTTAATATATGTATACATTTCATATAGATGATATAATAATAGATATATACATTTACAAAAGGAAGGAATAGAGAAAATTGTCTATGGTATATCTTACATATTCTTTTCAAAAAAGTACCCATAGGTACTAATCCAGATTTAAACTGAAGATAGTTGTCATAATTTCTTTCCCGAAATCAAATATGTAATCTTGTAAAGATTCCACACAGACTGTAGAACTCTCCCCTGCCCCTTATCAATTGGCTTCAGTCCAGGAAGGCAAATAAATATCTGTGTTTGTGTTTCTGAAGAAGTCAGTTTTTTAGCACTGTATGTGAATTCGTCTGTGAATAATTCATTCAAAATAACTAGGAACAAAATATTATCTTGATAAAAAGACATTTATAACTTCCAAAGTCCTTATATTAGCTGAATACATTCATCATATTTTACAAGTGATGGTGCTCATAAATTTTTTGTTCCATTATCATCACTTAAAGTGATGATTGCTTTAGATTTTTGCTTATGTCACCAAATTTAGTGATAAAATAGTTTTTGAATATCTGTCAATTGATTTTTGGAAGGGTGGGGGAATTTATTTTCCATCAAAATAATAGTGCTTCAAGAACACAGCTCTCATTTGCCTTCACTACAAAAAAAAAAAAAAAAAAAAAAAAAAAGCTAAACTAGTTCACATTAGTTAGTGCTTATATTATTAAAGTGTTATTTTACTCCTTGTTAGTTATCTCTTCTATAACAACCGATTTTTTTTTCCATATGTGGCAGTTGGGATATTGAGAATGATAGGATTTCTCAGTTTCTTTCTTACACCATTCAACATTTAAGAGCTTCAAGAATTACACAATTTATGCCAGCAAATTTTCTGGGCATTGTTTTTGTTATTATGCATGTAATTTAAAAAAAAAATTTCCCTGTCTCTAATCATTTCCATTATCAATTTTTAATTTTGTATGCATGTATTGTCTGAAATTCTTAATGATTTATTCATTATTTGCTTTGCAGTTTGGCAAGGTAGATAATTTCTTCTTGAGTGTCCCATCAGTACGTATAATGCATATTCTGTCTCTATTGTTCTGAGTAGAACATAGTAATATACTTCCCTGAGCACTTGGAGATAGGTATGTCCATGTAAATGTGAACACCACTGACTTGCTTCACTTCTAGGGAAAAGTCTTAAAAGCAGGCACATGCTTCACCACACTATTTTCTATCTGTATTTCCTCATAACAGGTCATGGCCTTTTAGAAATCTGTTGCCTTCATATTAGAAAGAGTCATTCGATCAGCACGGAATACTGCAAAAGCATGAGATCAATTATGTTCTTCCGAAATGAGAAATAACACAACTAACTACTACCCTTTTCCTTATCTATAATAAATACAGATTTATTACTTTTTAAATTATGTGGAGATCACGGATTCATTGTAGCAGCACCAAAAATTCAGAATAAAAAAATCATTGAAAAATTTACAATGAAATATCCACAATTAAAATTTGATGGTTATTTTTACATTCTTCTTTGTCAATGTGTGTCTGTGTAAACCATGTATAAGACATGTGCATGATACCTTTTTATAGCAGATAGCTGAGTGTATTTTAAATTTATTTATTTTCTCCCAATTTTCCTACCCATTTTATAATCTTCAAGAATATACATGTAAAAAAGTGTGAATTTTCCCATGCCTCTTGTTAATTATATCGATATATTTTAAAAGATAATATTAGTTTGATCAAATCATATTATTGCATTATGTAGAAATCTTTAATATGATGGATGTATAAAAATACCTAATATTCTCTTGTATTTTATTTCGTTATCTTTATAAAACTAAATCCTCATTGAAAGTTCCTTAGGTCCTTTTTTCCTACAAGAAATTCTGGAGAGTCATTGCTGGGCAAAACTGGATGTCTATTTTTTTTTAATGCAATGGCCAAACTGGTTTATAAAATGGCTGTTACAACTATTCAACAATCAATTATATCATTTGCAATAAGTGATATAATAGAGTCTACTTTACAATCGATTATATTACACCAACCATTATCAAACCATTATCAACCATTTAGAGGGGTTACTACATAATAAAATGATAGAATTATTAATGGAATAGTTTGCCATTTGCTGATACATATATAATTTGGATAACAATATAGCATGGTCTCTCAATATTAATTTCTATTCACTGCAAATAATTGCCACTGTATTGTCAGGCAACAAACATAGTTTAAGTTAAAAATCTGTTTAAACTTCATTACAAATATATGAATAAACATCTCTTGTTAATATAACTAATTCTTTAGTAAACTAAATTATTTACATAAAAATTTTCTCAGTGCCATTGTAACATCCTTGTTCCTTAAACTGTATATCATGGGATTAAACATGGGGGTCAAAATGGTATAGAAAAGAGAGCATTTTGTCAGTTCCTGATGAGTGAGTTATTGTGGGTCTTAGATATGTAACCAATCCTGATCCATAGAATAACATGACAACCATAAGATGAGATGAGCAGACGGGAAGGTTTTGGCTCTTTTTGTGGCTGAAGGTAATTTGAGAATTGTGCATATGATTTTGGTGTAAGAGAAAAGTATTTAAAAAAGTGGAACTGTGACAAACAAAACAGCAACTATGTAGACCAATATTTCATTCACAAAGATGTCTACACAGGCTTGAGTACTGGGGGGGATATCACAGAAGAAATGGTTGAGTTAGTTAGACCCACAAAAAGACAGAGAGAAAATCTGGCAGGTCTGCCCTATCTGGACTGGAATTCCACTGATCCTTCAGCCAGCCACCAGTTGCATACACACCTTTTGGTTCATAACTAGAGGATAGCTCAGTGGGTTGCAAATGGCCACGTAGCAGTCATAAACCATCACTGCCGGAAAGAGGTACTCTGTGGCTCCCAACATAAGGACAAAGCACATTTGTGTAGCACAGGCAACTAAAGAAATTCTTCTTCTGTAGGTCCCAAGATTCATGAGCATTCTGAGAATAGCAACTGATACATAGCAGATCTCCAAGAAGGAAAAATTGCCAAGGAAAAAATACATGGCGGTCTGGAGAGTAGTATCCAGTTTTGTTATCAGAAATATGGCACCATTGCTCCTCAGTATAATAATATAGATGACCAAGAATAATCCAAATAAAAGCCACTGGAGATGAGGAATATCAGCAAAGCCCAAAAGAACAAATTCCATCAATTCAGTTAGATTTTCTTCTGTTCCTTTTTCTTGGTGTTTCATTTGTAGAAAAAATAAATTTAGCACGAGCATTTCATTTTGTCTTCCTGGATTTCATTGCCTGTTCTTTAAATTGTATCTGGGGTGAAGCACAGACACTGTAGCCATTTGAAACTGTTGTAGATAGACCTATAATTGTGCCATCTGATCTCACTTTTAATAAATTACACTTCTTGACAATCGTATTGTATTTCTCAGTGCATTTTCACAATGATTCTCCAATAAACCTATGTCACAAATTGTCTTCTCACATTCTTTTTCAACTACCTATTTCAACCAACATTTTACTCCCCTCATTTGATGATCTAGAACATAGAGATCCTATTATTCAGTTGATATTATACAGGTTACCTACAGAAAATTGACAGATTAGTTTATGTATAGGAAAATATTGCAAATGTATTTTGGTAGGATATTAACTGCAAGATATAAGAGATATTTATGCAGGAAAAGAAGCCTGGGAAGATTGATCCAGATTGAAACAATACACAGGGTAACCCTAGGAAAACAGGTATACCATGGAGAGTATTCATTACCTGACTAGTTATGTATGGAGCAGGAGAAAAGATACTGGTGGCTATATTTTATTCAGGATGCTGTGTGCACTCTCCATTATCTTTGCTGTTCTTCAAAAAAAAAATAAAATAAAACTTCAGATGACCATTTCTAAAATAACTATTCTTTAAAGGTAAGGATATTGAGACTCACTAAGGTGGATAATGTGACCTATTTCACATAGGTTTTGTGATGACAAGTCAGTTCCTATCTTTTTTTAATATAATCTTCCATGATTGATTATCTGGGTTACATTTAGCAATGATTTAAACTTTATAAGACTTGCTCCATTGTGAGAATTAACAGAAAAATATTGTCAAATTTATTATTTTAAATCATCATTTATTATTTATGGTTATACTACTATGTTCTTTAAGTCTGTAGCTGCCAGAGTTGTAACACATTGCCTACTATAATAGGTATTTAATAATGAGTTATTGAGGTGTTGGTAATCACTTATTTCTACATGTCCCTTTATCAGATCCAGAACTGGGGTGAGGCTCCAAGGTAACAAAATTTAAGGAGGTACTCATTCTCATGGATATTCCTGTACTTGTACAGTCTTGAAAGGGGAAACCTCTTTAAATTTTGCACCTCAGGTGCCTTTTGCCTCACCACTAGTCCCATACTGTTGGGTTTGCATGTGGTCCACTAAACAGAATGTCAATAAAGTGCCATGTGATGGTTAAAGAGCACTGCTCTCCCCAGATGGCTTGGAATTGAATTATGGTTTTTCCACCTGCTAAACATGTGAAACCATGCAAATCACATTATGCAATCATTTTCCCTGTGCCATAGTTTATGAAAAAGCCTAGGAATTGTTAATACTTAGATTTATTGTGTGATTTATATCATTTAATGTTAAGTAAAATGCCATGATTAAGTTGTGGCATTTATAAAAGGCTATATAAGTGCTACCTATTATTACTATTAAATGCTAAATTTTATTTATTCTTCTGAATTTTACTCAATGTTCTACACAGCATGAAATATAATCCCTCTCCAGTTTATTTTCCTGTATATAACACAATTATTATGGGAAAGAAGTGATATCTTAAAGCAATGATCAAAATTCTGTCTTAAACTACTCAACTATAAAGTTGTAAATTTTCCATGAATTCTTTGCCTACATTTTGTTTATATTATTTTCTGAACTCTGAGAACTCAACACTTTTGTTATTCCTTACTCTTTGACACTTAGTATTACAAATTGGCTAATTCTTTTCCTACGCTTTTTCCCTTTGACACTAAATGATCTGAGAGACAAGGGCTACAACTAATTTCTTATTTGGAATCAATATAGATCCTAGAAAATAGCTGTGAACCTAATATGTTGCTCAATATTTGCTTTTGAACTGAAATAAAGATGTTGACACTACTAAGATGAAATCATCACTCTTTAATAATAGAGAAGAATAAGGTAAAAGATAACATAAAGCCAAATTTTTATGTATCATATTTATTAATGGCAGCATTTAATACAAATAATTTCACTCTTATTGATTGAATAAAATGACTTCCATGCTAAATAAAATATAATTCTAATTGTACAAACCCAAGTGTTTTGTGATGAAATTATCAGTGCATAACATGAAATATTTAAAAGTTTTATATGTTTTTTATCAGAAGAGTGACAGGGTACAAGGAGTAAAACCATCTATATTATTATCCTTTCTTATAAATATTTAGGTCTTTTTAAATCAAAATTAATAAGCAATGTTTTCATTTTAATTTCAAATGCAAGCATTAACATATTCTCTGGAAAAGTACAAATGATTAAGAAAATATCTAACACTATTCTAATTCAGTTAGATATTAGTCACTGTCAATGCCTCTAATCTACCTAAGCCTCAGCTATGTGGTATATTTGACTTAAATTATCAATTTCAACCTTAAGTTTAATTTAAAAGAGAATACTGACCTTAAGATATTATGTCTTTAACTTATATAAAATTTGCTTTTAGTAAAATAAATATTCCTTCCATTCCCCAGTGTAAATTTATGCACTGGATTATTTTACTTTAAATGTCTTAAGGGGAGTGGGTGTAGCTCAGTGGTTAGGCACCTGCTTTACATTTATGATGTCCTGTTTTCAATCCCTGGAACCTCCTAAAAAAATGTCCTATTAAAATAATATCAAGGCAAAAATACATAAATTCAATATTTATATGTTACAAACTCTTTGGTTCATAATGAAATTTTCTTATAATATTTACAAAAATTTTAAGTTATTCAAAGTTTCACTTTTTCAAATTGATGCAATATATTTAATATCATAGTTCGATTTTAAATTATATTTAATAGAATCAGAAATATGTAGGACATGCTTTAATAAAAAACACATTTGTGACTCTGAAATAATATCAAATTTGAAAATATGGAAAGTTGGATATCAATATAAAATTGTTCATATTTACCTTGAATGGTGTTGATTCTTTCAGTGAAAAGAGCTTAAATATTTCAACCACTTTAGTTGAAACCAATTGTTTCATCAACTATATTCAACTCACCTTTAAAATAGTCTGTGGTCTCTGATCATGAAGTGTTCTTTAAGTAAATAGTAGTTACCCTTACCCCGTGGGATCCCTTCCACCTGACACATTTAATTTTCTAATTGACACTATCTTTTTTGGTTTCCTCTGATTTAGGTTTTTTTTTTCCAGATAGCTCTCACTCTACCCAAAATAATCTTTCTTTTCACCTTCTTTATGGAGAATAGAGTGCTCAGCATATTGTAGTTTTTAGATATGTATATGGTGCTGAGGAATACCATTTCAAACCATCCAAACTTGACACAAATCCAATTCTTACATTGTCTCTTATAAATGCTTCATGTGGCTTCACTGCTCTTATTAAAACTCAGCTCCCGTCTCATTTTCCTAAACATGTTTTATTTATTATTTCCTCTGTAATAAGTGTCTATCCATGGTCAGGAGCCAACTTCGTAATTGATCTAATAAATATCCTGATAACAAAGAATATATATTACCTGTAAATTATATGATCAATAATTGATTGCTTCATGGCAACCTGGGCAATCTATGTGTTAGCTGTTGGATGTATTAAATATAGTTTAAAATTTATTTTTTGACCAAAGATCATTATTATTAGGTAGAAATTCTTCTTTTTATTGCAGCATTTTCCATCTTCCCCTGATTTCATCCCTTTTGAAATGCATATTTATAGTTGAATACTATCAACTAAACTTAGGAGATGATGGAGTAAGTCTAGCTGAAATAATGGGAAAGTGGCCAGGAAAATAGTCTGTCTCTTCTAAGTTTCCAGTTTGAGAAAGACAATTATTTCCGACACTAAGGTTGCTTACGAATATTGACTTGAAGCCAAATAAGTGGTATCAAAATTAAGATGTTACTTCCTATTATTTAGTAAATAGTGATTTCTAAAAGTTCATGATTACTAATAGAAAATATTGCTTAGAGAGGAAAACTTATAGTATCATGATATCGAGAATGATTATGAAATTTAATTACAAAGTATAAGGAATAACCCTGTTAGCATGGAAGGTGAGTGAATAGCAAGTAGTGAGAGAGGCCTCCTGTGGGAACTAGATTTGTAAGAGGACAGCAAGGGAGTGAGAAGGTAACCAGGCCTGAGCTACTGCATATGCACAACCGAGAAGTAGCTAAATTGAAAAAGTGTCCTAAAGGCTTGTATTTAGCACAGCATGGTATTGTGCATGAATAGAGGAATTTTCTGATGTCATAGAAGACAAAATCTAGAAGAAAATTCAATTACAAAAGGGAATTTGGCATACAATAAAGATAGCATACCAAATCAGAGAAATATGTTCTTTAAAATAAATACTATTGGGACAACTTGGCAGCTTTTGAGGAAAAAGATATTTTAAAATTAATACTGAATTGTAGAGCAGGAAATTCTCTAAATGGTATGCAGGTTTAAATATTTATAAAATGAAACAACAAAAGAATTTCTAAGAAACATTTTAAAATTAATTTTGTGTAAGGAAGATTTTCTAACTATGACTCAAATTTAAAATGTAGGACACAAAAAATTGAAAATATAAATAATTCTATATAGTGAAAAGAAACAAATACCAAAAGTAAAGTGAAAAAAAATTGATAAGTTAGTAAAAGTAAATATAAATCATATCTCAGATAATCAGCTAATTGTACTTATAAAGGAAATATTCTTATATATGAACGAGGAAACTGATTATATATAGGTCTCCTACTTGCCCCAGAAAGGTGGAGAGTACTCCCAGACTTCTCACTATATGTCTCCTCTTTTGGCTTTTCCATATTTGTAGCCTTTTACTATAATAAAACTATAAACATAAGTGAAGTCCAAAATCCAAGGAGAAAATTGGACAAAATACATGAATTAACAGTTCACAGAAAAGTGAGTTAAATTATCCTTTAAATCAATGGAAAGATACCCAACTTCATTGTGAAAAAAATAATTTACTTTTAAAACTGTACAGAAATTTCTTATGCAAGCTCTTAGTAAAACCTATAAAACTGTGAAGTTTTGGAGGGTTCTTATGGTAGGTCCAGGTGACTTCTGTAATACTTCTTGCACCCTGGGCAGACCACCTCTACATGTCAATTGGATAAGGTGTTAATTGCTTCTGTGTCTTAGTTCTCCTACACTGCCATCCCTTAGCCAAACTTCCTCAGGAAACCCAGACCCAAGACCAACTGATGGAAGAGGAAGTTGAAATATTTGCCTTTCAGACAGAAATCACCCAGTTGGTGTCATTGTTCATCAATACTTTCCATCTGAACGAAATGATCTTTGAGGGAATGTCTTTCAAATACATCAGGTGCTCTGAACAAAATCAGATATGAAAGTTTGGCAGATCCCAGTAAGCTATATTCTGGGAAAGAGTTACACCTTAATCTCATTAAAAATAAACAAGATCAAACCCTCCCTAATGTGGAGACAAGAATTGGAATGACAAAGCTGACTTGATCAATTACCTTGTATTATCACCAAGTCTTGGGCCAAGGTATTCATGGAAGCTTTGCAGACTGGTGCAGACATCTTTATGTTTGGCCAGTTTGGTGTTGGTTTTTGTTCTGCATATTTAGTTGCTGAGAAAATTTGTTCAATCACAAAACATGATGATGAGCCAAATACCTGGGTATCTTCAGCAAGAATGTCATTCTCAGTTAAAATTGACAAAGATGAACCCATGGGTCATGGAAAAAAGATTATTTTGCACCTTAAAGAAGACCAAACTGAATACTTGGGGGAAAAAGAATAAGGAAGATTGTGAAGAGGAAGTATTCTCATATTCTTAGCTATCCAATTACTTTTTTTGTGGAGAATATGACAAAAAAAAGTGAGTGATACTGAGGTTGAAGAAAAGGAAGATAAAGAGGGAAAAAGGAAAATGAGTCTATGACAAGTCAGAAATAAAAGATATTTGTTCTAATGAAGAAGTAGAAGAAAAGAAGGTTGGTGACAAGAAGAAGAGGAAGATCAAGTAAAGGTACGTTAATCAAGAAGAACTGAGCAAAGTCTATCTGGACCAGAAATGCTGACAATATGATTAATGAAAAATAGGGAGAATTCCACCAGAATTTGACCAATTACTGGCAAGACCACTTGGTTATGAAGCATTTTTTCAGTTGAAGGAGAATTGGAAATCAAGGCCCCTCACTTTCCCAATATGTGCTCCCTTTGACCAATTTGAAAATATAAAGAACATCAAATTTGATGTACGCAGAGTTTTCATCATGGATAATTGTAAGAGCTAATCCCTAGATATGTGCATTCAATTAGAGGTATAGTGGACTCTGAGAATCTCCCAGTAACTACTGTGCTTGAAATGTTTCAACAAAGCAAAATTTTGGAAGTTTTTGTGAAGAATTTTTTCAAAAATTCCTCTTGACTTAACTGGCAGGAAAAAAGAGAACTACATAAAATTTTCTGAGCAGTTATCTAAAAATATTAAGATGGAATGCATGAAGACTCTCAGAATTGTAAGAAGCTCTCAGAGCTATTAAGAGATTACATGCTTGCTTCTGGTGATGAGATGGTTTTTCTCAAGTACTACAACACCAGGATGAAGCAAAACAAGTAGCATATCTATTTCAACACTGGTGAAACCAAGGACCAGGTTGTAAATGGGGCTTTTTTGGAGCATCTTCTGAAGCATGGTTTAAAGTTATCTATGTGATCTAGCCTCTCAATGAGTACTGTGTGGAGTAGCTGAAGGGATTTGAGCAGAAAATGTTAGTCTTTCAACGAAGGATTGGAAATTCTAGAAGATGAAGAAAAAGAAACAGGAAGAGGAAAAAAATTCTGCAAAATCATGAAAAAATTTTGAAAATTTATCCTAAGCCCTCAGCAACAACACGTCAGTGGATTATACGGCAACAAAGAAACACCTGGAAGTCAACCCTGATCACTCCATTATTGAAATATTAAGGCAAAAGGTAGAGATAGACAAGAACAGTAAGTCTTTGAAGGATCTGATCATCTTTACTAATCCACACTTCTTTCTTCTGGCTTCAGTTTGCAAGATCCCTTGTAGGTGGTAACAGGATCTTCAGGATAATCATATTTGTATCGATGAAGATGACTTTACTGTAGAGGATACTAAAGCTTTTGTAACTGAAGAAACCCCATGCCATGTAGTAGATAACAACATATCACACATAAAGTAAGGGACCTAAGTTCTGGCTGCAGAATATTAGCATACATGTTCGATATTTCTCTTCATTACTGCTGATAATATATTTTCAAGTTTTTTTTTTGTTAATTTTTGTAAACATTTTAAAAATCTGTATGCCATGACAACTACTTAAGGGGAAGATAAGGTTACTTTCTAATTCTCAGTGTGATATAATGTGATACTTCAGGCACTGAAGCAAACAGTAATTTTCTCATTTCTTGTTGGCTTATTTTCATAGCATGAAGTAATGTTTGTTATAATATTAATTTTTCCGTCTAGTGTTTAGCTATCAGAGGACTTACAGGAAGATGGCATTGGAATAGGCAGGCAGGGCCCAACTCTCACACAAGAACAATGGAGAAAGGGCAAAAAGCTGTCTGAGAGACCTACTTTAGGGGTCAGTAGACTAGGACAGTGCATGTCCCAAGAGGCAGACAGACAGAAAGATGAAGAACCCGAAACAACCTACCTGAGTTACTAAATCCCCGCAGCATCTGGGAATGGCACATATCTGCATCCTCAAAGCCTACTGCCTAGATAAAACCCATGGATTACTACAGCTGCCTGAGAGGGGAAGAGACATTTTCTTCCTTAGGAAGAGGGAGGGTGCATCAGAGATGAAGAAGAGTTTCTCTTCATTGAATTTGGTCATCAGAGCCCACTTTGAATCTTGATTCTGTCCAGGCCAGATTCACAGGCAAGTAGAGGTTTAAAGAGGCACCATTTCTGACCAGCTAGGAGACTGCAACAAGAAAAAAGTGTTAGGTCTTTCTTTTCCTGAATGCCTGGGAGAATATTTGTGCCCCACGAATGAGTCCCTGGTCTGATTTTGATGTCTAGGATGGAAAATTTTAAAGACTCAGTTTCAGTTGAACCAAAAATCAAAGAATAGCCATGAAACAAACCACTAGGCACGAAAAGGAAAATTGACTGTTAGAGTAAATTCACCAGCATATTCAGATGCCTAGACATCAGCAAAAAATTACAAGCCATACTAAAATACAGAATGGGATGGTCCAGCCTCAGGGAACAAACCAAATGACCTGATGAGATACAGGATTTGAGACAACTATTCAATGATAATCACACAAATCTCATGAATCAATTTAAAAAGAGGAAGGAATATATGGCTAAAGAGATAAAAGTATTAAGAAGATGTGTGTGAGCCTTAAAAAAAAAAAACAATTTGAAAACATGAAAAGAAAAGTAACTGAGCTTATGGGGATGAAGAGAAAACGGATGAGATTTAAAATACATTAGAGTGGGGATTGTGGGAAAATAGCTGATAGGTTAGCATATAAATCTTAGTTCTCACTAAAACAATAAAGAAAAAGCCAGAAGCTACCATGAGGACCTGCTTTGGGGCACAGCAAAGCAGAACACTGTGTACCAACTCCCAGAAGAGTGAGGATCAAACACACAATGAAGCCAAAACAAGTAATCATGAATTATTTAACCTCTGGGCTGCTGCAGAGGACTCCCCTCCCCGACCACAGGATATTAAGTGATGGTAAAACTCCTGGCAAATTGTATCTAACTGAGAGTAAAGCAGACATCTACCTCAATGGGAAGTGCTCTGAGTCATCTAGGAGGGTACTGGACAGATAGGGAAGTCAGGAATAATCAGGGGTTGCTTACCTTAGTGACTAGAAGGGGCACACATACTGGGCCCTCGGGTTGGACAGACTAGGTGGAGACCCAGGCCCCTACTCCAAACAAGAGTGTGACAGCAGATTCCCAGTGAGGAAGAGAAGTCTGGGAGGTCTGCAGAAGGTTTAGACAGCTGGGACCCCTTAAATATTGGAAAGCACCCTGGCTTGATGGGGGAGCGGATCACCTCAGGTCAACAGTCACACCCAGTCACCTAGTAAATAGAGGAAATACATCAGTGAGGAGGCAGAGACAGACAGTGATCAGCACCATTCCAGCTGACTGCAGGGGATCTAACCTGCCCAAGGGAAAAGGGGCATATAGCCTTCTCAAAGGTTAAACAACACAAGGACCCAGAATAGCTCAGTGGAAGAATTCATGCCTAACATATATGAGGTCCCTATATGTTTGATTTCTGATTATTCCTTGAGAAGAGATCCACCAGGTTGGAAGGAAGCCAGCTGAAAGTTTATGACAGGGAAAATATATATATATTCTTTGTATTAGCTTTTCTTGGATCTCTGATTTTTTTAAAAAAGTTCATTTTCTTTTATTTCCCTTACTTTCTAACAATTACTATTATTATTACTATTATCCTTTTGCTTATCTTACTCTTTCATTTTCTCTGGCTCTAATTTTCCCTCCAAGTGAACATAAACAACAGCAATGATATACAATAAGAAGAGCAACGTGTCAAGGAGAGTATTTAACACGCACACAAAAACAACAAGTAAATAAAACCCTAGAGTAAAGAGAGAAGCTAATCAATGGAATAAACACATCAAGATAAAAAGATGTCCAGAGGGCAACTAAAAATTACAAACCATACTAAGAAACAGGAAGACATGGCCCAGTCCAATGAACAAACTAAAGACCAGGAAGAGGTGCAGAATATTGAGCAACTAATCAAAGCTGTCTAAACAAATATCATGGACCAACTTAATGAAGTGAAGGAAGAGATTAAGGATATTAAGAAGACATGAGAACATACTGAAAAAATTGTAAATGTACATAAAAAGATAACAGATATGATGGTGATGAATGGAAAAATCCAAGAAATCAAAGAGAAACTGTAACCACATAACAGTAGATTTCAACAGGCAGATGAAAGAATTAGTGACGTGGAAGACAGTACCTCTGAAATCAAAGATGTAGTAGAACAGATAGATAAAAATATAGAAGAAATCAAGCAGGGACTTAGGGATTTGAATGAAGTAGTGTGGGAGGAAATAATGGCTGAAAACTTACCAATCCTATTGAGGAAGATAGGCTTATGAGTATAGGGATCACAGAATACATCAAACATTATAAATCCCAACAAGTTTACTCAAACACATATACTCATCAAACTACCCAATGCTCAGGAGAGAGAGAAAATACTGAAAGCAGCAAGAGAAAAGAGAACCATCACAAACAACGGAAGCTCAAAAACATTAAATGCTGATTTCTCATCTGAAACAATGGAGGGAAGTAGGTAGTGATATGACATACTTAAGGTACTAGAAGAAAAAACTTCCAGGCAAGAATTCTCTATCCAGCAAAGTTGGCATTCAAAAATGATGGAGAGCTCAAAATATTCACAAACAGAAATTAAGGGAGTATAACAATAATAAACCTACCTTTCAAGAAATAATAAAGGGAGTTCTGTAGGTTGAAAAGAAAAAACAAGAGACAAAGCTGGAGGAGAGAGCAAGAACAACAACAACAACAAAAGAGAAATAAAAACAACATATGACATACATAAACCCAAAGAAAATATGTCTAAAATAAGTAATTACTGGAGAGTAATAACACTGAATGTTAATGGATTAAATTTACCAGTCAAGAGACACAGATTTGCAGAATGGATTAGGAAATATTAACTATCTATATGTTGTTTACAAGAAACCCAGGTTAGACCCAGGGATTCAAGGAGGCTGAAAGTGAATGTCTAGAAAACCATGTTACAAGCAAACAATACCAAAAAAGGGCATAACTAGTTATACTAATATCACACAAAATAGACTTTAAATGCAAAACTATTATAAGAGACAAAAACAGATGCTATATATTAGTGAAAGGGGTAATCTTCAAGAAGAAAGAACAATCATAAACATTTAAGCACCTACCAGGGGCGCCTAAAAATACATGAGGCACACACTAGAAAAACTCAGTGGAGAAATAGATGCCTCTTCAATTATATTGGAGGATTTGATTACACAATTATCACCATTAGACAGAACATCTTGACAAAGAATCAATAAAGAAACAAAGACTTTGTTTAATGCATTAGAGGATCTGGACCTAATAGACATATACAGAACACTACACCCCAAAACAGCGGGATATGCATTTTTCTCAAGTGCACATGGTTCATACTCCAAGATAGCCCGCATACTATGCCACAGAAAAAATCTAAATGAATTCAGAAAGGTTGAGATTATACAAAGTAATTTCTCTGACCATGATGGAATGAAATTGGAAATCAGCAAGGTTCAGAGAACCAGATTAGGCACAAAAATATGGAAGTTAAACAGCACACTTTTAGAAAAACAGTGGGTCAAGGAAGAAATCACAAGAGAAATTAGTAACTACCTTGAAACTAATTAAAATGACAACACAACATATCAAATCCTATGGAATGCAGCAAAAGCTGTACTGAAAGGAAATTTCATAGTCATAAATGCACATATCAAAAAAGAAGAGAGACCTAAAATTGAAGACCTAACTGCACATTTGGAGGAATTTGAAAAACAAAAACAAAGTAAACTTAAAGGAAGTAGAAAGAAGGAAATAACAAAGATTAGAGCAGAACTAAATGAAATAGAAAATAAGAAAGCCACTAGAAAAAATAAACAAAAGCAAAATCTGGTTCTTCAAGAAGATCAATAAAATTGAGAAACCCTTAGCCAGACTAACAAAGAAAAAAAGAGAGCAGATGCAAATACACAAAATAAGAAATGAGGAAGGGTGTATCACTATTGACTCCACAGAAATAAAGTATATCATAAGAGGATACTTTGAAAAATTATATGACTACAAGATGGATAATTTACAGGAATTAGACCAATTCCTAGAAACTCACAAGCAGCCTACATTGACAAAAGAAGAAATTGACGAACTCAACAGTCCTATAACAGGTAAAGAGATAAACTCAGTCTTCAAAAACCTCCCAACTACGAAGAGCCCAGAATAGACAGCTTCACAAGAGAATTCTACCAAACATTCCAGAAAGAACTAACACCAATTCTGGAAGGGACATGACAAGAGGGTATTGATATTAGGTTGGGTGGTGCAGGTTTGACTGGTGGGTAGATTGGGTAGTGTGGGTTGGAAAGTCCAGGGTACTGTGGGGAAGGTTGGGAGAGGGACCAGGTGAACACTGGGGAATTGCATGTATGTGGTTGAAAGCACAAAGTACAAATGCTCTTATGGCAATATCACAAGGAAGGTTTACTGATTTAGGGTACTGGATTGGGGGCATTCAGGACAGGGTGAACATGGAGCCAGCTTCTAGGGAATGTATGAGTGATCATTCTGTCATATGTGTTGCATCTGTGGGTGGAGACCTACATAATGAGCGGGAAAGAGTTGGACTCCCATCCCCGGGAGGATCAATTTGTTCACAAATAGAGAGGCAGGAGTCTCTCGAGAGCATGGGTGGTTCCTAGGGGAGGACAAAACAGTGTGTCAAGAACACAGTCTTGTTGCAAGTAACTTTGAATCTTGTCATCCAGGGAGTGAAGCCAGGGGGCAGCCATGGGCACCAAAGGGGACGGGGAGGAATAGAATAGATAGAACAGGGGGTTTCAGTGGGCAGTGGAAGTGTTCTACATGATCTTACAATGATGGACACAGGACAAGGTAAATATAAAAATTTATAAAAGTGTGTGGTCTAAAATGTAAACCATAATGTTAAACGATTGACAATGTTTAGTAGCTATGTTTCACTATTTGTATATCAGTTATAACAATGCTAACATCCACATATAAAAAGGTATTAATATGGGGGGGGAGAGGAAAAGGGGAGGATGTTGGGTATATGAGAGTCTCCTGTATTCTGTGTGTGACTTTGCTGTGACCTAAAACTTCTCTGAAAAGAAAATGAAAAATAGTGAGTTACTGAGGAATGAGTGAGGGAAGGTGCCATGGTACAGACAGAACACCAGATATTGTGGTGATGAAAGGCAAAATGTCAAAAAACTTTTTTTAATATTTTTCATTTTTTAATATCCCAATCTTTTAATTTTACTGTATTTTAAGTTTTTAAAAAAATGTTTATGTATTTTATTTCTTATATTTAAACTTATCATTATTGTTTCATTTTCCTATTCCTTGTATTTGGCTATTGTAATGGCTTCATTTTTGAAGAACCTTTGTATCACAGAAGGGTTACAGTTGGGGTGGGGGAGGATCTTTGGTGTGGGGTGTCAGTGATGGGGGACGCATGGAAGGAAGTTCACCTGAGCATACATATAAGATATATAAGAAAGTTCAAATGATCATGGGGCATTGTCACAGTGGGTGAAGACTCACACAATAACTGAGAGTATACTAAATTCCCATCCTGGAGACAGAGCTCTGCCACATTCTCTAAGGGAACAGCAACAGTTCCCAAAGTGCAGTGGCAGTGACTGGAAAAGGAAGATGATCCACTGATGGGCCCTTGATATTGATGATTAGGCTTATGGGCCTTTGCTCTTGAAATTTAAACTTAGTCTATTGTTATGGAGTGTCTAAAGGTTGCCTCCTGAGAGCCTCCTTGTTGCTCAAATGTGGCCTATCTCTAAGCCAAACTCAACATATTAATGCATTACCTTCACCCCAGTGTGGGACATGATTCCCAGGTATAAGCCTCCCTGCCACCGAGGGATTGCTACCAAGAACCAATTAGCATTGCAATTGGTTAAAACATCTTGAATAAAATGGGGTAAAAGGTAAAGACAAATGAGTTTATATGGCTAAGTGACTTCAAAGTAAGTTGGGAAGTCATCCCAGAGGTAATGTTTGCACACATCTCAGCAGGATCTCATAGACCTCCAAAGTGGATACTACCCCAAGTAGTGGGGCTCCTGAGGACTCTGGAGACAACCAGGTCCTATGGTCAGGGCAGATAGCTCTGGAATTTGGTGCCTTGCCAGTGAGCCCTACTTTGGAGTTTTTATTCCTGAGAGTGACAGAGTTGGGTTCAATTATGTCTTCCCTGCACATGGCTCATCTGTCCCTTCTATTAAAACCTAAACTTGGTGCTGGAGTTCATAGGTGTACCTCCAAGACACTTGAATCTTTTGGTTGTTCATCTGTCAGCTGGGCCCAGAACCTTGGTGGAGTTGCAACACCTACTCTATAACTAATTGGACTCACCCAGGATAACTGGCAGGGAGATGGTTATGGACAATGGTCATCCGAGGGAATGGAGAGAGTTTGCAGCTGCATGCAGGATCACCCCATCCATCTTCACCATGGGATATAGGCCCTTCTCAATTGGAGGTGGAGTGGACATCAGCATCGCAAAATCCTTGGGATTGGGAGAAAGCTATGGATTAGAGTGTTCTTACTGGTATTCTACTTTGAGATATTGTGACTCTAGCAATGGAAGAAATTACAACATTAATGTAGAGCTGGTGGCCACTGGAGGCTCTGGGGGCAGGGAGAGAAAAAAACAGTTGTAATACGGAGGCTTCTCCGGGACTTGGGAATCATCCTGAGTGATGTTGCAAAAACAGATATAGGCCATTTTATATCATCACATAACATGCAGAACTGTGTGGAAGAGACTGTAGACTACAATGTGAACTATGTTCCATGCTTATGGCAAGGCCCCAGGATATGTTTATCAATTGCAATGAAAGTGCTTCACTAATGAAGATGTCTATGTGGGAGGGTGTGGGAGGTGTGGGGAGTGGGGCATATAGGAATCCCTATATTTTTTTGTGTAACAATTATGTAATCTAAGTATCTTAAAAAATAAAAATGAAAATAAAAGGAAATACATTAGAGGCATATAGCACCAGATTTGAATTGATAGACGACAGATTTAGTGACTTTGATGACAAAACATCTGAACTTGAAAAGATAAGAATAAAAAGAGAAAGAATTGAAAAAATGGAACAAGGACTCAGGGAATTGAATGACCAATTGAAATGCACAAACATATATATTATTGGTGTCCCAGAAGAGTAAGAGAATGGAAAAGGGTCAGAAAAAATATTTGAGGAAATAATGACTGAAAACTTCCCAACCCTTATATAAAAGGGATAAATATCAATATCCAAGAAGGACAACACACCCCAAACAGAAAAAAATCTAGACCTACTCTGAGATACCTATTATTCAGAATAACAAATATCAGACATAGAGGATTCTGAAAACAGCAAGAGAAAAGCATCAGACCACATACAAGTGAATCTCAACAAGATTTAATGCCAACATCTCATTGGAAACCATGGAGGTAAGAAGAAAATAGTATGTTGTATTTAATGTAATGAAAGAGAAAAACTGCTAGCCAAGAATTCTGTCCTTCAGAAATGACGGTGTTTAAAATCTTCACAAACAAAAATTGAGAGTGTGTAATGAAATAAACTACATTTGTATATTAGTGTGCTACAAGAGATACTAAAGGGAGTTCTGCAGACTGAAGAGCAAAAATAAGGGCAAGAGACTTGGATAAGAGTGTAGAAATGAAGATTATTAGGAAGGGTAAATTAAAGGTTAAAAAGACAGACAATAGCAAGATATGACAACAGAAAACCAAAAGATAAAATGGACTAAATATGTAATGCCTTTACAGTAATAATATTGAATGTTAATGGATGGAATTCCCCATTCAAATGACACGACTGACTGAATGGGTAGAAAAATATGAACCATCTGTATGTTGAATCATCTCAGATATAAGGACATAAACATGTTGAAAGTGAAAGGTTAGAAAAAGATTTTCCATGCATATAGTAAAAGATCTAGAGCAGCATTAGTAATATCTGACAAAATAGATTTTAAATTCAAAATTCTTATAGGAGATGAGGAAGATCACTATAGATTATTAAAAGGGTAAATTCACCAGGAAGAAATAACTATAATAAATAATTGCACCTAAACTGGATGCCCCAAGATACATGAGGAACACACTGGCAAAACTGAAGGGAGATATAGAGGACTCTACAATAATAGTTGTAGATTTCAATACACCACTTTCAGCATTGGATAGAACATCTGGGCAGAGAAAAAATAAGGAAACAGAGAGCTTGAATAATATTATAAATAAACTAGGCCTTTAAAATATTCATAGATCTTTACATCCCAAAACAACAGGATACACATGTTTCCAAGCACTCTTGAGACTTTCTCCAGAATAAACTGTATGATGGATCACAAGATAGGTCTCAACAAATTTTAAAAGTTTAAATTTTGCAAAATACTTTCTCTGTTCATTATAGAATGAAGCTGAAAATCAATAATGGGTTGGAAAAGGGAAATTCACAAATATATGGAGGTTAATACAACCCTTTATAATCAGTTGGTCAAAGAAGAAACTGTAAGAGAATTCAGTAAATATCTTGACATGAATGAAAACCAGTCACAGTGTATCAAAACATATGGAACACAACAAAGACAGTGCTGAGAGGGAAATTTATTGCCCTCAATGCTTACATTAAAAAAGAAGAAAGACCTAATTTGAAGAACTAACTGGACACCTGGAGGAACTAGAAAAAGAACAGCAAGCCAATCCCAAACTAAGCCAAAGGAAAGAAATAATAAAGATCAGAGCAGAAATAAGTGAAATTAAGTATAAAATAGCAAGAGAGAGAATCAACAAAACCAAAAGGTAGTTCCTTGAGAAGATGAACATAATTGGCAAACCTTTGGCTAGACTGACAAAAAACAGAGAAGATGCAAATAAAAAAAAATCAGAAATGTGAGGTGGGATATTACCACTGACCCTGCAGAAATGAAAGGAATTATAAGAGGATACTATGAAAACCTGTATGCCATAAGACTAGACAACATAGATGAAACATACAAATTCCTAGAAACACATGAACAACCTATGCTGACCCTAGATGAAAGAGGCCTCAACAAACCAATCATAAGTAAAGAGATTGAAACAGTCTTCAAAAGCCTCCAAAAGATGAAAAGTCTAGGACCAATTGGCTTTACTAGTGAATTCTAACAATCATCAAAGATGATCTAATACCAATCTTGCTCAAGCTCTTCCAAAATGTTGAAAAGGAAGGACTGTTACCAAACTCATTCTGTGAAGCCATCATCATTTTAATACTAAAATTAGCCAAAGATACTACAAAAGAAGAAAATTACAAACTAATTTCTCTAATGAATATAGATACAAAAATCCTCAACAAAATAATTGCAAACTAAATCCAAAAGCACATTAACAGAATTATACATCATGATCAAGTGGTTTTATCCAGGTATGAAAGGCTTTTTCAAAACAAGAAAATCAATTAGTAAATTGAATAAATTGAAGAAGAAAAATCACATGATCCTCTCGATTGATGCAGAAAAGACATATGACAAAGTACAGCATCCTTTCTTGATAAAAACACTCTAAAAATAAGGACTATTGGTATATTTTCTCAACATGGTAATGTGCATATGTGAAAAACCCATAGCTAGCATTGCCTCAGTGGTGAAAGACTGAAAGCTTTCCCACTGAGATCAGGAACAAGATAAGGATGCTCATTTTCACCACTGTTATTCAATATTATGCTAGAAATTCTAGTGAAAGCATTTAGGCTTGATAAAGAAATAAAAGACACTCAAATAAGAAAGGAAAAAATAAAACTTTTGCAATCCACTGATGATAGAATGTCATGAAAAATCTACAACAAAGCTACTAGAATCAAAAGCTGAGTTCAGCAAAGTAGTGGGATACAAAATTAATATGCAAAAAGTCAGTAGTGTTTCTATACAATACTGATGAACAATCTGAGAAAAAAATCAGAAAAAAAATTCATTTATAATAGCTACTAGAAAAAACTTAACCAAGGATGTAAAGGACCTGTGTTCAGAAAACTACAAAACACTGCTAAAAGGAACCAAAGAAGACTTAAATAAATGGCAGGAAATTCTGTGTTGATGGACTGGAATGCTAAATATCACTAAAATGTCAATGCTACCCAAATGGAATTACAGATTCAATGCCATCCCAATAAATTCCTAAAAGCTCTCTCTTTTCTTTTTCAGAAGTGGAAAAGCCAATTATCAAATTTATTTTGAAGGGTAAGGGGCCCTGAATAGCCAAAAATGTCTTTAAAAGAAGAATGAAGTTGGAGGACTCTCACTTCCTGACTTTAAGGCATATTAGTTAGCTATAGTGGTAAAATCTGCATGATACTGGCATAGAAATAAACAGATTGACCAATGGAACTAAATTGAGAACTCAGAAATAAACCCTCAGGCATCTATTGTCAAGTGATTTTTGACAAGGCTGTCATTCCCACCGAGCTGGGCCAGAAAGATCTATTCAACAAATAGTGCTGAGATAACTGGATATCCATATCCAGAAAGAAAAGGACCTGTATCTCATACTTTATACAAAAATTAACTCAAAATGGAGCAAAGACTTAAATATAAAAGCTATAGCCATAAAATTCCTAGAAGAAAATATAGGAAAACATCTTTAAGATCTTGTGGTAGGCAGTAGTTTCTTAAAGCTTACATGAACTAAAGCACAAGCAATGAAAAAAAAAAAAAAAAGATAAATGGGCTCTCTCAAAATTAAAACACTTGTTCTTCAAAAGACTGGCAAGACAGTAAAAATGCATCCTACACAATGGGAAAAAAAATTGGAAACTACATACCTGATAAGAAATTGATATCCATATTATATAAAGATATCATACAACTCAATGATAAAAAGGCAGGCAACCAAATTTAAAAAATGAGCAAAAGATTTGAAGAGACTTCTTTTCAAAGAAGAAATAAATATGTCCAGAAAGCACATGAAGAGATATTCAAAATTACTAGCTATTAGGGAAATGCAAATCAAAACTACAATGAGATACCATTTCACACTTTATAGAATGGCTATTAGTAAAGAAAAACAAATAAACAAAAAAATAAACAACAACAACAACAACAACAAAAATCCAGAAAACTACAAGTGCTGGAAAAGATGCAGAGATATAGAAAGCTACTATTGGAGAGGATGTGGAGAAATAACATGTGGAAAACTAGTGTTGGATAGGATATGGAAATGATGTGCACAAATAGGAACACTCCTTCACTGTTGGTGGGAATGTAGAATGGTGCTGCCTCTGTGGATAACAGTGTATTAGTCAGCCACAGTGGTGGCGATGCAAAATACCATAAACCTGCCAGCCTTTATAAAGGGTATTGATTTCAGTTTGAAGCTTACAGTTACCAGGCCATAAAGTGTAAGTTTCTTCCTTCACCAAAGTCTGTTGCCATGTGTTGGAGCAAGATGGCTGCCTACATCTACAAGAGTTCAGGCTTCCTCTTCCTCTTAAGGCTCCATGATCCCAGCTTCTTCTAAATATTAACTATAGATTGAGATAAGTCTCATCCCTCCTCAGGCTCATTTCTCTTTGGGCTCAGCTGCTCTGCTCTCTCCACAAGCCAGCTGTAAACTATCAGGCTGGTGGCTCATATGTCTTCTTAGGGCCTCTGCCCTGTCTAAAGGAGCCTTCTCTCTTTCCTCACTTATCTGCTTCTCTGTGTATTTACTTCCTGAGGCTCCAGCACTAAAACTCCAACTCCTCTGCTGTGTAGTTTTCTCTGTGAGTCCCCACCAACCAAGGGGACAGGGACTCGACATACTACTGACAGGGCCCAATCAAAGCCTTAATCAAATTTCAATAAAGTAACAGTGAAATCTTTGAATGCAATCCAATCTAATATGCCCAGAGGAACAGACCAGTTCACAAACACATTATATATCTATTTTTGGAATTCATAAACAATATTAAACTGCTACAGACAGCTTGTCTCACAAAGCTGAATATGAACTGCCATACGGTCCAACAATCCAATTACTAGGGATATATTCAGAAGAACTGAAAACAAGGACACAAACTGACATTTGCACACTGATGTCCTTAGCAACATTATTCACAATTGCTAAAATATGGAACCAGCAAAAGTGCCCATTAACCCATGCATGCATAAACAAAATGTGGAATATATATAAAATGGGATACTGTTCAGCTGTAAGATGAAATGAATTCAGGAAGCATATGATAACATAGATTAACCTTGAGAATATTATGTTGAGTGAAATAAGCCAGACATGAAAGGACAAATATTGTAAGGTCTCATTAAGAAGAACTAAAGATGATGTGTAAACTCATGGAGGTAAACTCTAGTGTATAGGTAACTAGGAGATAGAATGTGGGTTGAGAATCAGAGCAGGTTCTTAATGTATATAGAATTGTTAAAAAGGTTTATTGTAAAAGTATGGAAATGAATAGAGTTGGTTGTAACACTTTGTAGTGAGTATAACTAACACTGCTGATTTATAAATATGATTGTGGCTGAAAGAGGTATTCTGTGGGTGTAAATGCCAATGGAAATGAAACTAGAGAATAATCTAGGGAATGTATAACAGTGATTTCAGTGGCAGATGAAGATTACGGTTAATAGTAGAAGAATGTTCTTCTTTTACAAAGTGTCAAGAATATGGTGATACATGGGAAAATTACAAATTAATGTAATATATGGACTATAGTTAACAGTAATATTGTTATATTTTTGTAGCAATGGCAAGTAGATATTATTTCAATTTTAAGGGACCACACTAGGAGTGTAAAAGTGGGTGTGGGAATTTTCCTTTTGGAGTAATGAAAACGTTCTAAAATTGACTGAGGTCATGGCAGAACAACACTTTGATAATAATGAGAGCCATTCAGTGTATACCTTGAACTAATTCTACAAGGCATGGGACTGTATACAGTAAATCCTATGGTGGAAGATGGACTGTGGTTAACAGAATGTGAGAATGTTCTCTTATGAACTATAATAAATATATAATACTAATACAGGTTGTTAAAAATAGGTTGTATTAAGAGAAAATACAGCAAATGTAAGATATTGGCTATAGTTAATAGTAATAATTTGACACTCTTTCATAGTTTGTAACAAATATTTTACATCAATGCAAGGTGTTGGTGGTGAAGAGATGTATGGAAAAATCGTATGATATTTTTCATGTTTTTTTGGTAAATCACAACTTTTAGTATACAAAAATAAATAAATAAATAAAGCATTTAACTATCAAGTGGATTCTTTCATTGACCAAATCTATTCTCAGTTAAATATATATTCTGCATTATACTTTGAGGTTTAAAGAGAAATCTTTGTTAAAACAATTTGAATTTCATTTTAGAGGATCTACTTTTTTAAAACTTCCATCGCCTCTAGTTGACAGCTCTGCATGTACTAGGCCTCTAGAAATTACGATGTTAAAATACCAGTTCAGTGGGAACAAATATCCACAGAGCTTGTTTTCCAAAGTATTGTTAGAGTAGTAAATATACCTAACCTGTTTTAAGGCAGTGAAACATATCTCAGAGTTAAACTTTGAATGAAAATGTAGTGCCCAAATCCCATTCTGTTTAAATAGTTTATAACAAATACAGTTGAATTAAAAAAGAAAAACTTCATGAAAAAAAAGTACAGTATTTTAATCTAGCTGATGTCTTTATGAAAAGAATAAGTAAGTTGATACCTAGATAAAGGGAGAAAGGAACAAGAAACATTCACTATGATTTTTAGTGAAAAAGTATTGTGACATCAATCACCAGATAAGAGATATTACATTATTCAGTGAACAATTCAAAATCAACAGTTAATTTATGGAGGCAGTAAACTAGTCCACTAAATATGAGATTTTTTTAAAAATTAGTTTCTTATTGGCACCATGTAGCAGTTTGATATTATTGATGAATTCCAAAAAGAAATATTGGAAATATTGTTTGTAAACTGGCCTTTTCCTCTGGGCGTATTAGAGTGCATTGGATTCAGATGTTTTACTTTTATTTGATTAAATAATGATTAAATCTTTGATTAGGCCAAGTCAGTAGGACATTGAGTGCCCACCCCTTTGGTGGGCGGGGACTCACAGAGAAACCACATGGCAGAGAAAGGAGTTTGGAGTTTTAATGCTGGAGCCTGAGGAAGTAAGCACACAGAAGAACTTGGTCGTGAGAAAGGAGAGAAGGGTTGGGAAAAGAGACGAGCCATTTGTCTGATAGTCTACAGCTGGCCTTGTGGAGATAAGCAAGCCTGAGACTGGAGAGAAGCAAGCCCCAAGAAGAGAGGAACCCAGGAAGCCTGAACTCTTGGTGGATGTGGGCAGCCATCTTGCTCCAACACGTGGCAACAAACTTTGATGAGGGAAATAACTTATGCTTTATGGCCTGGTAACTGTAAGCTTCTACCCCAAATAAATACCTTTTAGAAAAACCAACCAAGTTCTGGTATTTTGCATCAGTACCCCTTTTGGCTAACTAATACACACCACAACCACTGAGGTTAAACTTTTTGTATTAGTCTGCCAAAGGGATGCTGATGCAAAGTACCAGAAATCTTTGGCTTTGATAAAGGGTATTTATTTGGGGTAAAATTTACAGTTACAAGGCCCTAAAAAGTACAGCTCAAGATGGCTTTCTCACCAAAGTCAGATGCCATGTGTTGAAGCAAGACAGTCTCTGATCTCTGTGAGGGTTCAGCCTTCCCTCTAGGCTTCCTTTCTCTCAGCTGTAGGCTGGCATAGAGCTTGTCTCTCAGGGCTTCCTCTCTCCTGGCATAGGGCTCATTTCTTTCCAGGATTTCTTTATCAGTCTTGGCTCTCTTCCCATGGTCAGCTACAAACTCTCAGGTAAATGGCTCATCTCCCCAGGGCTCTAGGATCAAATATGACAGAGCTCTCTCTCTTCTCATGTGTATCCTTGAGTGAGTGTCCATTTATATCAACCCACCAAGGGGGTGGGGACTCAACCTGAGTTAGAACTCACTGACATAGAACAATCAGAAGCACTAAATTGATTTTATCTAGTAAACTTAGTCAGAGGCCCCTCGCTGAATTTAATAAGATCAAAAGCTATCACACACAGAATAGAATAGTTTACAAACATAACCTTTCACTTTTTGTATTCAGAAAAATAATCTCAAACTGTCGCTCTTTGATATTGAAACATGCAGCGTCAATTGAAAAATTCAAGATTAGTAAATATTATCCATCTGTACTAAGGCAGAAAAACAAACTAAAAGTTACTTTCTGATAGTACAATATCAGATGTAAATGAACAAAAGCCATTGAGTACAGATGCATTATAAGTTAAGGTAGCAGTTTTTTCAAGACCATCAGGACATCTTTATTCCTCAGAGTGTATATCATTGGATTAGCCATTGATGTGACAATGTTATAGAAAAGAGAAAGAAATTCATCTGTTCCAGAAGAATGTTTGTATTTGGGTCTCAAATATGTAATGCTCCCTGATCCAAAGAATAAAGCCACAACTATGACATGAGATGAGCATGTGGAAAAAGCTTTGGCTAGTCCTGATGATGATGGTAACTTCCAGATGTTGGAGATGATTTTTGCCATAGGAGCCCAGGACTAACAGAAAAGGGATCATAGCAAACAGCACAGCCCCTCTAATGATCAACATCTCATTCACAAAGGTGTCCCCACAGGCCAGCTTAAGAATTAGGGGTATGTAACAGAAGTGATTGATTTGTTTAGATTCAAAAAAGAGTAGAAAGAAAATCTGGCAGGTCTGTCCAATCTGAACTGGAATTCCACTGATTCAGGAGCCAGCCAACAGCTGCATGAAGAATTTGTGGATCATGGCTAGAGGATAGTGCAGGGGGTTACAAATGGCCATGTAGCAGTCATAGGCCATCACAGTCATTGTCCTTATGCTTGGAAAATTTCAGTGTTTCCAAGCATAAGGTCAAAACACATTTGAGTAGCACAGGCAAAGAAATATTTCTTCTCTGGGTCCAAAGGTTTATGAGCTTTCTAGGAAGAGTGACAGACACAAAAAAAAGGTTCCAAGAAAGAAAAATTACTAACGATAAATACAAGGGAATCTTGAGAGCTTGGTCAGATCCAGTTATGAGGATAATGATGCCATAATGATGCCATTTCCCAACAGAATAGTCACATGGACAAAGAAAAAAATATCACAATTAGAAACATTTGGAGATTTGGACACTCAGAAAATCCCCGAAGAACAAATTCCCTCACTGAACTGAGGCTTAGTTCTGATGGTTGTTTTTTGCTGTTCCATCTGGGAAAATAGTGAAATCAGTAGTTTATTAAAAAAGAAAAGAAAGAAAGAAAGAAAGAAAGAAAGAAAGAAAGAAAGAAAGAAAGAAAGAAAGAAAGAAAGAAAGAAAGAAAGAAAG
>JAKSZT010054271.1:5350676-5538325 GCA_026826555.1 Tolypeutes matacus | reverse complement strand
AAAGAAAGAAAGAAAGAAAGAAAGAAAGAAAGAAAGAAAGAAAGAAAAGAAACCTGTTGTTTATGTTTGGCCTGACTTTTCCCAACTTTGTGCTCTAGAGTATTTGGAGGGAATTAGAAAATATAATTCTAAGCTCTCAATTCAAATTCCAGCATTTCATATCCTACAATCAAAGAACACAACTGAGGTCCAATGGTGAATGTATGCCAAATTGTAATCATATCAACATATTTAAAATTAGGCTTGCAATTGAATGCACGTAATGAACTCTTAAATTACACATTTTAATGTTTACATTGTGGGCAGATCAAAATGAATCTTTTTTTAGTCCAATTATTAACAAAGAGAATCCTGAGGTAGACACATTTCCCAGGGGAAAGCCCACCATCATATTTTGAATGTATTTTTCTATAATGCTTCAACTCTTCCATGAAGACTTTTGCAAATAAAGTGTGTGCAAAACTTTCCTTGTATAGCTATAACTCTTACTGTTTGTGCATGCACTTTAATATGAAACAATATCAAAACAAAATTAATAGCATTGTGATTATGTACTATGTTTCTAGATCTTTCATTGACTATATCCCATCATTGAGCAGATGACCAATAGGTATTTCATGACATATTGATTGCCTAATAACAACAATGTTGAATTAATTGTATTGTTGAAATGATTTCAGAAACTCTTCCAAGTCTATCTATCCTCAAGTGCCTCACCATCTGCAACTGGTTATCATTTCAATTCTTATTTTAATAATATAACCAAGATGGAGCACATGGAAATCAAAATATGACAGTGTAAATTACTATAAAATATAATTATTAGACAGTTGCCAAAAAAGACCAAAAGCAGAGATGAAATCTTTTAGGTAGAGAACATGTGATCAAATATATTTTGATAGTGATTTGGTAGACATACAGTTGCTCAATAACTTTCTGAGATATTGAGATCTAGGTAGACAATAAAGAAACTTAAACAATGAAGGCAATTAACAGAATCATAGAATTGGATAATATCTAGTATTCAAGAGGAAAAATGATTTTAACTGAGTTAGTGGTGTTTAGGCAATTTCTTACCACACATTTTGTCATTTATTTCTCATATATTCTTCTTTAGTTAAGTGTTTATGTCCTCATGTTTTGTTTTGTGTCTTTTTTTGGATGAAGAAACAGAGGCTCAGAGTTTGCATACTTTTTCCAATTTCATACACACGCTAGGATTTTCTACTCATTGCTCAATTTTTTCAGACATAGGATTGGATTTAGAATTCCATTGCTTTGGATTTTGGTTGCCTCAGCAATTATTTAAACTTTCAAACCAGTTCTTATAGGTGAAAAAAAATACAGAGCTAATATCTACTTTCCAGAGTTGTGAGAATTATTGAGAAATTGTAAAGAGTTTGCCTACACTTTATTTATTTTTTCATATGGTATTTTTATTTTCTGTTATTATGATCTCATTTGTGATTGTGGAATCATCAGAATAAACAGCACTCAATTAATAGCTGTTGAGTAAGCTTTTTAAATATTCAAATAAACAACTGTTTCCTTACATGCAGTCTATCATTATTATTTTACATTGATTACATTGAGTTATTACTTTCACATTGAACATAATTCTTTATTTTGTATCTCTTTTTATAGCAAATTAATTTATTTAGTCCTTTTTCCATTCTATATCATCTGGAGGATTGATTTCAACTTTCCTTTTATTTTTATCCGACCAGTTGGTATTCAAAACTGTACCACCAGACTCTATAACAAATTTGTTCATGGCATGTTTCACTTTGTGAGAACCATATGAATAGATTTGCTGAAACAATTTGTTTAAAGCTTCATCTCCACCTTCTCATTCTTTTCTTTTACTTTGCCCTCACCAACCAATGTATCCCAATTTCTTGCATAATGGGATAATGATGGATATATATTCTTTTCATCTGCTCTGAACTCTTTGATATAGGCACAACTCCTTGCTCTTCTAGCTTTACCTATCTCACAACCTCTGAATTTTTCATTTTCATTTGGGGTGGAGAGAACTCAGATTCTGATCCATTCTGATGCAGTGTATTATATGATACATAAAAAAGTGGTATTATTACTTGGTTCTCAGTCATATATCTTATGTATATTAGAAAATATGCTATGTATTACATGATAGTTAAATTTGTCATCAAATTTGTTTTCAGAAATATCAAATTTTTTTAACAATCAAGTAGGATGACCTTCATGAATCCCCTAGAGAGTATTTTAAGTGTCTGTATGTAAACAATGTTTATCCCTTAGCACCTATATCACATGTCACCTAAAATGATTTTAGAGTACTTTATACCTGTGTCATAACTGCCCCTCATCATATAAAACAGGGATTGTGTTTCATGATTCTTGGTATTTCCCTATAGAAATTAACAGAATTTTGGATACATAATATTTTTTGTGAATAAGCATTCTAATATTTAATTTAAGGGACATATACTATAAAATTCCATTATCTATGCTTAGAGGAGAATACAAGGTCCTGGCAAAACTTGTAATGTCATATTATAAAACCCAAGTAAATACCTATTCAGATATGAAAAAAAGCAACTTATTTTTAAGTGCTAATTACTACAAAGAATGAAAACAAAGAGTTACAATGTTTATTTATCATCTTTCATTATCTGTATGATGTCAATTAGCTATTATTTTATTCTGTCCAATGACTGTTGTAAGTAGAAATGTGGGGTACAATCTCTGAAAATTTCAATACCAGCTTTCTCTCTCAAATTCAGTATTTCTCAATACATCTCAAGGAAACTGAAATATTGGCATAAAGCTTTTAGCATTTCTTTTATGACATCAAGAACCATTTTATGAGGGAAAAATAATTTTAAAAAATGATTAAGAAATTTAAAGTCCTGTGTTTGTGAATTATTATTTTCAATTATATCAATTTAAAAAAGAAAATCTCTTCTACGAAACTATATGTTTGGGAGAAAAATATCAGAGATTTATTCTCCCTTAAAATAGCATGCATTTTTTTCTGAGTGAGTCAGAGAAGCATCTGAAAATTTTGAGCATAAAATCTTCTTTACATGTTGACTTATTGAATCTTGATTCTCAGAGTTTTGTAGTATTCTAAAATAAATGTAAAATATCAATAGAAAAATCATATCAACATAAAAGTGTTCATACTTAATTCTGTTAGATTTGGTTAGAGCTGTTTTTTCCCTTCAGTAGAATAATTTAAGTACAATGTTTAAAATTAAACATTTATATTGATTCAGTAAGACACTTTTAAATTAATAAAAAAAAAATACTAATTGGAACTCACATCTTTCAGAATATATGTGCTTTCAAAATACCAAGTTATCTATAATGAAAATTAGCTCTTTTAAGCTACCAGATTATTCCTTTCTCACATTTGGCCTTAATATTTAACTTGATGCCCTCTGCTTACAACTCATTCTAATTTGTTTTTCTAGACACATTGGCTAAACCATCTTAACCTACAGCATCCCTATGGAATTCTGTTCCCTCCCCAACTATATCTTAGCAAGAAGCAAGCATACCCAGGACAGAGCAATACCATTTCATTGTCCACTATTACTCACTGGAGAAAATGCAAACTCAAAGTTGTATATTTGAGGCCCTTTTCTTAATGTTTTTTCACTTGATTTATCTAGCTGGACTTTGGAATATAGCAACACTAGCTTTATCATTCTGTAGCTGTTTGGCAGTTTGATGTAATTATGAATTCCAAAAATCTATATTAGATTATGCTTGTAAACTGATCTGTTAATCTGGGCATGATTAAGTTATGGTAAGAGCATTGACTGGGCCATGTCAGTTGGGCATTCAGCCCCACCCCTTGGTGGATGGGGGAATCAAATATAAAAGGCAAGGCAAAGGACAGGGGGAGCAGTTCTGTTGTTGGAGTTTTGATGCTGGAGCCAGGAAGGCAAGCAGATGGAGGAGTTTGGTTGTGAGGAAGAAGAGAAGGTCCTGGGATGGAGACGAGCCATTGTCCTGAGAGTTTACAGATGGCCTTGTGGAGAGAAGCAAAGCCTAGAGAACCTCATAGTCTACAGCTGACCTTGTGGAGGAAACAGAGGCACTGAGCCTGGAGAGAAACACAGCCCCAGAAAGGGAGGAACCCAAGAAGTCTGAACCCTGGCAAACATTGGCAGTTGTCTTGCTCAAACATGTGGCAATGGACTTTAGTAAGGGAACAAACTTAAGCTTTATGGCCTGGTAACTGTGGACTTCTACCCCAAAGAAATACCCTTTATAAAAACCTATTTCTGGTATTTTTGCATTAGCACCCCTTTGGCTGACTAATACACATACCATTATCATCACTATATGTTAATTCTTTATTTATGGTATTCTAATTTTTTAACTAACAAAACTAGCTGGAGAACTAATCAATTAATTTTTGTCATGCGCAATATGCATGCTATATCTAGTTATACCTTTAGTCTGTGTTAAATATAAACATTTTAAATCTGGAGTATATTGGAGCCAGCTAGTTTAGGGAATAAAATGATGAAAACCCCAGCAGTGAAACACATGGCCATGGGAACCCTCCCTGAGAGAAGGACCCCACAAGATGGCTGCTGGAAGAACCTCATGAGAATTCCTCATTTGGAATGGGATTTCATCTGGGATCAAGGAAAAGCTCCAGATAGTCTCAAAGGGCCTTTTCATTGGGACCCCAGGGAATTGATGAGTGGGGTATTCAATCAAAATAGCAAATAAGTGGGACTCCTCCCTGAAATTAGCAAGTGGGGGAAATAATTAATGGTTTAAAAAGCCAGCACAGAGATTAAATTGATCCTTTTGACCTTTTTTGCCCTTTTTTCCTCTCTCTGCCTGGACCAGCCCTCAAGTCTAACTGTTATTTTCTCCCATTTCTCTTCTCTTATTTTCTTAATAAACTACTGGCCTAACTAAACTGGCATGTACTTAAATTCTTTTTTGTAACATAGCCAAAACCTAGAGAAAATCTGGCACAACAATATCACAGGAATGTGAACACTACAGGGTCTGCTCTAATTTACAATCTACTTCCTTATTCATCATGAAAATAATTTATTAGATATAGTTGAGATTTATGTGCTCACTCTTCTGTCATATTCTAATTTGGAACAAAATGCTATTGGTCCATTTGCCTTTTTTCTCTCTCTTTCTATTTGATTCTAAGACTAAACTCACCATGCTTGCCCCAAATTTCTCCTCTTCGTGACTGCCTATAAATATATACAGCCTGTATTTTCTACAATTTAAAACATATTTTCTTATAGTGCTCATCAATGTACAATGGAAGAGAATAGAAATTTCAGAAATAAACCAACATATATATGATCAATTTATTTTCAACAACATTGAAATGGCAGTTCAGTGGATAAAGGATAATCTTAAAAATTTTTACTGGAACAATTAGATTCCTATATTTATGAATGAATTTAGATCTACATCTCAGACCACTATAAAAATTACCTCAATTGGGATTATAAACCTGAAAATAAAGTCTAAAAAGCTTAAATTTCTAAAAGAAAATATAGGAGAAATTTTTGTGGCCTTGGGTTAGGCAAAGTTTTCTATATACAGCAAGGTATCGCTGTTCTTCATGACTATTTTCAAGGTCTTCATAGCTGTGGTTTCATGTATTTTGTCTAATTTATAAGTTGTTTCAGTCTTGAGGTAAATCAGGTCTTGTTACTCCATCTTGGCTGTAAGGTAGAAGTGTTGGTATCATAAAATTATAAATGAGGGTTAGGAATTAACAAATGATTATGATTACTGAAGTATTATATAGCTGCCTTTTTACTTTCTAGTATATTGTAGAAGAGCCAGAAGTAAATACCTGGAATTACTGAAACTTGCTGAACTAGAATCCAGATGCCTTGATCTCTGATAATGATTGTAAAACTATATAATCTTTATCTTGTGATTGTAAAATCCTTGGGACTGACCCTTATTTTGTATCCACCCCCATTTTGTTTTTCAACTTGAAAGTCTTATGATCACTAGACTGCCCGTTAGTTATTAATGAAGGAAGTACCCCAATTACTCATTAGTATAAACCTGCCTGTCTTTAGATACTCTAAAACTGTCAGAATTATTGCAGTTCAGAGAGATGGATTTTAGGTCATTATGCCATCTGAGCTCCTTTATATGTGCTAGCAACAAAGCTCTTTCTCTCTTTGAAGTCCTGTGTAGATGTTCTGGAACTAGGTCCATGAAAATGATGCCAAGGATGAAAAAAGATGAGAAAGAAACAAGAGACAGCCAGGGTCAGGGGACCCTCTATCCAAAGGGAGGAGAGTGCCACTGCATAAAACACTGTGGCTTTTATTTAGCTTTAGAACAAAGAAAATACATGTGCGCATGTGTAAAGGCAATAGATATGTGATGGGCTACACGTTACAAAAACCAGCAAGTTTTTAGTGTTAATGGTTCAGTTCTCCTTACATTCCTACATGTAACAGACCTTGTTAATCATTATCTGACATATACCAGATACACTCCTAGAAGCACAGAATGCTTTGCCACCAGGCTCCTACCAGATCTTATCTTAGAGTCTTGAGATTAGAAATGCCTGTCCCATAATACCAAGGTGGCCTGCTTTCTGTCAGTAGTCATCACCTTTAATTGAACTCCTTCAGTCCTGGTGTCTCAGGAATTGGTCATTGAAGTGCATCAGGCAGAAAAGATCCATGTTTTGCTTGGTCACAATTTGGTGACTCTGGCTGGACCAAGGACAAAGGATCCCTGAAGAATGAGTCCAACTGCCTGAGGTCCTGGGAGAGGTAAGCATGGTTATCGAGCTTTGTGTGGTACTAGGCCTTGTTGGTCTAAAAGCTCAGCCGTTGGGTTTTTCCTATGTTGCTGGCACTCCAAGTCCTATGGTAATTTAAAGCCTCAAAGAGAGAAATGGTTCCAGCTACAAGTCTGGACATCTGACTGGGTGACTGGCTCATCAAGGTAGAAGTGGACTGGGAAGTTCATTCAGTGGGTCAAGCCCTCTAAACCTGGGTTTTAAGGACCTGGGTCCTGCTTCCAGAATGACCTTCCTTACTCTGACCTCTATACCTATTTCTGAGTGCCAGTCCATCAAGGGTTTTAAGCCATGATCTGAGTCTGTTGAGTGTACTCCTGAGAAATAAATAACACAACAATGAAGTGGTATTTAGTAAATATAGTAAGTGTTAAGTGTCTGGTTGTTCATTTGTTACTTGGATACAATATTGTGTCTCTTTAAATTGCTAATTGGTAGCTTACTGCATTTATATTGCTCAGGTGTTCTTAATTGTTTACTGATTACTGATACTCAAAAATGTGAAAATTCTAATTCTAATAGCTTTCCTAGATATACACCTTTAGGCTGTATTTGAAAAACTGGAAAAATTTTAGCCTGAAGTTTATGAAAAAGCAGGATATAGTTTATTTCTGTAGCAAATTCTGGCTTCAATATGATTTAGAATCAGGAAAGAGATGACCAGAGAACAGGTGTGTTGCCAGATGTTGCTGGATTTTCTCTAGGTTCTTGGTTATGTTATATAAATAAATTTAAGTACATTCTGGTTTGGTTATGCCAGTAGTTTATTAACAATTGCGAGAAGAGAAAGAAAATAACGCATTATGGGTCCCAGGTATACTTGCATGCTGGTCCAGGCAGAAAGAGTAAAAGGAGCAAAGACAGGCTAAAAAGGGTAGAAAGTGCTGATTTGCAGACTACAAGTCCCCATTACAGATAACAAGTCTCCAGGTCTACTTATGTGCTGGTGCAGGAAGGGAGAGAAAGTGCATAACAGGGGTAAGAAGAGGGGTTAATTTAACTTCCGTGCTTGCATTTTCAACCATTAATTACCCCTCCTCTTGTTAATGCTTGGGGGAGTAGTCCCAGCTATTTGCAGTTTTGATTGGTTACCCCACCCATCAATTCCCCAAGGGCCCAATGGCAAAGTCCCTTGAGAATATCTGGTGCTTTTCCTTGATCACTTATGAAATCCCATTCCAAATGGGGAATTCTCACAAGGTTCCTCTAGCTGCCATCTTGTGGGATCTTTCCCTCAGGGATGGTTCCCATAGCCACACGTTTCTCAACCATGGTTTTCTGCCAGTTCCCAGTCTTTTTATTCCCTAAAGTAGCTTGCTTCAGTTGTATAGAAAAGAACACTGTATTACAATTAGAATTGTTCTGTAGAAGAAAACAGAAATGGAATTAGATCATGTATTTTTCTCTCTCAAAAGCTAGTATAAATGAGAAGATATAAATTTTTACCTGTAAAGACTAGTGGAGAAAAGAAAAGTGTCCTCTCTGATTCAAGCCCGGATAATTCAATAGAGCCTTTATTAACTCCTCCCATATATTCCCCTTTACCAGAGGTAGAAAAACCTGACATTGAAATAATCTCCCACTCTCATACTCATTAAGGTACTCTATTTGGCCAGGTTGCTCTTTAAAATCAGCAGCTGACCTGGCAAAATTTTTACTCCTCTGGGAAGTAGAAATTTCTACTCCTCTGGGAAGTAGGAATACATAAATAGTGAGGCCCAAAAGAATTTGTCTATATTTGTATCCTATTCCCACTATCACATTTATTTAACTAGAAAATGATATATGACTTTATAGAGAAGACCCAAAGAAAATAGTTTAATTATTTCAATAGTTGCAACCTATAACCTAAATTGGACTGGTATTCAGGTCTTGCTAAATACCTTGATAACAGGAGATGGCTGGAGAATGGTAATTGAAAAAGCAGAGCAAGAAGAAGATCACAAACAGAAAGAAAATCCTGGCAACCCAATATATGCTTGAGCAAATTTAGCAGAACCAGTAAGAATATTGAATGGAATTAAATCATCCTGATGACTAGACTTAATTAGATCAAAAAGGGGTACCTAAAACTGTAAATATACAAAGTATATGTGAAGTAATATAAGAACCAAAAGAAAGTCCTCATCTTTTGTTAAAAGCCATGTTAAAGATAACCAGTACTTCAAAAGGCAAAGAGCATCACTCAAAACTCTAATGAACAAAAGACATTCAGACAAGATCACAGCAGAAAGGTAAAGGTAAGACCTCTCTTCTCACATCCCACCCATTGAGAGATGGGGAAAATTCTTAAGAAATTAGAAACCAACCAATATGTACATTACAAGGAAGTAAGATAATGGAAAAAGGATTGTCCTTGTTGCTCCAAGGGAAAAATCCCAGAGAAAGCTGGGTGATAACAGACAGAGATAACAGACATGAAAGGTCCCAGGGGGAGGGAAGCTTTACTACTAAATTTAAAGCAAGTATTTAAAACATAGCCTCCTGTAGGTACATCACTGGCTAAAGACATGCTAACTAAGTAAATTCCCAGGTAACTGTTTGTCCAATTTTTTAAATGAACATGTCTCCAAAACAAGCTAGCACACTGCAAGCAGCACTGTTTTTCACTAAGAAAAGTAAGCAAATCACCCCATAACCCAGAGGAAATCTTAAAAGCCAAAAACCAAAGGCATGGACTGAGGGAAAACCTGGAAACAAGCCAAAGCAAATGTTTGTTCATTGTATATTTCCATGCCTCTGGATGGTAATACCAAATTAACAAATGAAAATTCTTAAGAAACCACTATTCAAATTGCTTAAAATTAAATAAGTACTTAATATATGTAAATGAGTACTCCTGGAGCCCCAAATATTAGAAAAGCTCAGCTTCTAGTTCTCTTTTAAATTTATAAGTTGAAATACTTAGACATTGGTCAATTAATTTTACAGGACTGTTACTGAAAGCCACGTAGAAATCTTTATTGAAAAACTTTTTTGAAAAAAAACTAAGATATTTTTCTGGATTTCTCCACATTCTTTCTATCTCACCTATCCCTACCCCCAGGGCCTTCTTTTAAACTTGATTGAATTCAGGGCTCTTCTTAACCTTGTTAAAGAAAAATAAACTAGTGGGAGTAGCTATGGGAGGAGGGCTGAGTGCAGAAAAAATGGGACAGTGTGGGTTTGGCTTAGAATTCTTTCTATTAGGCCTAGATTAAAAATGATAGGTATAGGGTGAATGTTAAAGAATAAAGCTTGTTTTGCATAGTTTTCCTTGTAATTCCCCAATGTAAAAACAATTTAACAACTTTGAGATAAGAATCATTAAAAAATCCAGTTGTCAAATTTCAGTAAGTAAAGGAAAATGTCCTTGAAAGTTATGAAAAGGTTTCTTTAGATTATGCTTGAGACAAATTAAACAATTGTAGTATATTTTCCAGAGTCTAATAATCAATATACTTTAAAGGTTATTAACAACTCTAGGGTATTGTGGAAGGAAAGGTTTTAACCTTCTATGGAGGAAGAGAAAAATACATTTCTTAAGTAAACTTTCATTGTTTCAGTTTTATTCTACTTGGGTGTACCTTCCCTAGGTTTATATGGATACTGATAAAATAAGCTAGCACTATATCTGTTAGATCTTTAAGACAATTAAATAATGCAAATTTGTGTTTAATAAAATTATTAGTTTAAAAATGTTATTTTGTTTTATAGAATAAATGAAAGCAGTTCAAAGATCTTATTTTTATAATTTGATGTATGGAGGTATATAAAGTATGCACAATGTGCTTTGTTAAAGAAATGCACATAGTTTTGTCCTAAAGTGAAATAGCTAGTTTTCACAGAATGAGAGGTAGAAATATGTAATATGAGACCTGAGTATATATGGAAAGTTGTCGAAAGTTGATGGGAATGAATTATGTTTTATTCAATGCTGATAACTTTGTATAAGAGAGTGTGGTTTTATCCTATGATAAGATGGCTGGTTTTCACAGAATGAGAGGCAGGAATATGTATAAGACCTAAGTGGATATGGCAGTTTGTAGAGAGTTTGTGGAAGTATATTTTGTTTGTTGAAATAAATGCCAAGTATCATTTATAACTTTATTTAAAGATGTGATTTTGTGTTAAGGTAAAATAATTGTTTTGCACAGAATGTAAAGAAGAAAGGTGAATGAATGTAAAAAGTTACAAAAACTGTGTAGAAACAAATTTTATCTGTTGTAATCAATACTAACGAAGGTTTGATAAACTTATTTATCAAATGGTATATTGATACAAAACTAAAATTTAATTGTCTCTGATAAAGTAACAAAGTTTTCTTAAATTATTGGTCTGTTCCTGGTAAGAAAAATTATATTTTATTCTAAATTATCAACATAAAAAGCAAAGAGTCTTTGTTGTTATCAAAATAACTCCTTGTACTTCATGTTAATCTTATCATATCCTTAGTGGTTAAAAAAGAAAAACAAAGCCTTTACTATTTCAGAAGATATGTCTTCTCACTTTTAAAGAAATAGAGGACAAAATATTGTTCCTGTCTAAACATAATTTTCAAACCTAACAATTTTTGACATTTTAAATCAAACCCTAAAGGGTATCTTTTATTTCAAACTTAAGCAAAAAAAAAAAAAAATTGTTCTTTCACCTCATAAAAAGTGAGGTCCTGAAAATTTAATATATTTTGAGTTGCATGAGAAGAGTTTGGGAAGTATTATAAAATTGAAGGAAATTTTAAAATTATCTATTGGATAAATCTATAGAATTAAAATGTTATTTATGAGGGAAGGGGTAAAATGGTGGCAGAGTAAGGGGCTCCAAGAATCAGTTCATCCTACAGGACAGCTAATATTCACCCAGAGCTACTTAAAGCACCTGTTTGGGGGCCCTAGGAAACCATAAGAGCATCCTGCAACATCCTTGAAAGTATAGAATGAGGAGACTGCCCATCTGAAATAAGATTTGTGAGTAGAACACACCACAACTCGTGTTGTGTGACCACAGAGCAAGTTGCCTTGGGAGCTATTCTGTGGCTGGAATTGGAAGCTCCATTTCCCAAAAATGGGAGAGGAAGAGCCAGTTGGGCACAGACTTCTACTACTGATTAGTAATTTCAGCTGGCTTAAGTATAATCCTAAAAACAGCTAAAGTTTAAACCAGTCCAAGTCAGAAAGAGGCCAGTAGCCACCATTTTAACTCTGCCCCCAGCATGAGGGGAAATGGGACTGATTGAAAATCACAGTGCTGGTAAGGACCAGCTTCTTTCCACTCATATCAAATTGCAGCTCTAGCCTAAACAACAGCCCCACCTCTGGTAGGGAGGAAGTTGGCAGAACCTGCACCAGCCTTTCCAACAGCAGGCCATGATCCAGAGGCCAGTGCTCATCTTACTTTGGTGGCCCAAGCCACCTCAGAAGCTATGCCATGGCTGGAGTTGGAAGCTCCATTGCCCATAATTGGGGGAGAAAGAGACAGTTGGCCACCGAGTAAACTCAGCTGGATCAAGTATAATCCTAAAAACAGGTAAAGTTTGAATATTTCCAAGTCAGAAAGAGGCCAGTAGCCACCATTTTAACTCTGCCCCTGTCTTGAGGGGAAGTGGGGCTGATGGAAAATCACAATGAAGTTAAGGAATGGCTTCTTTCCACCAAGATGGGATTGCAACCCTAGTTTAGGCTCCAGCCCCACCTCTGGCAGGAAGGAAGCTGGGGGGACCTGAAACAGCTGTTCTGGGTAACCACAGGCAAGTATGGCTGGCACATACTGAGTAGTCAGACACCTGGGGCTCCATCCTCACATCCCAATAGGATAAGAGAGGAGCTGAGTTTCCTTAGCTTCTCTGGTCAACTGCAGGCTCTTTCAGCCCACATGAACTGATTTGTTGAGCACCTTTGATTCCATTACTACCCCTCCACTCCCATAGGACAGGAGGGGGCTGGTGTTTCTTCAGCCTCTAAGAGAAACTGCAGGTGCTTTTGGCCTACACAAACTGGACTGTGGCTCCATCCCCACCCCAATAGGACAAGAGAGTGACTGTGTTTCCCCAGCCTTTCTAGGTAACTGCTGTTGCTTTTGGCTCACACAGACTGAATAGTCAGACACCTATAGCTCTATCCTGGGCCTAAGTAGGAGAGAACAGGAGCTAGGTTTCCTCAGCCTCTCTGGGCAATAGCAGGCACTTTCAGCCTGCACTTACTGGACTGTTGGGTGCTTGTGAATTCACTGCCACCCCCTAATATGGTATGAGGGTCTGATGTTTCCTCAGCCTCTCTGGGCAAACTCAGGCACTTTGGCCAGCATGGACTGAACTGTTGGGAGCTTGTTGATTTACTGCTACCCTCTAATATTATAGGAGGGGTGTTTCCTCAGCCTCACTAGGCAATGGCAGGTACTTTTGACTTACAGGGACTGAACTCTTGGGAACCCATGGATCCACCCTCACTACCCAATGTGATAAGAGGGGACAGGTGTTTCCTCAGCCTCTCTGGGAAACCTCAGGCACTTTCAGCCTACATGTACTGAACTGCTGGGCTTCAGCAGTTCCATTCCCACCCTCAAAAGGGCAGAAGGGATAGCACTCCCTCAGGCTCTCAGGATAACTGCAGTTTTATTAAGCCCACTTGGATTAGATTGTTTGGTACTCCAGAGGATCCATCCCCACCCCTGGCAGGGAGACGGGGGTGTCAGGCTATGTGGGCAACTGTGGTCATTTTGGACGTGCATGGCATAGGCTGTTGCCCATAGCTACTGCTCCATTCATGCCCCAGGCAGGGGAAGAAGGGGTATGAAAATTCACTGGTCTCTCCAGACAACTATAGAGAGTTTTGGCCTTTACAACATGGATTATTACTCATGGCTGCAGCTCTGTCCCTACTCCTGGCAGAGGAGAAGGTTGGGAGAAGTTTCATTAGTTCCTGGGACAACATGGGAAGTTTCAGCCTCCACAGCTGTGGCAGTTTGATATTATTTATGAATTCCAAAAAGAGATATAGATTATGTTTGTATACTGGTTTATTTCTCTGGGCATGATAACCTTTGATTGTATTAAATTAAAAGGTTTTATGTTTGCTTGATTAAATTAAGTTTAGGGCTTTGATTTGACCATGTCTGTAGGGTGTGAGTCCCTGCCCCCTTTGTGGGCTATATGAATGGACATTCACACAACAGAAGATACACATGGGAAGAGAGAAGTCCCATACATACCAGAGGAGAGAACTTTGTCAGCTTTGATCCTGCACCCCATGAAGAGAGATGAGCCATTCATCTGACAGTTTACAGCTGAAGAGACCAGAGCCCTGAGAAACTGAGAAGGTCTGAAAAGAAATAAGCCCTCCAGTCTGCAGCAAAGATCAGAAGAAGCTGGGCCCATGGACCCTTAAAAGGAAGAAGGAAGGCAGAGATCAGCAACCATCTTGGTTTAACACATGGCAACATACTTTGGTGTGAAAATACCTCTTATGTTACTTTGAGCTGGACATTTTAGGGCCTTGTAACTGTAAGCTTTTACCCCAAATAAATACCTTTTTTAAAAGCCAACAGAATTCTGGTACTTTGCATCACCACCCCTTTGGCTGACTAATACATCAGCTTACAGCACCAACTATATCTGCAGCTGTACACAACCAGCAATGGAGAAAATGCAAGAAAGCCCTAAGGAAAGAAACTTTACCCAGAATGAATACACCTAGTAAGCCAGATGCCAAGATGCCAACAAAAAATTACAATCTATATCAAGAAACAGGAAGATATGAACCAGTTAAAGGAACAAGATAAGCCTCCAGATGACATAAAAGAGTTGAAACAACTAATCATAGATATTCAAACAAATCTCCTTAATAAATTCAATGAGATGGCTAAAGAGATTAAGTATATAAAGAAGACGTTGGGTGAGCACAAAGAATAATTGGAAAGCATACATAGAAAAATAGCAGATCTTATGGGAATGAAAGGCATATTAAATGAAATTAAAAATGCAATGGAGGCATATAACAGTAGATTTGAGGAGGCAGAAGAAAGGATCAGTGAGCTTGAAGATATGGCCTACAAAAGTGAACATACAAAAGAACAAATAAAGAAAAGAATGGAAAAAAATTGAACAGTCTAATGGAAATAAATGATGACCAGAGATGTGAAAACATATGTGTCATAAAAGTCCCAGAAGGTGAAGAGAAGGGAAAAGGGGCAGAAGGTATATCTGAAGAAATAATGGTAGAAAATTTCCCAATGCTATTGAAGGACATAGATATCCATGTCCAAAAAGCACAATGTACTCCTATCTGAATAAATCTGAATATACCAGCTCTGAAACACATAATAATCAGTTTGTCAAATGCCAAAGACAAAGAGAGTTTTGAGAGCAGCAAGAGAAAAGTGATGCATAACATAAGGGAAACCCAATAAGATTAAGTGCCAATTTCACATTAGAAACCATGGAAGCAAGAAGGCAGTGGTATGATATATTTAAGATACTGCAAGAGAAAAACTGCTGGTCAATAATCTTATATCCAGCAAGAATGTCTTTCACAAATGAGGGCAAGTTTAGAATATTCAGATAATCAAGAACTGAGATAGTTTATAACAAAGAGATCAGCCTTGCAGGAAATACTAAAGGGAGTACTACAGCCTGAAAAGAAAAGACAGGAGAGAGCGGCTTGGAAGAGAGTCTAAATAAAGTTTATATCAGTAAAAGTAACTAAAAGTGTCAAAAGAGTGTTCAAAATAAAATGACAGATGAAACTGAAAGGTGAAAATTGGTGAAAAAAAGAAATGCCTTTACAGTAATAAGATGAATATTAATAGATTAAACTCCCTAATCAATGTATTGTGAGAATTTTGATTTTTACCCACAATAAAAATAAATTAAAATAAATAAATAAATAAATATTAAAAAAAAGAAAACTATTAGAGGAGCTTAATGTTATATTTATAGAGGACATTTGATGATGTTATGGAAGGAGAATAGGTGACAAATGATTGATTGGTACTGGCATGAAAAACTAAAAGAAAGTGTTTAATTAAATATAAAATGTATTTGGATTAATGCTATTTGGATTAAAAACAATGCATTGTGAAAAAAAAAAAAGACATAGACTGGTGGAAAGGATAAAAAAATATGAGCCATCTAAATGCTGTCTGCAAGCGACTCACCTTAGACCCAAGGATGCCAATAGATTGAAGGTGAAAGGTTATTAGAGATAAGGAAGGACATTATTTATTAATAAAAAGAGCAATTCACCAGGAAGAAATAAGTCATAAATGTATACGCACCTAACCAGGATGTCCCAGATGCATGAGACAAGCATGGGCAGAACTGAAGGGAGAAATAGATGTCTCTACAGTGATGGTTGGAGACTGCAATACACCACTCTCAGCATTTCATAGAACATCTGGACAGAGGACCAATGAAGAAACAGAAAGCGTGACTAATAAATGAATTAAACCTAATAGATGTATGCAGAACGTTACACACCGAAACAGCAGAATATATATTCTTTTAAAGTACTTATGAATCTTTCTCTAGGATTGATAATATGTTGGGTCACAAGCAGATCTCAATGAATTCAACAATTTTGAAGTAATGCAGAGCATGTTCTCTGATCATAATGGAATAAAGTTTGGAATCAACAAGAGGCAGAAAAAGGAAAAAAATACAAATATATGGAGATTAACAACACACTCTTAAATAATCACCGGGCCAAAAAAAGAAATTTCAAGAGAAGTCAATATGTTGAGACAAATGAAGATGAGAACTTATGAGTGGTTGAAGGCATTGCTGAGATGGAAACTTATAGCTTTCAATGTGTACATTTAAAAAGAAGAAAGGGCTAAAGTCATTCACCTAATTAAACAGATGGAGTAACTAGAAAAAGAACAGGAAACTAATCACAAAGCAAGTAGAAAGAATGAAATAAGAAAGATCAGGGCAGAAATAAAGGAAATTGAGTGAAAAAATAGAATTAACACAATCCAACCCTGGTTCTTTGAGAAGATTAACAAAATAGACAAACCTTTAGCTAGATTGACAAAGAAAAAAAGAGAAGATGCAAATAAATGAAATAAAAAATGAAAATGGAGACATTACTACTGACCTCACAGAAATAAAAGAGATCAGAAGAGGATAATATCAATAACTGCATGCCAACAAACTGGACAATGTAGACAAAATGGAAAAATTCATAGGAACTTGTGAACAACCTACACTGACCCTAAAAGAAATAAAAGACCTCAACAAAGCAATCACAAGTAAAGAAATTAGAACAGTGTCATCAATCAACTACCCAAAATGATAACCCCATGACCAGATGGTTTCACTGGTGAGTTCGATGAAGTATTCAAAGAAGATTTAACACTACTCTTCCTCAAGCTCTTCCAAAAAACTGAACACAAAGGAACACATCCAAACTCATTCTATGCAGCCGATATTACCATAATACCAAAGCAAGATAAAGATATTATGAAAAAAGAAAATTACAGACCCATTTCTCTAATGAATACAGATGCAAAAATATTCAACAAAAATCTTGCTTGAATCTAACAACACATTAAAAGAACTATTCATTATCTCAAGTGGGTTTTATACCAGGAACGCAAGGGTGGTTCAACACAAGAAAATCAATCAGCATAATACACCACATTAATATATCAAAGAAGAAAAATCATATGATCCTATCAATTGACACAGAAAAGGCATTTGACAAAATATAACATCTTTTCTTGATAAAAGTACTTCAAAATATAGGAATTGAAGGAAACTTTCTCAACATGATAAAGGCCATATATGAATACCCACCGCTAACATTGTACTCAATGTTGAAAGACTGAAAGCTTTCCTGTTGATCAGGCACAAGACAAGAATAGCCACTGTCACCATCATTTTCAATATAGTGCTAGAGGTTCTAGCTAGAACAATAAGGCAAGAAAAAGAAAAAAAAAAGGCATCTAAATCAGAAAGGAAGAAGTAAAACTTTTGCTATTCAGAGATGATATGATCTATATCTAGAAAGTCCCAAAAAATCTGAAACAAAGCTGATAGAGCTAATAAATGATTTCAATACAATGTCAGGATATAAGATCAAAATGCAAAAACCAATGCTGTTTCTATACAATTGTAATGTACAATCTGAAGAGGAAGGCAGGAAAAAAATTCCATTTACTATAGCAATTGAAATAATCAAATATTTAGGAATAAACTTAATCAAGATTGTAAAGCACTTGTATTCAGAAAACAACAATGAATTGTTAAAAGAAATTTAAAAGAGACCTAAATAGTTAGAAGAACATTGCTTTCTCATGGCTTGGAAGATTAAATATCATTAAGATGTCAATTCTACCCAAACTGATATATAGATTCAATGCAATCCCAATAAAAATTTCACCAGCATTTTTTAAACAAATGGATAACACAATTATCAAATTTATTTGGAAGGATGAGAGGCTCTGAATATCCAGGAACATCACTAAAGAAAAAGCAAAGTTGGAGGGCTATCACTTCTGGATTTTAAAACCTATTACCTAGCTACAGTGGTAAAAACAGCATTGTATTGGCATAAAGATAAACACGTAGATCAATGGAACCAAATTGATGATTCAGAAACAGACCCCTCTTATCTATGGTCAAGTGATTTTTCACAAGCTTGTCAAACCCACCTAGCTGGGGCAGAGCTGTTTATTCAAATGGTTCTGGGAAAATTGGATATCCATAGTTAAGAAAAAAAAGAGGACCCCTATCTCATGCCTTATACAAAATTTAACTCAAAATGGATCAATGACCCAAATATAAAAGCAAGAACCATAAAGCTCCTAGAAGAAAATATAGGAAAACACCTTCAAGACCTGGTGGTAGGTGGTGCATTCTTAAACTTTACAGCAAAAGCATAAGCAATGAAAGAAAACATGGAGGTTAGACCAACGGAGGAGTGTCGGTCGGCCGGGGCACCAGCACTGTGGCTGACCCCAGTGACAATGGTGGTGTTTCACGACGAGATGGAGATCGAAGACTTCCAATATGATGAGGATTCAGAGATGTATTTCTACCCCATCCATCCATATGAGGATAAGTTCTCCATCACCAAGGAAGATTTGGAGAATGGGGAAGATGTGGCAACATGTCCTACCTGCTGTCTCATTATAAAAGTGATTTATGACAAAGATCAGTTTATGTGTGGAGAAACAATCCTAACACCTCACACCAACAAAGAATTGGTTAAATGCTGAAAAAAGACTTAAGAATCTAAACTCAAACAGTTGGGAATGAGCTGAGATGGGAAAACCAAATGCACAGTCACAGACCTACTCACAAGGACAGCCTTTTTGTCATTTGTCATTCTGTTACACAGTGTGGATTCTTTCTATCAACTGTCATGTTCACCTTCAATTAAAGGTGCAGTGCACTGGATGACATACCAAGATTTCATGCAAAAAACTTTAAATTGCAAGTGTTCTCAATTTTCCATCCAATTTTTTCAAAAAGATAATTTCAAATCAGTACTTTTTCCCCCTCATCTGTATCATTTTTGTACCATAAAACTTAATTAATTCAGAATTTGGTAACAGAATCATCTACTTCAAAGTGATTAGTATTCCTTGACAAAAAAAAAGGGATTGTGTTTTTACTTGGTTGTTTGATTATTAAAATTAGCCCTTCCTTTGAAATTTGACATCAGCTTTGCTATTCTAAACTTAAGAAAATTAGTTGCCTTGTCAGTACTGCATTTCCAGTTCCCGCACCAGACCAGTCTTCTCTTTGCTAGACTGTTTGTGTTCTGTTACACAGGCTTCTTCTCTCATGCTTCATTCATTGACTGCTGACTGTGGAATTAAAGAGAAAATACAGTGAAGTCATAATAACTCCAGAGCTAAAAAGTTAGTAAGAAAGAAAGAAAAGTAAAAAAATGAAATGGTCAAAGAATATTGAGTTCCTTTTTAATATTCTGTATGTTTCTTGAAAATCAGGACAAGATAAAAAGGCAAGTAGCCAAGGGAAGCAAAATTAATAACAGAATGAGAGGAGGCAAACATGTCGACTTAGTATATGAGATACTTGAATGATTTTGCCAGATCATAGCAAATAGCATTTCTATATCTGGGTTTTGTTTGTTTCTTTTTAGAAAATGCTAATGAAATTGAACTGCAGGTGGATTTAATGTTCAGTCTTTATGACTGGAGTTGATACTTTCACCTTGATTACCATACTATGTCATTACTTCTAAAAGATGAAGCCTCTACAGGGTTTGCCAATGGGGACACATCTAATGTGCCATAACCTGCAGCCAAACCAGACATGCACTCTTACGGAAAAATGTTGCCCAAAAGAAAAATAAATATGTCAAAATAGGCCATTAGTCTTCCTTTGCACTGGTGCTGAGAAGTAGCACAAAATTAGAATCACTTAAATGTAAATTCAAAATTCCCCTTTATACATGCAACTTTCCTGTGTATCTATAAAGTTGGAAAAATTGAACTGATGTCTAGCAGGTAGTTTGGGAAATGTTTCTGCAATTAAAGAGAAAAATGGCTGCTAGAATTTGAACATTCGATTACTGATTAATAAATGTGCTACACATACTCACTGGGGGTTTAATTTAAAACAGGTGTGTAGCCTTTTGCTGGCCTGCAGCATGGTTATTAGGCTGAGACAAAATAAATCACCATGGTACGTCATGGAGTATCACATGGCATGTTCTTCACATGCTTAGAAAACTCATTGCATTGTAGGACATTGACACCCTTGAAGTAATCCATAACTGCTTTGTGAAAGTTGGTCTCAGAACCAGTGACTTTCCAAATGGAGAGCAGGATACATGATAACTGACTGGAGTGAACTACCCCAAATTCAAATGGTAATGGGTTTGTAGATATTGATGCCATGTGAGCATCCTCTGCTGCTGTTGAATTTCAAACAAGGACAGACACCCTTTACATAGGTCTATTATGAGCACAGAAGGACAAGAAGAAAAGCTGTCAACATCAGAACATTCCAGGAGCAAAGAAAACTGCACTGACAATCAATGATTTGTGATAACCTACTATAGTGGGAATAATTTTGCTTCCAAACCAGCTGAATCACTAAATATGTTTGTGAACCACAAAAGAACCATCAGGATTCAATCCTATGTTAAACAGAAAGCAACCAGCATCTGTTTAACTAGGGTCATTTTAGATATGACTAGAGTTCTGTGTGATGCATGTGCCTTATTTAGCCCAACAGACATTTCTGGAGAATTCAAAGAACCTACTTGTAGTCCAGGCTCTGCCTCTTAGTAGTTTGTAATCTTTGACAAAGCCAGTGGATTCCTCATCTGTACAATTAGGTGATTGGATCAGGTTTGGTAGCTTGCAGGACCTGAAATGGCATAAGAAACCTTATAAACTCAAATGACCTAAATCATGAATTACAGAAGAAGAGACGTGACTCTATTCTTCAAAAATTTGATGTTACCACACTGTTGGATTTGAAAATTGTAATGACAGCTGTTTAAATGGTTCAACATACACTTGAGTGTGCACCTCCAGAAAATGTTCCTTGGAAAGTGCCCAATATTTTTTTGTAACTGTGCATATTAATTTATTAATATGATGAACTGTCTGTATGCTAAATAAAGTCAGAAAATTAAAAAAAAAGAAAAGAAAACATGGATAAATGGGACCTCTTAAAATTTAAAACACTTCTGTGATTCAAAGAACTTCACAAAAAAAGTGGAAAGGCAGCCCACTCAATGGTAGAAACTATTTGGATACCATATTTCTGATAAGTGTTTGCTTTCCATTCTGTATAAAAAGATCATACAACCTAACAATAAAAGGGAAAGTAATGCAATTTAAAAATGGGCAAAAAGTTTAAATGGACATTTCTCTAAAGAGGAAATACAAATGGCCAAAAAGGACATGAAAAAATGCTCCATATCACTAGTTATTAGGAAAATGCAAATACAATGAGATATTACCTTATACGACATAGAATGGCCATTATATAAAAAGACAGAAAATATTAAGTGCTGGAGAGGATGTGGAAAAATAGGAACACTCCTTCATTCTTGGTAGGATTGTAAATGGTGCAGCCTCTGTGGATAGTATGGCAGTTCCTCAGGAAGTTAAATATAGAACTGCCATATTATCCAGCAATTGCTCTATTAGGAATATATCCAGAAGAACTGAAAACTGTGACTCGAACAGACATCTGCACACCTATGGTCATAGCTACGTTATTCACATTTGCCAAAAGATGGAAACAACCCAAGTATCCACCAACCAATGAATGGATAAACAAAATGTGGTATATACATATGATGGAATACTATACTGCAGTAAAAAGAAATGAAATTGGGACACATATGATAACATGGATGAATCTTGAAGACATTATGCTAAGTGAAGTAAGCTAGACACAAAAGGACAAATATTGCATTGTCTCACTAATATGAACTAAATACAAAGAAAAAAACGCATGGATATAAAGCCTAGAATATAAGTTATTAAGAAATAAGAGGAAGGCTGAGAAGGACTATTGATGCTTAATATATGTAGAAGTTTTAATAAACTTTACTGTAAAAGTGTGGAAATGGATGGAGTTGATGGCAACACATTATATTGAGTAGCAGGTAGTTTATAAATGGGATTGAGACTGAAAAGGGTAGTCTAGGGATGTAAATGCCAATGGAAAGAAAGCTAGCAAATAATCTAGAGACTGAATAACACAGTGCACCCAGAGGTGGATGAGAATTGTGGTTTTTGGTAAAGATGGAAGTGTTTCCACTATTGCGTGGTTGTGGAAATGTGGAGAAGCATGGGAAAATACAATTGGTGTGACCTATGGACTGTGGTTAACAGGAATACTGTAATATACTTGTTTCAATGCCAAAGATGTACTGTGTTGATAATGGGGAGGGGGGTTATGGAAAAAGTGTGCCATATGTATGTTATGGACCATGATTGGTGGTAAGAGTCTGATGATATTATCTCATAATTTGTAACAAATATTCACCACAGTGTCAAGTGTTGGTGAAGGGCTGTTGTATAGGTATTCTATACATGTACATGAATGTTTTGTAAGTTTATAATCTCTGTAAAAAAATATATTAAAAAATATAATAGGGTAAGTTGAGGGGAAAATACACCGAATGTAAGATACAGGCTATAGTTAATAATTTTTTGACAATGCTCTTTCATACTTTGTAACAAATGTGTCATAACAATGCACGTTGTTGTTGGTGAGGTGATCTATGGGTCCCCTGCAAGATGTTATACATTTTTAATTTGTAAGTTCACAACTTTTACTATACACTTATTGCTTATGTATGTTCATGCATGAATGACATACTTCAATAAAATAAAAAAAAAATGGTGGTAATCTAGTTAAAGACTAAGGTGATTCTAAATGCAAAGGAAAAAAGACTAATATTAATGGTATCTTAAAACTTTAATATATGGAAACCAAAAAGAACAAATTACTTTTGTTGAGAAAATATATGGATTTCTTTGCTGTACTCTCTGGTTTAATCTGTATGGTACACTTATTTGAATAGCCTATCTAACGTGGAGCCTAAATAGGAAATAAAATTATGACATTTGTTACAGAACTAATAGAACACTTATTTACATTATGTTACCAGTGTCCCAGAAGGAGAAGCGAAGGGAAAAGAGGCAGTAAGTATATGTGAGGAAATAATGATTGAAAACTTGGTAATTTCACCAAGAAGAAATAACTGTAGTAAATATTTATGCACACCTAACCTGGGTACCTCAAATTCATGAGTCACACACTGGAAAAACTGAAGGGAAAAATAGATATATTTACAATAATAGTTGCAGACTTCAATATACCACCCTCAGTATGGGAGAGAACATTTGGACAGAGGATAAATAAGGAAACAGAGAGCTTGGATAATTTAAAAAATGAACTAAACCTAACAGATTTATAGAGCAATAAAACCCAAAACAGCAAGATACACATTTTTTCAAGTGCTTCTGAATCCTTCTTGAGGATAGACCATATGTTGGGACACAAAACAGGTCTCAATAAACTTTAAAAGATCTAAATGATACAGAATACTTTCTCTGATCATAATGGAATGAAGCTGGAAATAAAAAACTGACAGAAAAATGGAAAATTCACAAATATATGGAGATTAAACAACACAATTAAATAATCAGTGTGTCAAAGAAGAAATTGCAAGAGAAACCAGTAATATGTCAAGAAAAAGTAAAATGAGTACACAAAATAGCAAAATCTATGGAATACAGCAAAGGCAGTGCTGAGAGGGAGATTTATAGTCCTCAATTCTTACATTTAAAAAGAAGAGCCAAAATTGGAGACACAACTACATACCTGAACACACTAGGAAAAGAACAGCAAACAAATAAAGTTGAAGGAAAAAAATAAAGATCAGAGCAGGAATAAATGAAATTGAGAACAAAATAACAATAGAGAGAATCAACAAAACCAAAATTTGTTTCATTGAAAAGATCAACAAAATTGACACACCCTTAGCTAGACTAACAAAGAAAAGAAGAGAGAAGATGCAAATAAATAAACTGAAAAATATAAGAGAATATTATTACTGATCCCACAGAAATAAGAGGGATCATGAGGATACTATGATCAACTGTATGCCGATGAACTAGACAACGTAGATGAAATGGACAAATTACTAGACACACTATGGCAGCTTGAGATTATTTATTAATTCCAAAAAGGGAGATTATGTTTGTAAACTGGTCTGTCCCTCTGGGCATGATGCCCTTTGATTGTATTAGATTCAGCTGAGATGTCTTTGATTATATTTTACTATGATTAGGGCTTTGATTAGACCATGTCATTAGGGCAACTCAGTTTGAGCCCCACCCACTTTGTGGACACTCAATCAAGGGAGAACACAGAAGTAGATGTTAAGGTTAGGGCTTTGACTTTACCACATCATTAGGGCTACTCAGTTTGAGTCTCCACCTCCTTTGTGGGCTATATAAACAGATGATCAAGGAGAACACAGAAGTAGATACACAGAGAAGATTCACAGAGGAAGAGAGAGAGTTTCATAGACATGGCAGAAGCCCCAGGAAGAGAGATGGGCCATTTGTATGGTAGTTTATATCTGACCTCATAAAGAGAACAGATCAGCCTAGCCTGGAAAAAATGAGCCCTAGAAAGAGAGATGAGCCCTATGCCCTACAGCTGAGATGGAAGATGCTGGACCCATGGACCCATGGAGTCTTAAGAGAGAAGAGAAAGGATGAACCCTCACAGATATTGCCTGCCATGTTGCTTCAACACATGGCAACAGAGTTTGGCAAAGAAGTAACCTTGAGTTTGAATCCTTAGGGCCTTGGAACTGGAAGCTTTTACCACAAATAAGTACCCTTTATAAAAGCCAACAGATTGCTGGTACTTTGCATCAGCACCCATTTGACTGACTAATACACCCACCAACAACCTACACTGACCCTAGAAGAAATAGAAGACTTCAACAAACCAGTCACAAGTAAAGAGATTAAAACAGTCATCAAAAACCTTTGAAAAATGAAAAGCCCAGGATCAGATGGCTATGCAGGTCAATTCTACCAATTATTCACAGATTATCTAATGCCAGTCTTGCTCAAGCTCTTCCAAAATTTTGAAAAGAAAGGAATGACACCGATTCATTCTGTGAAGCTAACATCACTCAAATACCAAAGCCATCTAAAGACACTACAAAGAAAACTGCAGATCACTTTCTCTTATGAATATAAATACAAAAATTCTCAAGAAAATACTTGCAAACTGAATCCAAAATTACATTTAAAGAATTATACACCATGACCAAGTGAGTACTTTAATCGTATAGGGAAAGCTAGATAAGTTGCTTTGAGACACTCAAACACATTTCAATGAACTATTAAGAATGATTTTACATCATTATCTCAAGGCTGATAAACAGAAGTTTTAAAGTAAATTGCATTTACTTTGCAATTATGTAAAAGACATGCCCAATGTCAACAATTCTAGGTAAAAATTCATTGAAGGCTATAGCTAGCACTGGAAAACAAATGAACTTTTGAAAAGCATAATGATGGGAATAGACACTTGTGAGAGAGTACTTTGACAAATATGGGGATTAATAAAGGAGTGTGTCTGGTCTGCTGAAACTGGGATCAATATCTGAAAATTAGTTACATTTCTTTACTCTTGAGACAAATATTTAGAATGTAATTTTTAAAGGATAAAATTTTTAATAAACAAGTTCCCACAGGAAAATTTATATAATGAATATGTATTAGTCAGCCAAAGGGGTGCTGATGCAAAATACCAGAAATCTGTTGACTTTTTAAAGGGTATTTATTTGGGATAGAAGCCCACAGTTACCAGGCCATAAAACGTAAGTTACTTCCCTCACCAAAGTCTGTTGCCACATATTGGAGCAAGATGGCTGCCAACATCTACAAGGATTCAGGATTCCTGGGTTCCTCTCTTCCCAGGGCTCATTTCTCTCAGGGCTTAGCTCCTCTGCTCTCTCCACAAGGCCAACTGTAGACAATCAGGCAAATGGTTTGTCTCTCTTCCCAGGGCTTCTGCTGTGTCCAGTTGAGCCTTCTCTCCTTCCTCACATATCTGCTTCTCTATGTGTTTACTTCCCAGGCTTCCAGATCAAAATTCCAAACTCCCTTCTCTGCAGTGCATTTTCTCTATAAGCCTTGGTGGGCGGGGATTCAACATACTACTAACGTGGCCCAATCAAATCCTTAATGATAATTTAATCAAGTAAAAGTGAAACCTCTGAATCAAATATAATCTAATATGCCCAGAGGAAAAGAACAGTTTACAAACATAATCTAAGATCTATTTTTGGAATTCATAAATAATGTCAAACTGCTACAAATACTATAAACTTTTGTGGGGAAAAACTAAAAACATCAACACAAGATATTAAAGAAAAACCTAAATAATTAAAGTGATACCATGTCTCTGAGAAATACTCAGTAATTTCATGATATAATTTTTAAAAAATTGATCTGTAAATGCAACATGAGTTCAAACAAAATTTCAAAATTTTTCTAAATGAAAGTGACAAGGTGATTGTATATTTGGGGTTGTGGAATAAGCCAGAAGTTAAAGAACCATGCCATCCCTGAAGAAATGTATATTAAGACCACTGCATGAAGGAATTTTTATCAATGAATAATATTTATAATTAATATATAGAACAATATAGACTGTCTAGAAATAGATATACATATCAATGAAAAATAAAATTTATTATAAGGATATCATGGAAGATGAATAGGGTATATTTCCTTTAAAGTATATGTTAATATCTATTTCCCCTTTCTATATTTTCCATTAATAATAACAGTGGGGAAATATGCTTTCTACATTTTTTAAAATAAGAAAGATCTCTACCTTATAAAATAAACATGTTTCAATTCTACTAGGTAAAGAAAAATGTTAAATGTCTCATTATTACAAGTTTTAGCAAGGATATGGATCCTGAGGTATTATGCAATGCTGTTGAGAGTCTAAATAGAAACAAAAAATTTAGAGAACAGTTTGTTATATTTTAAAGCCGAACATATGTGTACCCTACATCCAATCAATTCCACATCTAGGGATGGCCTTAAACAAACTCTTGGACATATGTACCAAAAAATGTGCACAGTCATGTTCATAGCAGCCATTTGACCCAACAGAAGGTAATAGAAAATTTAATTGTGGCACATTCATGAAGTAGAATTCTATAAAATACTGAAAATAAAGGATGCAGGGCCATGCATTAACATGGAAGATGAAGAAAAACACTAGAAATATATGAAGACAAATTGTATGACATCACATTAATAATGTTCAAATATAAAGCAATTGATGTGTAAAAAATATAGTTTTAGGAATACAGATGATTTATTTTTTTTAAACTGAGAAGGAGTAAGAAATGTCTCAGAGAACTTGCTATATGTGAAGCAGATTTTCTATGAGAAGATCTTCACCCTGTCTTGTTTCCTGTAGCTCCTGCCAGCTTTCTCAACCTAGTTTTCCAGCTTACTTGTCAATTCTAAGAGCTATCCAATATCCTTTCAGCAAATTAGTTGTCTTAAAGTGAACAAAGTTCTTTTTTTTTTTTTTTTTTGGCTTTTTATTTTTTATTTTTTCTCTTTGCAGCCAACATTCCTATTAATAAAACATAATGTTACCTTTATAGTTAAGGATAATGCTTTTATTTTAATAATGCATACATTACTTGTGGAAAGGAAAATTGCCTTTACAATTAGATATTTAAAAAGTACAAATAGGAAATTGTTTAAATTTGGGGAGGGGGGAGGCAGAGGATAAATTACAGTTTCCTTAAAGGAAAAAGGGAAATAACAAGAAAGAAAAATGGCTGTGGTTCCTCCTCTCACTCTGCACTTTTTCCAGCTCTTCTATAATTTTCCAGCTCTTAATTCCTCATACACATTGTTATTTTGATTGAAGAAAGAGAGGTTTTTTTTCTTTCTATATACACTGATTTTCTACTTTCTAGAAAAGCACCCCTGGCAGCTACAAAATAAATTTCAATTTTCCCTCTATATATTGGATAGAGGCCAGTTGTTGCAGTATAGTTGGCATCCCGTATTTATCCATTCTCTATTGTCTCCTCAAAGAACTTTAAGGTATAGACTCTGCCAGTGTCAATACCTAAAGAAAGTTAGTCTAGAGCTGCATTTTAAAGTATTAAGAAATACTGCTGTAATTGCTACCAAAAGCTAGCATTCATTATATGAACAATCCATTCAACAAGGTGCTGAGTACTTAATGTGTTGAATCACTAAATCCTTAAAAGAATCTTATGAGATGAGGAGTTGTTTTTCACAATTTAAAAATTAAAAAAAAAATTTTTTTTCAGAAGTAACTCAAGCTTTCCCAGGTACGAAATGGCAAAACTAAGATTCAAACTCAGGTTTCCTGAGCCATAAACTATTACTTCTACATTTTATCATTCAATTCATATTTCCCTCCAGTCTTTGAGAGGATTGAGAACAATTATGGTGCTTGGGACTCATCTTGATAGTACTGAGCTTATACCTTAACATCCCTCATACAACCAAATGCTGTAAAGTTCCTTTAAGTCTGTGACTAGATAGTGGGAACTGATATAATTCTCAGAATTTGAATAAGAAATCATGTTTTCACTATTGGTCGGAGAAATTAAAGGTGTTTTCTTTTTCTTCTTTTTTTTTTGTAATGAAAGATCTTCCAACAATGGTTACATATGTTCTAATTGGTTTCATCACAGTCAATTGTGTACCCTCACTTCATCTTTTTCATTTGAAAGAAATTAGTCTCATTGGAAAAGAAGTAATTGCTATTTCAAAATCCTCCTGAGACTGGGGTTTATCATGGGATAATGTCCCACTAGTAACAAACTAGAAGATAAATATGCATCTCTTATAAGACCTACTTCTAAAACCTGGAGGGAAAAGCTGTTAACATCTTGAACAAAATATATTTTACAATTCAAAATTCTACATGGTACTAAGGTAGGTGACCAATTCCTTAAAGTTTCAACAAACTCTTGTGAATGTAGCAATGATAATAGATTGTCCTTAGATTAAAGGTATCTTTGCTGAACTTGAGGGTTGAACCTGCATTGAACTTCAGTCTTTGTGTGTATTAGTGAGTGAGAGGAGAGGGTAAGGGTGGTGGTAGCATAGAGTTGAGTTGACCTCATCCATGGCATTTTCAAAAAAGTACTCACAAATTTGTTGTGCACCTTATAGCCCTGAGAGGCGAGCTGACTATGCCTATTTTAGAATTTGGGGGAATCCAATGGTCTAATTAATTCCATGTGTCAGTAAACTGAATCTCAGAATCTATGCGCATATAGCACATACTTACCCACAGTGTAGTTGATTTTTTTCTGATGGTTCTTATAAATATCAGCTCAGAGAACTTAGGCTTTTAAAGCCAGATATTGAATTATTTTAAAAAATAATGTGGTTAACAATAATAGATATTCGATAATGTAAACACTTTGATGCATCTAAGATATAATAAACCCTCGAAAATATGCTATGATAACTTAGTTTAATACTGATTTCAACTTTATGATATATCACTACGCTATTTAAACAGAAAAAAAATGAAGCATGGAGAAGTTCAATGACTTGTAAAAAATTAGATGCCAGGCCTGATGTTAAACTCAGGTACCTAATTCTAATTTCTGTATACTTGACCACAACAGCACACCACCACTTAATAAGAAGAGATATTGAAGAGTGTGGTTAGCATGGATTTTTCTCTCTTCTACATATATTCTTCCCAGTGTGAAATAAAAATCCATTCATGGGAACCTATTAAAAATAGCAGCTTTGTTAAGTGAGATTTCCATGTGAACCAGGGAAGACAAAACTTGTTCCAGGAGATTGCTATGAACTCAGAGTGGCCTGAGATGAATCAAATATAAGTGAAATTGTTCTCTTATTCAGCATTTGACCACTGAAACCCATAAACAGTTTTCAAGAAACATGGGGATTTAAGGAAGAAAAACGGGCTTTGATCTAAAGAAATTTTAAGTGGTTTATGAATATAAGATTCATATTAGTTAAAATGATTAATGGACATATCACTGATTGATCTTGTGAATGTAACTTAGTCACCTTGTCTGAAAAATAAGGATGCAGATAAGATAATTGCTGGGGATCCTTTCTGCATTAATATGGACAATTAAATAACCTGTCATACCATCTTGAAAAAAGTAGAAAATATTTCAATGTCATAGGCACTAGAGTATTTTGATTAATAAGTGGGAACAAGAGTCTGTCTATGTGAAATTGGGCACCTTAATTGGGCACCTTAATTATGTTCTCTGTGCTCCAGTTTTCTCATCTGTCAAAACAGAAATAACTATATCTACTTTATAGGATAATTATGAGATTAAACAAAATGTTTTATATTAAGTGCTTGGCAAATATCTTGACACATTTCCCATTATTTTTAGATGTTATTTATTTTATTCATTATCATCATTATCAAGATAACTAGGTATTTTATCATGGTATACCAAAGTTGTACTTGATTTAAAAATCCAAATGAAAATTAGTCAAGGAAAGGAAAAGTTAGAATTTGCCTTTTTTGTTATATTGTTGTGATGGTGGTATTAGTGGTAGCAATAGTAGTGGTGGTAGTGGTGGTGATTTTTTATTTCTGTTTGGTGAAATTTTGGGAAGTTGCTAATTTTTATTTGTTCATGTTTTTGTTGTTTCCAGTGAGGAAGTAAAGCATGTTTTGGTAAACATGTCTGACTTTAGTAATTTATATCAATAATCTCTAAACAAATATAGAAGCTTGCTAAACAAATACAAAAGCTCCAATTATGGAGCTTTAGAACAGGACAGCCTTGCATAATTAACAGAGTAGGTACCATTTCCAACTTTATGAATGAGGAGATGATGACATAAAGATGAAATGATCTGTAGTAGTAACCAGAATTAGACCAGAAACCTCAGACTCTTACTTACCTTCTTCCTATTCTTCCAAGCTATGGCCTCTCTTGTGCTAGTGATACCAAATACAAGCCAGCTAAGCAGGCAAATGTGATAAACTGGAGATCCCAGTGTAGAGTGTTTCTTTATAACAAAAAGGATGATGCTGATAGTATCTCACTAGATGTACTCCTTGGGAGTCAATAACAAATAATATTGTAAATTTGGAATATTTGGAGTACTTAGTTATTATTTAATGTTAAATCTTTAGTTACAGGTTTGATGAAAATGACTAAAAGGAAACCTTTTTTTCATACTGGTTTAAACAACTATCTGAATATTTCATGCTATTTGATGAATAATCATGTTTCTTATAAAGTGCAGTTACATAAATATTTAACAAACATTTACTCATTTAATCCTCTCACCATCACAGAGTTGTTAAATAACTTTGCAAATGTCACACAACCAGTAAGTCACAAAGTCAAGATTTGAACCCAATCATCTCTTGCAAAACTACCACACTTTTAAATCTTAAGTTAAGCTACCTCCCCAAGTTACAGATTTTCTACTGTACAATTACTTTGTTTATATGAGGGAATTTTTTCCCAAAATTTTTCTGAACTCTATTTTCCTTTACATGAAAGGGTATGGCTTTAAGATTCTGCCAGTTCTTGTAATTTTACCATGTCTCATTCATCCCCTTTCAAATTGAAAGGAACAAATATCATTTCCTAATGCATACAACTTCTAAAGAGTTACTAATTACCTCCTTTAAAGAAAGATACAAAACAACCAAAAATGAAACCTCAGAAAATGCCATATCTATCTATCTATCTATCTATCTATCTATCTATCTATCTATCTATCTATCTATCTATCTACATAATATATATGTATGTGTTAACTTTCTATTTGCTTTCTAAGAAGGGAGAATAAAGTGTTCCTGGTTATTCCACCAGCCAAGCCAAATCACATCTTCTAATACCATCTATCTTGGATGGGAAAAGCAAGAAAACCAAGAAGATGCTTGAGAGTAATTATACTGTGCCAACTGAGTTTATATTTATTGGATTCACAGAGTATCTACCTCTCAGAATCACACTATTCCTGGTATTTCTCATAGTATACACATTAACTGTGGTGGGAAATATGGGCTTAATGATCTTACTCAGTATCAGTTCAAGCCATCAAATCCCCATGTATTATTTTCTTAGCAAACTATCTTTCTTGGTCATCAGCTATTCTATAGCAATCACTCTTAAAATGTTGGTGAATTTCTTAGCATCCAAGAAGAGTATCTCTTCCTCTGACTGTGCAATTCAAATGTTTTTCCTTGCTTGTTTTGCCAATTCTGAGTGCCTTATCCTGGCAGCAATGATACATGACCACTATGAAGCTATCTGTAACCCACTGCTCTATTCTACACTTATGTCTAAGAGAGTCTGTATCTGCTTCATTGTGTTGGCATACTTCAGTGGATGTCTGACTTCACTGGTGCATGTCTGCTTCACATTCAAGCTGCCATTTTGCGAATCCAATCTTGTCAATCATTTTTTCTGTGATATCCCACCTCTCCTGGCTTTATCATGTGCAAATACCCATATCAATGAGCTTCTGCACCTTGTGTTCTGTGGCTTCACCAAGAGCAGCAGTTTTGTAGTCATATTTGTCTCTTACTTGTGCATCCTCCTCACTGTTTTGAGCATCAAGTTCCCAGGAGGCAGAAGTAAAACATTCTCCACCTGTGCTTACCATCTCATAGCAGTCACCTTATTTTATGGGACCCTCCTGTTTATGTACTTACGTCCTATGACTAATTATTCTCTAGACACTGATAAGGTGGTTGCAGTGTTTTATACAGTTGTCTTTCCCATGTTTAACCCAATAAGCTACAGCTTCAGAAACAAGCATGTGAAAAATGCACTAAAAAATGATTAGTAAGAAACTAAGGTCAAATGAATTAGAATTTAAATCATTTCAAATATACAAGGCCTACCCTTCCCTTCCAATCTCATTATGTGCAACTACCCTAAGCATACCTCGTGCTTCAACTATTTTAAGTTTACCATCATTTGTCAGAAGTAAAGAAATCTTTTTCATCATCAAAGTCATAAAATGTTGTGTCCCCATTTTCCAGGAATACTCTATCCCTAATTTTCCTCTGTAAATATACCTAAATCACAAAATGAAAATGTAATTGCTCATCAATTAGTGTTCCTGAAATACATTGGACTCATTATATTCTTTATCATGTTTCATGGAAGGTATGTATTGATTTGTCTGTTAACCCACCTACATTAGAACAATATTGGCAGCATAGGATATATATTATTGGTTTATTTTCCAGCACCTATAAAAAATATGGTACATGGCATGTCCTCATTAAAGTGTGTTAAACAGATGGAATAATGGGTGGATGGGTGAATGTATGGATGGATGGGTAGATCTAGCCCTCTGAATTTGTGTTCCGCACTTACAGAACATTTATCTTCAGGGAAGGTTGATATTACTTATGGTGGGTAGTGATGGTAATGGTGGGGGGGTGGGATTCATTGGCTTTCAGGAAATCAGAGAGAAGGCACATAGCATAATATTAGGTCACAGTGAAGTTATACCACATTATCTGTCTTTGCGGTAGATTGATTTGCTGGAAGAGATTCCGACTTCACCATTCACAAAGGGTATTTGTGAAAATCAAATAAGATTGTGAAGATCATCAAGATTATAAACTCCAGAAATTGCTATTACTACATATATGTTACTTACATTTTCTTTGAAGTTTTATATTCAAGAAGAGGTAAAAAATTGCTTTGATAATTTTATTCTGTAAACTGACAATGCAAACCAATTGAACTAATTTCTACAATTCTGTTTGATCATGAAATTATCTGATGTTCTCCGAGGTTGATTTTTATTCTATAGTCTTTGTTTACTTTTTATTCTGTCTTGAGAGTTGAAGCATTAACTTTTTTTTAAACCTCTGAATGTATAACATTGTGCATTTTGCAGTAACTATGAAAATATAAATGACTTGATCAGTTATACTAAATATACCCCCATTGTTAATTTTTATTTTTTCTCTTTTTATTTATTTTTTTTGTTATCCCATTGTTAATTTAACATGAAAATTTAACCAAATAAATTTGGTATGAAAATGAAATATATATTTGAATGCCTTAGTTTCCTCTTGAAATGCAGACAATAAGGTACTGCCTAGAGAAAAAAGGGTTGTTTTGAAGACTAATTGAACTAATGTATGTAAAGCTACTAGTATATGTATAACTTGAGGGTTAAACAAACTAAAATGTGTAAATTTTCTAGAAAATATGTAAAACTTTTAGAACAGTTCCTGGCACATAGTAATAGCATATAATTGTTGACTATTTTACCACTATTATATTATTATTTGTTTTAAGAAAACATTCAAGGTTTAATTCCCTAAAATAAAATATACATTTTCTGAAGCAACCCAAATATTCTGGGATGTTGCAAGAGCTGAAAATTCAGCTTAGTCACTCTTTGTCATATTAAATTATTCACCCTTCTAAGAAAACCTTGTCAGAGTATGGGTAAGTTGAAAAATGTTATTTATTTGTTCTTGAAATTTATAAGGTATGTTGAACTGTTCCTGCAATTTTAGTGTACTCTCCCGTTTAAAAAATTATCTCTTTGGTTATTCATTCATAGGGTTAAGGGTCATCAAATTATAAGAAGCAGTTCAACAGCTTCTTTAACAGGGAGCTATCAAATTTAAAGCTTATATTTCAATTTCTGAAATAAGTTAGTGTAAGTTAATTAAAGTCTAATGGATTTGTAAACTGTTAAAATTGTTAAGAGTTCCTCTATACCTGGGTTTCTCACAAGTAGAGCTGTTCACATTTTGGGCCAGGTAATTCTTCATTGGGAGCTCTTATGTGCATTATAGGTGACAAATAAAATCCTTTGGGAGGCGGCTGTGGCTCAATCAGTAGGGCTCCCGTTTGCCATATGGGAGGCCCCGGGTTCGGTTCCCAGGGCCTCCTGGTGGGGGCGGGCCCGCCCGAATGGTGTGGTTGGCTGACCCAGTGAGCACAAGCAGCAAGGGGGGGGTAGATGAATAAATAAATAAAATCTTAAAAAATAAAATAAATAAAATCCATTAGCCCATGCTAAGCCCCATGGCAGCAAAACCAAAAACCTAAGCTAGTTTTTATTTCCTGTAAATGCCTAGCATACTCAGAATACAACATTTAAATAAAGCAAATCAGTTATTAGCAGCTAACTTCTGCATTTTTAAGCAACCAAATGCTCATTACTTCTTAACACTACTTAAGAAAATGGAAACCTAATGTCATCCAGTCATACCATTTCCTCACTTGTTTCTTACATTTGCACTATATGAGCTTCTCCTTTTCACCCCCTTGATGGTGCTTCCTTCTGAATGGGATGCTGCCTGATAAATCACTCAACTAAGTTGCAAGATCCTAAACTGCAAGAAAATCTCTTCTTTAATCACAGGATGTTTAGCAGCATCTCTTGCCTCTACTCATTAGATGACAGTAGCATGCCACTTATTTTGTCACAACAAAAGATGTATTCATATATTGCTAAATGCCCACTGGAGGGACAAAGTCATCCCTGGCTGAGAACTCCTGATTTAGCCCAAATCTTTTTCTTTGTCCTTAAGGAAAATTAAACCCATAACAGTTAGGCTGGTACCTTAAAATTTGTCAGAATAATAATGTGGTAAGAAAATCTCAGATGTGATCTTATTTATTTTGTTCTGTGTTATTTACCTATTTGTTATACATGTTTATGTGTAAACAAATAAAATTAACACATAATAAAATAAACATAAAATATTAAAGCCAAATTATATGCTTTATGAAATGGGGCACAGTTGAGAAGAAATTAGAAAAGATCAGGATACATTGAATGAGATTTATTTTTCTGCTTCTGTCTAAGATGAGAAAGAATGCTGCCTGAGAAGTAATATTACATTTCAATCATAAGAAAGTAATACAATATTCAAACTTAAAATCCAAAAACAATAGTGTTCTTTCTGAAATAATATCTGTATTTTAATAAACAATTCAAATTGAGGTAAGAAATAATGTTTATGTGGCAATTCTACATCTTTATTGCCCTTACATTGAATATTAGAGATGAAGGTCTATTATGTCATGAGGTAGAAAATGACAATTTTTCTAGTGACATCAGAGAAAAAAATTTATAGGTCACACAAAGTAAACCTGTATCTTCATAGGAATACATCCATAATTTTTTCTCATAGCTAAAATAAAATATTTTCTTGAAACACTATCATTAGATAGTCATTTGCCAAAATTGAGAGCATAAAGACAAAGATTGGGACTGAGTAATGATTGACAATCCATACTTTTTCTTACTCAGCCACAGACACTGTTAGGTATGCCATAATTTATTACTAACATGTTATTAGTTCCACTTAAGTATTTTTATGGACTATTGCCTTCTTATACAGATATGGTCATCATACTGTACCATGAGGATTTTACCTTAGGTAACAATATATGTCTTTTTTACACTATATGAGAAGATAAAAGATTTTATGTTTCATAAAATCAACATTTTTTGTTTCATATTTCCTTCTTGAACAAACTAAAGATAAATGACCTGACAACACTCCCCAATATATACACCCAGTCACACACACACACACACACACAGTCTTTTGGAAGAATGTTTTTAAAGGAAAATTCACAGAAATCAAAGTAATATCAGGTTTGTTATTCTACTAGCACATCCCTTTTATCTTATTTGATCATTTCCCTTCATTTTAAAATTTTATTTTATTTTAAAGAAGCTTTAGATTACATAAATGTTACATTGAAAATATAGGAGGATTCTCATATACCCGATCCCCTCCCCACCACACACACACTCTTCCCATTAACCACATCTTTCATTAGTGTGGTACATTTGTTTCAATTGACGAATACATATTGAAGCATAACAATGTTCTATGGTTGACATTATCATTTACACTTTGCACTGCACAATTTTATAGGTTTTGAAAAAATGTATAATTCCTTGTATCTGTCATTCTGATGTCATGCAGAAAAATTCCAATGTCCCCAAAATGTCCCATGTTACACCTTTTCTTCCTTTTTCCTCCTCAGAATCTTTGGTGACCACTGACTTTATATCAACGTTACAAGTTCTTCCATTGCTACAATAATAATGTCTACTTTAGTCCATAGTTGCATTCCTCCCTACCTCATCCCATTTTGATGTTATGCAAATAATCTGGCCATATCACCTACAATTATTGAGAAGCAAGCTTTGTGACTTTTAATGTGTATTATTAGGAAAGCAAAATTCCTCATTTAATGCTGTCAGTTGACAATACCAAGTAGCCATACATGGTGACCAAACTCTGCATTCTAATCCTTCTCTGCCACCTCAAAATTCTACAGTTTGGAGAGCATGCCAGCTTCTCCTCTCATTTTATCTGGAGTCTGTAAAAACTAGCTTTGTACCCTAGACCATTCAAGGGAATAGAATACTGACATTGTCACCAGGAGCAACACTCCACCTCTTGAGTGAGGTATGGCTTGTGTCCAAGACTTGCAGTGACACCTGTACCAAGTGCCAGAAGCTGTGATCTAAACTGCCACATCAGCATTTGTTCCAGTTATCAATTTTTATGTTACAGAATTTAGTGCTAACAAGAACCAAAATTTATTTATTTTGCAATTTACAATTAAATCTATGATTTGTTCAGGACTTGGGGAGATAACTTCTCACTGCTCCAACATGTCCTGGGTCTCATTTGGAATCACTTGAGCAGCTGGGGCTGGAATAGTTATAGTTTGACTGGGCATCTCTTTTTCATACAGTTTTACTGAGTCTACTTTTGGTCTCTTCAAATGTTCTCTTCAACAAGGTAGCCTCAAGGTAGTCCAAGGTAAGTGTCCCAAAAGACCAAGCATCTTATGACTTAGACTTAGAAGTATCAGAATGTCACTCTCACTGACTTCTATGGAAAGAATAAATCACTTAGATAAACACCGATTCAAGGGAAGGAGAAGAACCTGCCTCTCAAGGAGGAGATTCAATGAATTTACAGCCATCTTTAATCTATCACATCATTTGATCATGATTGATTTTCTTAAATATTCAGTTCTATCAAGTCATAAAATTATATAAATAAAGTGTTGGGGCCCCTCAGAGCAAAACAAACAAACTAAAAACAAAAACAAATCTGTACTGCACTTCTTCTTTGAGCTTCTTATTGAATTTCCTTTTGATATAGTTTGAAATTTGAAATCCTCAAGAGACTGTGTGTATGCACCAGGTCAAATTCCATGTGGCAGGCTGCAAGCTGTAAAATCCAATGAAGATTTTCAATGAATTTCTCAAGAGATGCTGGCTGTCTGAAGTAGAGATGGAAATTTTCTCTTTTGACTGATAAAATCATCACTTTTACTTTTTGATAAGATATCTCTTTTTGTTGAAGGCAATCTTCTCAGTTGATTGTAGATGTAATCAGCCATAAATACAATCAACTTTCTGATGATTTAATCAATGAAATATCTTCTCAGTAACAATCTGGCTAGTGCTTGCTTAACCAAACAACTGGACACCATCATGTGGCCAAGTTGACACATGAACCTAGCCATCACACCCACCAAACACCTGACCCAGATAGACAATCAAGTTCCTAGTTTATTACATTTGACCCAATACAAAATAAAGTCCACCTATGCTAATCCCTCCACCCTTATAAGTTAGATAAACCCCTGTCCAATCATAAGGAGTGAAGCTAAATTATTTACCATCCTAGAAGACTGAAGCTACTTTTGTTTTCACACATGCTTAGGCTTCCTTTCTGCAGCAAAATGTTTGATGTTCTGAATAAAATGTTATAATTTACAAATTTGACTCTATTTTGCCTTTTGACAAGTTTGGAGACACCAGCAAGATATAGAAGGTGCCCCTCTGGGGCTGCAGGCTCTGAGGACTGACCAGATGAAGTGTCCACAACAGATTTCTTGTGGCTACTGTTTGACTCCTGAGACTCTGCATCCACAAGGTAAACTCCTCATATAGCTGAACTCCATGGTTTGCCTCAAGTTCAATTGCCTTTTATTTGGGACTTTGGTTTAGGTTCCTGTGATTTTGGTTCTGTTGCCAGGTCACCCATTTGGTTTTACTTTACTCCACCCTCCTGTTCTCTAATTTTCCGACTGTCTCTCTTGGAGTCTCCTTTTACTGCCCATAGAGCTGCTTCTGTTCAAGTCTAGATGTCTGTCTCATCCTTCCACTCCCTGTGGGACTATACTGAGTTCAGAACAAAACATGCTCTCCTCCAATTGCTAAAACTCCTGATTCTTATTGAACCTGCCACATGTGACTTTCTCTGTGTATGGGTGATTCTGACAAAGGACAATCTGTCTTTTCAGTGACCACTCTGGGGAACTTTTGATATTAATAAAATCTTAATTTGAGAGATATCTTAAAAAAGGAAGACTCTAAAAGCCCTCAGGAAAAAATGTGAATGATTCTTTGATTGGGATGCAGAGGGTGCTAGAAGACAATCTGTATCCACAATAGCCTATTAGATTCATTAGAAAAAGAAAGGGCTAAAAATAGAACAAAGGGAAATGAACTCCCAACTGAACTTTTCTTTCCCAACTTCCCTTTATCCAACTCTTCCCCCATATTCCCAGTTAAGAAACCAGGAGGACATAGTTATCAGTTTGTCCAAGATTTAAAGACAATAAAGAAAATAGTAACCCCAAGATTTCTGGTAGTTCTTTATCCAAATATCATCTTTTTTTTAGTCATTGTATTCCACCTATTTTACTGTAATAGACTTATGCTCAGGATTCTGAAAGTCAATATCTATTTGCCTTAACTGGGAAAATCAACAATCTACCTGGACACTTATGCCTCAAGGATTTACTCAGGTTCCCTCTTATTTATCTCAGGCTCTCATTCAGGATCCATAAGGCTTAAACTTCCCACAGGGGTCTACCTTAATCCATTATGTTCATGACCTACTAATTTGTTCTAAAACTAAGAAGGCTTACGAGAAAAATTCCTTTTACTTACTAGAGACATTACCCAAAAAAAGGACATAAAGCATCCAAGGATAAACTAAAATTCTGTCAAAAGATTGTAAATTGTTCAGGTCATGGTCTATCTCAGGAGGGGGAAAGATTAACTACTGATAGGCTCAGCACCATTATAAACTTCCCTAGACCAATTATGAAGAGGCTACTTGGGGACTTTTTAGAGTTAGATGGCTATTGTTGGTAATGGATAGTTAACTTCTCAGCTATAGCAGTCCCACTCCATATCCTTATAACAATTAGTATCCCCAAACCCTTCCCCTGGACTTATGCAAAAAAGGCATTTATCCAACTAAAGAAAGAATTATTCTAGCCACTTTTTCTGGGACTCTCAAATTATAATAAGAATTTCTTCCTATTTGTACACAAAAGGGATAGAAGTTCAATGTGCTTCCTAATACAGAAGCATAGGGACAAACAGAAATGTATTGCTTATTACAGTATAACCCTTGATTCAATTGCCAATGCCTATCCTCCTTGTCTTAGGACTGCCATTCCAGCAACTAAAATGGTTGAGACTTCAGCCAACAGTGTTTTTGACACTCCCTTACATCTAATGGTCCCCTATGCAGTAGAAATTCTTCTTCTTAATTTAAATACCCAACATATTTCTGCTAGTAGACTGATCTCATATGAAATTTGTATATTGACCCCTCCCCATATAACTATCCTTCAATCAAGCCAGGCTCCTTCCTTTCCCAAGGAAGATAAGACCTATGACTGCTTGTCCTTTGTTTATTAACTTTCTACCCCTAGACTGTATCTCAGATACAACCCCTTTGGTAAAGATTTATATTCAAGAGGCTCCAGGGATATAATTATTATATATGCCCCTGATAGTTACCATTTTCAGTTCTAAGGTAAGATCTGTCTATGAAAAAGACCAGATCCAGATTTTTAAAGGCCCATAAACCATTTCAAAGGGCCTGATCCAGAGGGGATCTTTTGGAGCTATACATAGTCTAAGCAAGGTGACTGGCAGATTGGTGATCAAAGGTGAAGCCGTTTCTTGGCAAAGATTGGCTAGAGTTTGTTTTGGGTTTCTGGAATCAAATATAAAAGGCATGGCAAGAACAGTTTTGAGAAGCAGTTTTGATGTTGGAAAGAAGGCCCCAGGAGAAGAGAAATGAGCCGTTTGCCTGATCATCTACAGCTGACCTTGTGGAAGAAACAGGAGCTAAGCCCCAGGAAGAGAGGAACCTAAGAAGTCTGAACCCTGGCAAACGCTGGCAGCTGTCTTGCTCTAACATGTGGCAATGGACTGTGGTGAGAGAAGAAACTTAACACTTTATGGCCTGGTATCTGTGGACTTCTACCCAAAATAAATACCCTTTATAAAGACCAACCCATTTTTGGTATTTCATATTAGCACCTCTTTGGCTGACTAATACAGAGGTGTATTCTGGGCCTGGGGCAGTTAGAAGGGGGGTCTGAGTTTGAGCTGCATCTTTAGCTGCTGCATCAGCCCATGCATTTCCCTTGACTATAGCAGTGTTTGTCTTTTGCTGTCATGGACATTGCATGACTGCAATTTCTTGAGGCAGCAGAAGAGCTTCTAGTAAGTTAAGCATTTCTTATTGATGTTTGATAGGAGACTATTCAGCTTTTTCACTGGGAAGTAGTTTTGCAAGGAGACTGGCACAGTACTAAAAGGCTGTATTAGTCAGCCAAAGGGGTGCTGATGCTAAATACCAGAAATCTGTTAGGTTTTACAAAGTGTATTTATTTGGGGTAGAAGCTTACAGTTTCCAGGCCATAAAGCATAAGTTACTTCCCTCACCAAAGTCTGTTGCCATGTGTTGGAGCAAGATATCTGCCAATATCTGACAAGAGTTTAAGCTTCCTGGGTTCCTCTCTTCCCAGGGTTTGTTTTTCTCCAGGCTCAGCTGCCCTGCTCTCTCTACAAGGCCAGCTATAGACTTTCAGGTGACCAGCTCTGTCTCTATCCCCAGGGTCCAATTCTGTCTGGGCTCAGCTGCTCTGCTCCTCTGTGTTCTTCTCCTGTGTGTTTACTTCCCAGGGTTCCAGCATCCAAAACTCCAACTCTCTTCTCTGCCACGTAGTTTAATCTGTGAGTCCCCATCCACCAAGAAGACAGGATTCAACATCCTTCTGACGTGGCCCAATCAAATCCCTAATCATAATTTAATCATGGCCAGGTACAGACCAGTTTACAAACATAATCCAATATCTATTTTTGGAATTCATAAACAATATCAAACTGCTACAAAGGCCATTATCTAAAAATTTTTAAATCATGCTTCTAAGGACTTTGACAGCTTCTTCCTTGAGGGAATATTGCTTCTTGTGGGGATAGGATTGGTCAGTTTTATAAACAGTGGAGACTGGGGGTACCTGAAGTGCTCATTCTTGGGTTCATATGCCCTACACTAGGATATTTATTTGGCTAAGTATTTCCTGGGGAACTGTGCCTGAGTGGGCCTGGAGGCTTGAGTCTGGAGCCACAGCTGGGCAGATGGTGGATACTGTGAAGATTAAGGTTGGGTCTATTAGCTGGATAGTGGCCCTTAGAGAACGAGCTTTCAGCCTAAAAGCAGAATAGATCACTCAGGGAAAATTAGGAACTGGTGACTTAAAGGTAGATTATCTATTTTACAAGGGAGTGGTTTGGTGAAAGGTCTAGTTTTGGACTTCCCATTCACTGCCATCACTGGACACTTTTGGGAAGAGGGGTATCTGGAATTGCAATTCAGGACTGAGTGCATGACTTCTGTGTCAATTAGGAAATTAATAATCTTACCTGCCATGTCAAGCATCACCTGAGCTCCTCCTGACTGATGGTTTGTGGTGTTGTCCATGAAGTCATGTTTGGCCCTGGGGCCTCTTCAATCTTTTTGGGCATAGTGAGCAGGGCTTGCAGGATATCCCAGTGACCCTTTTGGGGTCCAGTGCACTTCCAGACCCAGTGACCAGGCTTCCTGCACTTGGGGCTTGCCCCTGGTGGGCCCCGTTGGTGAGGCATCTGATGGCAGTCACTCTTTCAATGACCTGCCTCTCCACAGTTGAAGCAGGATCTCTTTGACTTGGAGCCTTGGTTTGGGTGACTGCAAGGGTGCCTTTAACAGTTACTGCTATAATTTGGGCCTGTTCTCTAGACCTTTACTTACACCCCATTACCTTTTCCTCTTCCTTGGCCTGGTCACAGTTCTTGAAGACAGAGAAGGCAATATCTAGAATGGGTGTTCATGGAAGTTTGGGGGCCCAGGGAGAGTTTTTGTAGCTTTCTGCAAATGTCAGGGACTGATTGACTAATGAAGTCTGTCCCTAGATGATTTGGCCTTTTCAGGAGTTTGGATATTCCAGAGTATGTTTTTAATGGTTCTACTAATATACCCCGAAACAAGGCTGTGTCTTCATCCTCTTCTTAAGGTACTTTTCTAAGTTTGTTATAGTTAATGGGTTTAGTGGCACACTTCCTCATGATCATATGGTCCCTTGTCCTTAGGTCTGCCTGTCTTCATTAATAATTCCAGTTTGGGTTTGTGTATGGGATCGTTACTGCCCCAACAGCATATTGGTTAGGCTTTTGGGATGCCACTTTATAGGCATAAGCCTGGGGTATAGTTCAAATGCAAAGCTTTTCTTCTGGGATACAGCAAGTGGATAGAATTATGTGCATGTCACCACAGGTTAACTTAAAGTACAGGGTAAGTTGCTGGAATTCTTCAGTGAAATTGGCTGGGTCTTCTAAGAATTGGCCTAGTTGTTTTTTACACTGAGAAAGATCCATCATAGAGAAAGGGACATCAACTTGAATTGTTCTTGCATTCCCATTAGCTACCTTTTGCAAGTGGTAAAATCCTGTGGGTTTTTTCCCTGGATAGAAAGAGGCTCTGTTTTGGGTGTGAACTGCTGGACTGAACCCTGGGTTGTAAGGGGGAGGCACTGAGACTCCTGTATGAGGGAGTCTATTAGTGCATCCGGGTTGGGACCAGGATGGTGATCGTCTAAGAAAGGGATGATCTGGGATGTCTTCCTTTTCAGAAGGAAAACACAGCATAATACAAGCAGCAAGAGCCCTTTAGACCCTTCTTTCAATATATGGCCATAAAAAGTTGGATATATAGGTGTATTAGTCAGCCAAAGGGGTGCTGATGCAAAATACCAGAAATCAGTTGGTTTTTATAATGAGTATTTATTTGGGGTAGAAGCTTACAGGTACCTAGGCCATAAAGTGTAAGTTACTTCCCTAACCAAAGTCTATTGCCATGTGTTGGAGCAAGATGGCTGCCAACCTCTACCAAGGTTCTGGCTTCCTGGATTTCTCTCTTCTCAGTACTCATTTTTCTCCAGGCTCAGCTCATCTGTTTTCTCCAGAATGTCAGCTGTAGACCATGAGGCTCTTTGTGCTTTGCCTCTCTCCACAAGGCCAGCTGTATACTATAAGGAGACCGGCTTTGTCTCTCTCCCTGGGGCTCATCCCCAGGGACAATCCCCAAGTCCTGAAATTTCCCCCTTATTACACCTGTTTTCTCTCTCCATCCACTCAGAAACTCTAGTGGCCACTGCCTCCACATCATGATAAAAGTTCTTCCATTGTTAGAATCACAATAAGTCTATAGTAGAATATCAGGAAATCTATTCCAGCCTATCGTTCATTCCCCTATCCTGAGGATTCTGGGATGGTCATGCCCACTCCAACTCTAACTGAAAAGGGGCTTAGATCCCAAGGGGCAAATGGATTGGACTATCTTCCTTGCACTTGCAGACTTTCTCTGTTCCTTGGGATGGCCGTTGTCCATTATCATCTCTTTGTTATTTGTACTGGGTGAATCCAATGAACTGAAGAATAGGTGTTGCAACTTTGTTGAGATTCAGGGCCGACTGGCACATGGAAAGTCCAAAGACTTAAGATTCTTGGACATATACCTATCAACTGTAGTACTAACTATAGGTTCAAATATAAGGGGTAGAAGAGCCATGTGCAGGGAAACCATGACTGAATCCAACTCTATTACAGCGGAGAGCAAAAATTCCAAAGTAGGGCCCACTGGCTGGTTGCCACACCCCTGAGCTGTAGGCCCTGCCTATACTGTCTGGATGTCTCCAGAGCCCTCAGGAGCCCTGCTGTTTGAGGAAATATTTACTGTGGCAGTCAGTGAGATCCTGATGAGACAGGTATAAGTATAACCTCTGGAATGACTTCCTGACTCACTTTGAAGTCTCTTAGACATATAAACTCATTGTCTTTACTATTTCCTCCTTTTGGCCAAGGTCTTTTTCCAGTTGCATTACTAGTTTGTGCATGGTAGTAATTCTTTGGATCCAGAGAGGCTCATCCCCAGGCATCATGTTCCCCATTGGGGTGGGGGGGGGAGGTAATGGATTTATATGCTGAGTTTGGCTTAGCGAAAGGCCACATTTAAGCAACAAAGAGGCTCTCAGGAGGTAACTCTTAGGTACTCTATAATACTAGGCTAAGTTTCAATTTGAAAAGAAAAAGTTCATAAGTATTGTCATCAATATCAAAGGCCCACCAATGGTCCATCCTCCTTCATTATTCACTGGCCCAGTACTGGGGGGATTCTTGCTATCCCATTAGAGAATGTAGCAGAACTCCTGAGCATGGAAATTGGATATTCTTTCAATTATTGTGTGGATCTCCACCCACCATGACAATGCCCCATGAATACTTGAACTGTTTCAAGCCTTATAGGTATGCCTCGGGTGGACCTCCTCCTATGCATCCCCCATCAATGATACCCCAAACCAATGATCCTCACCTGCCACAGTTGTAACCATTCTGTGATCCAAAACTTCTTCAAAAATGAAGCCAACAAAATAACCTAATAAAATTAATAAGAAAATGAAATAATGATAGTTTTAAAAATGAAAAGGAAAATACAAAGAATTAAAAAGAATTTGAAATGATTAAAATAATTTAAAAATAAAATTGAATAAATTAATTTTGGTATTATGTCCTTCATTACTGTATGATCTGCTGACTTGTATGTGCAGTGACATTTTCTTCCATTTATTCCCACAGTGTCTTATTTTTTTCATTTCATCTTCAAAGAAACTTTCAGTTTACAGAAAAGTTATGTACAGAATATAGGGGATCCCCATATACTCATTATCCACCCCCTTTTCTCCTTTCCATTTTTAATAAATTTTTACCTGTGAGTGATACCTTTGTGACAATTGATTTACAAATATTGTAGCATTGCTACTAATCATGGTCAATGATTTACATTATGATTTACATTTTGGACCATACCCTTTTACAAATTTTGATGCAATTTAACCTGGGCTTTATTCATGATTGCAAGATCATGTAGAATAATTCCAGTTCCCCCAAAAATGTCCCTTGTTCCATCTATTCTATTCTTCCTTCCCCTTCCCTTCAGGATCCACAACAACCACCAAGCTTCACTTCTTGAAGAAAAAAAATTATAGTTACTTGCAACAACATTGAGTGCTTGACATACTGGCCTATCCTTCTCTATTAGGCACTGCCTATGCTCTCAAGGAATTCCCACCCTTCTATCTGAGAACATAGAAGAACTCCCCAGGATAAGTATTCTGTTCATTATCCTGTTCATTGTGTGGATCTCCACCCACTGTTAAAATGCACTGTGACAGGATGAGCGCTCACATACTCCCTGGAAGCCTGCCCCAGGTGTGCACTGTCCTGCATGCACCCCCCACCTCCAACACCCTAAACCAGTAACTTTCTCCTGCCATATTTGCCAAAAAATTCCCAACATTGCAGTTTCAACCACATACCCGCAAATCCCCAGAGTTCGTCTGCTAGCTCTCCCAACCCTCTCCCCAGTTCCATGGACAGTACTACCCCCCCATCCTACACCCCTCACAGGTCAGCACCACCCAACCCAATATCATCACTGCACCACTATCATTCCCATCCACTGCACAACTACATCCTTCCACCTTATCATAGATTTTATCCATATGGGCTTTGTCTCACAGCTCTCTACTCCCTTTCTGTCTCCTGTAAACCTATCTTCCAGACTCAAGCTCTGTGATTCTGCTCAATTTGCTTAATTCATATCAGCGAGGTAATGTTATATTTGTCCTTCAGTGTCTAGCCTGCTTCACTTAACATAAAGTCTTCAAGATTCATCCATGTTAACCCATGCATTAATACTGCATTCTGTCTTATAGCTGAGTAATATCCCATGGTATGTATATATCATATTTTTGGTATCCATTCTTCTCTTGATGGATACTTGGGTTGTTTCCAATTTGGGATAAGAGTGAATAATGCCACTATGAACATTGGTGTGCATATATCTGTTCATGTCCCTACTTTCAATTCTTCTGGGTATATACACAATAGTTGGATTGCTGAATCATATGGCAGTTCTGTAGTTAGCTTCCTGAGGAACCATCAGACTGTCCTCCACAATGGTTGCACCATTCTACAGTCCCTCCAGCAGTGGACAAATGTTCCCATTCCTCCACATCCTCTCCAATACTTGCAGTTCTGTTTTTTTAACAGCCACCAGTCTAGTGGGTGTAAGCTGATATCTCATTGTAGTTTTGATTTGCATTTCCCTAACAGCTATTGATGTTGAGCATTTTTTCATGTTCTTTTCAGCCATTTGTATTTCTTCTTTGGAGAAGTGTCTATTCAAATCACTTGCCCATTTTTAAAATGGATTGTTTATATTTTTATTTTCCAGGTGTAGGGTTTCTTTACATTTGCTGGGTATTAGGTCCCTATCATATATATAGTTTCCAAATATTTTCTCCCATTGATTAGGCTACCTTTTCACTTTCTTGACATACACCTCCAAGGTGAAAAGTTTTTAATTTTGAGGAGGTACCATTTATTTTTTTCTTTAGTGGCTCATGCTTTGTGTGTAAAGTTCATGAATACATTTCCTATTACAAGATTTTGTAGATGCTTCTCTACATTTTCTTCCAAGGTCTTTATGGCCCTTATATTAGATATTTTATCCACCTTGAATTAATTTTTGTATAAAATGTGAGATGGTATTCCTCTCTTAATCTATTGGATAAGGATATCCAGTTCTCCAAGAACCATTTGTTGAAAAGGCCATTCTCTCCTAGTTGAGTGGGCTTGGTGGCCTTGTCAAATATCACTTGACTGTAAATGTGAGGATATATATCAGAACTCCCAATTCGGTTCCATTGGTCAGTATGTCTATCCTTGTGCCAATGCCATGCTGTTTTGACCACTGTAGATTTGCAGTAGGTTTTAAAATCAGGTAGTGTGATTCCTTGATTTCACTTTTCTTTTTCAATACTCTTTTGGCTCTTTGGGGCCCCTTGCCCTTCCAAATAAATTCTATAGTTAGATTTTCCAATTCAGTAAAAATTGCTGCCATAATTTTTATTGGGGTTGTATTAAATCTGTAAATCAGTTTGGATAGGATAGACATTTTAATGATGTTTAGTCTTTTTATCCACAGACAGGAAATATTCTTCCATTTATTTTGGGTTTTTTAAATTTCCTTTAACAGTGTTGTGTAGTTTTCTGCCTGCAAGTCAGTTACATGTTTAGTTAAATTTATTCCTATGTATTTGATTCTCTTAGTTGCTTTTGTAAATGGGATTTTTTTCTTAATTTCTTCCTCAGATTTCTCATTATTGGTGTACAGAAATGATGCTGAATTTTTCACATTGATCTTCTAACCTGCCACTTTACTGGACTCGTTTATAAGCTCTAGAAGCTTTGTTGTAGATTTCTCAGGGCTTTCTTTGTATAAGATTATGTCATTTGCAAAGAGTAACATTTTTACTTCTTCCTCCCCAATTTGGGTGCTTTTTATATCCGTTACTTGCCTAAGTGCTTGAGCAAGTACTTTTACCCCAATGATAAATAAGAGTGGTGATGTGGGCATCCTTGTCTTGTTTCAGATTTTAAAGGGATAGTGTGGCAGTTTGATGTAATTATGAATTCCAAAAATATAATTGAATCATGCTTGTAGATTGATCTGTTAATCTGGGCGTGATTAGGCTAGGATTAGGGTGTTGAGCCCCACCACTTAGTGGGTGGGGAATTGAATATAAAAGGTAAGGCAAAGGAAAGTTGAAGCAGTCTTTTGAGAAGCAGTTGTGATGTTGGAATGAAGAGAAGAGAAGCAAGCCGTTCGCCTGATCGTCTATAGCTGACCTTGTGGAGGAAACAGGAGCTAAGCCCGGAGAGAAACACAGCCCTGGGAAGAGAGGAACCCCAGAAGCCTGAACCCTGGCAAACGCTGGCAGCTGTCTTGCTCTAACACATGGCAATGGACTGTGGTGAGAGAAGAAACTTAATGCTTTAAGGTCTGGTATCTGTGAACTTCTACCCCAAATAAATACCCTTTATAAAGACCAACCCATTTTTGGTATTTTACATTAGCACCCTTTTGGCTGACTAATACAGATAGCTTTCAGGATTTCACAATGGAATATGATTTTAGTTGTGTGTTTTTCTTATATACATTTTATCATGTTGAGGAAGTTTCCTTCTGTTCAAATCTTTTGAAGTGTTTTTATCAGGAAAGGGTGCTGTATTTTGTTGAATACTTCTCTGCATCTATAGAAATTATCAACTGATTTTTTTTCTTTTGATCAGTTTATGTGGTGTATTACATTGATTTTCTTATGTTAAACCATTCCTGCATACCAGGGATGAAAACCATTTGGTCATGTTGCATAATTCATGTGATGTGTTGTTGAATATGATTAGCAAGCATTTTGCTAAGGATTTTAGGATCTAGGTTCATGAGAGACATTTGTTTATAGTTTTCCTTTTTTTTTTGTAGTGTATTTGTTTGACTTTGGTATTACATTTGATGTTGGCATCATAGAATGAGTCAGGCAATGTCCCTAAAACATCATTTTTTTAAAAAGAGCTTAGGTAAGATTGCTGTTACTTCTTTCCAGAACAGGCAGAATTCACCTGTTTAGCTCTCTGGCCTTGGGCTCTTCTTAATTGGAAGGTTTTTGATGACTAGTTTAAACTCATTACTTGTGATTTTTCTTTTGAGTACATCAATTTTTTCTTTCATCAATGTAGGCTGCTTGTGTGTTTCTAGGAATTTGTCCATTTCCTCTAAATTCATCTTGGTAGCATACAATTTTTCAAAGTATCCTTTTCTGATACTCTATTTCTGTGGGGCAGTGGTGATATCCCTTTCCTCATTTCTTATTTTATGTATTTGCATCTTCTCTCATTTTTTCTTTGTTAGTCTAGCTAAGAGTTTGTACATTTTATTAATCTTCTCAAAGAACCAGCTTTTGATTTTGTTTATTTTTTTCTAGTGCTTTCTTATTTTCAATTTCATTTAGCTCTGCTTTAATCTTTGTTATTTCCTTCTTTCTACTTCCTTTGGGGTTTGTTTTTTGTTCCTCCAGGTGTACAGTTAAGTCTTTGATTTTAGCTTTTTCTTCCTTTTTAATATGAATCTCCCTCTCAGTAAAGCTTTTGCTCCATCCCATACATTTTAATACATTGTGTTGTTATTTTCATTGGTTTCAAGGTAATTGCTGATTTCCTTTGCAATTTCCTCTATGACCCACTGATTGTCTAAGAGTGTGCTGTTTTAACTTCCATATCTTCATGCCCACTCTTGTTGTCTGTGCCTTCCTGATTTCCAGCTTAACTCCATTTTGGTCAGAGAAATAACTTTCTATAATTTCAATCTTTCTGAATTCATTGACAGTTGTTCTGTGGCCTACTATGTGTTCTACATAAGAGAATGATCCATGTGCACTTGAGAAGAATGTATATCCCACTGGGATACTTGGGTTTAATATTCTGTATATGTCTATGAGGTCCAGGTCCTCTAACATATTATTCAAGGTCATTGTTTCTTTATTGAGTCCCTGGAGAGGTGATCTGTCTAATGTTGATAATAGTGTATTAAAGTCCTCCAATATAATTGTAGAGGCATCTGTTTCTCCCCTTATTTTTTTCAATTTTTGCCCCATGTATTTTGAGGCACCCTGGTTATGTGCACAAATGTTTATGATTGCTCTTTCCTCTTGATAGTTTACACCTTTTATTATATATAGTGTTCTTCTTTGTCTCTTACAATAGTTTTGCTTTTAAAGTCGATTTTGTCTGATATTAGTATAGTTACTCCAGCCCTTCTTTTGTTATTGCTTGCACATAAATTTTTATTCCACCCATTCATTTTCAGCCCCCTTTCTTCCCTGTGTCTAAGGTGAGTTTCTTGTAGATAGCATATAGATGGGTCATATTTTCTTATCAATTCTGGCAATTGTGTCTCTTGACTAGAGAGTTTAAGTCATTAACAAACATTGTTATTACTCTCAAGGAATTTTTTACATTAGACCTAATTTCTTTAGGTTTATTATGTCATATGTTGTTTTTATTTCTCTTTTTATCTTTTTAGTTGTTCTTATACTCTCCTCCAACTCTCTTTCTCTCCTGTTTTTTCCTTTCAACCTGCAGGACTCCCCTTAGTATTTCTTGAAGGGCAGGTTTCTATTCTATTCTATTGACAATCTCTCTTAATTTCTGTTTTTCTGTGAATATTTTGAACTCTTCCTCAGTTTTGAATGCCAGCCCAAATGGCTATTTATGATAAGCTTCCAAAAGGGAAAATTAAAAACTGAGGGCTCTTATGACATCTTCCAAGTCTATGGAACCTCATGAAGAGACTATTGCCAGACTAGAGAGAGCTCTAAATTGATCATGGAAAACTTATTTACCCAAGATAAACTTCTGGGTATTCTGTACTTTGTATTGTTCACCTTGGCACGAGTGAACCTCTCCAGTGCTATAAGATACATTGTAAGATTATAGATTGTATTAGAAAATATATCTTTAGAGTTGGAATAATCTATCTCCATCCCAAGGCAGAGCATCAGCGCAGTAACTGATGAATGATTGGACTTTCTCAAAATGAATCTATGCAATCACTATACTTAAACTCTGTTCTGGCTTCCGAAGGAGGTTCATGTGCACTAGTAGGTGTCTATTTGTAATGATAGTCAAAAACAAGTTTACCAAGAAGTAGTTTTAATAGAATCCATGCTAGAGAAGCAGCCAAGTCAGCTTACACACTTCCCAAATCTGATTGGTCTGATACTCTTTTTGGTTGGTTTCTAGGCTCATGGGGAACATGTCTCTGAGGTATCATAAAAGAGGCACTTGTTACCCTCTTTAATCATAATATTGATAATAGTTCTCATTCATTGTCCTTAAAACCACCCTTATAAGATGGACAAACCCCTGTCCAATCAGTAGGCACTAACCTAACTTCCTTTTTATGGCTACAAAACTCACTTGCCATCCCTAGAAGACTGAACATGAGTTCATGATTCCTTGCTGCAGTCCCAAATAAAATGATGTAATCTCCAAACTCAACTCTGATTTGTCTTTTTATATTAATTTTCATAGAAGTTTACAAGAATGCATCTGTCAGGGGATTAGTTTTGCCCAAGTTGACCCTTAATTCTAATTACACCCTTTTCATCTAAAGTGGTGGCTTGCATACTTTATACCCCACTTGTCAGTGATCCATACTATTTCAATTAAATAGGGTGGTTAATATAATCCTTGACACTGTTGTAAGACATAATTGTGTATATTTAGGATAGTAAACAACAAATAAAGGTATGGTAATACTTGAAATCTTGCCCATTTACATACATTTAAACAGAACAAGCTGCTCTCTCTAACAATGCCTTGCCATCTCGGTCATATTCCACAGTTGCATGAGGAAGGTAAAGGAAGTAACCTACTTGTTCGGTTCTCATTAGATAAGGTAATAGAGTACACTTTTCATAAGGGCATAACATCAGAGGTCACATTTTTCCCATTTTTATTTTCAAAAAGCTGAGGAGACCTGGCTAATTTTTACAAAACCTTCATTACTTCAGGGCTAATCTCCCAGTTCCTGAATATGTTCTTGTGAAAGTGACCTGATTTCCAAGTGCCTTAAAAATCCCTAAACAGATTCAGTATTCCATATAATCCTCATTTGTTAAAGTAAATGTTTTGAACTAGTGAGTTAGAAGATAGGCCTCTAGTTAAAAATCCATTTAGACAATCCAATTTGATGCATTTGATAAAATGACTGTAGAAATGATGTAATGTCATTTTCAGGGTATTATTGACATTCAACATGGACCTAATATAAATAACATTTTTGTAAGCAAATACACATATATGCATATATATTTATATATCATTTTGCAAATGTTTGTATGTATTGTGAGAATTTTGATTTTTACCCATAATAAAAAAAAAAAAAGAAAAAAAAATAAATGTTTTTGCAGAGCTTGATTCACATAGCAAATGATCATCAGTGATGATGATACTTTCCCTCAGAGGTCTCCCCTTAGGCAATTCACCCAAAGCCATTATTAATAGCAATGAAACAATCCCAGGTGATCTTATCTCATGGGTATAGTTTCCATTGGGAATCTAGCATTCAGGATCATTAGACTTTGTATGGCTAGTCCCCATTATCATTTGGTAATCCACCATCCCACTATCTGAAAGTTCTTTTCCATGCCGTAGGCGGGGGTTCGGGGGAGAGTCTCTAGTTCCTTGACTTGCTTCTGGAAGGGCATTGTAGATGCCCAGACAATCTCCTTATGAAAGCACCTTATCAAACAATGATGAATGATTTAATAACATTAAGACTAGTTTTTTGGGGATGTGGAGAAATTTCACAGAGATAGAAGCAAATGGAAGTTGCAGATTTCCCAATTTTGCAATCACATAGCAACTTGGCATAGTTGGGCATCATTATTTGGGATAAGGATCTCAATCCTTGGACTGTGAAGCTTTTATATTTTATGATGAGTGAAGCACAAGTCTTTCCCTGGTGGACAATGGGATTAGATATAATAGGAGTATGATGTGGTAGAACCTTGTCTGTAGCATTATTTTGTACCTTAACATTTATCAGTTGCAAAGTACCATATTCACCACGATCAAGAGGAAGAACTTGTGGTCCAAGCCTTATAATTGCAAATATATCACTTTGGACAGTGGCCTGATCAGGATTCCAATGGATAAGGCTGAAATTTTATCATATCAGAACCTGTGATCTGACTCATCACTTCAGCATTTAACCAGGGATTATTGCTTTAGTATTGATCTGCAGCTGGTTTCCACACAGTTTTGCAAGAAGGCAAACTATAAGGAATCAGTCTTGGATAAATTAATCCTTACTCCTCCATAATTTCTCAGGGAAAAATTATCTTTCTTGGTTCTCTTTATTAACATATATTATTTCATATAATCTTCACAGAAATTATGTAGACCTCCAGTTGGCCTACACTGAACATCTGGTTTGGGGAGCTGGCATCCATGTATAGGATATTCTTGATATTCTACTTGTATTACAGACTCTTCCTGGATTTTTTCCTAGAATTCAAATCAATTATTTACATATATTCATAATATTTAATTATTCATATGTACACAAATAACTTAATCTATCCCTTTGTATTTTCTAATTGTTAAAAACATTATTTATTTCTACATAAAACTGTAAAAGTAATGAGTAGAATAATATAAAAAAATGATATTCCCTTGTTCAACTAATAGTTACTATACAGCTCAATATGCCTGACATTCTGTTTAGCACTACTAGAGAAAACAAAGCAAAAACCTAACTAAAAGAATCAGGTAAAAGTCTTGTACAATTAGGTAGAATATGACCAGTATCTATAAGAAAATGTTAAAGAAAGTGTGTGATGTTCCATGGGAATTGGTTAGGTAATAGAGATACCAGGCAAAACTCCAGAAGTTGGAAATTCAAGGCATATTCAAAGAATGGAGTACTGGTAATCCCACTTAAAGTTTTTAATTTTTCAATCATTAATGAAACACAAATCATTCTTTTATTATTTTTTTATTTTTAAAGAAACTTTAGATTACATAAATGTTAGTAGCAATGCTTCAATATGTGTCCATCAACTGTAACAAATGTACTGCACTAATGAAAGATGTTGTTTATATGGGTAAATGTGGGAGGGGGAGGGGATGGGGCTGGGGCATATGGGTATCTCCTCTACTTTTTATTTAACAAATCATTCTTTACTTTATTTAAAATGTGCACAAAGTAAAATTACAAAAGCTTCTCCATTTTAAAATTATGAGTAAGGGGTGGAAAATCTAACATCTAATCTACCAAATTCTTTCTTAGATCGTAAGTATTTTATAAGTGCATTAATTCTGTTTTTTTTTTTTTCTGTATTTAATTCTAATCTCTTTGGTGCTAAAAATACTCATTTACGAAACAATTATGCCATCTCAAGAAAGTCAAATATTCTATCTCAGAAGACTAAAGTCCTATATCATTCAAAAGATTTTTGGCTAGCATATAGCATTTTCTTCTCACCTTTGACACTGATCCCTTGTAGTTGTTATAACAGCAACTTCATAAATTATGAACAAGTCAGTTCATAGCATTTAACATTGATTTAGAATGCATTAATCATTTTTATTTCCACTTTGAATCTGTAGGCCTCCTCTCATACTTTAGTTAGTTCCATTCATCCATTGATTCCTTGTCGGATTTTGAATTTCTTTGGTTCTCTTATATGGTTTTGTTCTCTTTTTACATGATATTATCTTTCATTTTGTATCTAAAGACATTCTAATGTTGTTCTATCAGGACCTTCACAACTGCATGCAATTTTGTCATCTCTCTTCCACTTTTTAGTTCAATATTTGTATTAACATAATCTTTTGTTATTTTATTTCTTTTCATATATTGTAACTTGATCTGTTTTCATATAACATATGTAAGACATGCTAAAGGGTTAACACCTGAATTGAGCAAAACCATCACCTACTCATTCTCCAATCATGCAAATAATGGGTACACTGTTGGAATGATTGAAGAGAGCTATATATTAAATTATGTTAAAAAAAAAAAAAGAATCCAATAAATCTTTGTAGAATAAATCTGTATCTCCACATGGTAATAGTTGTAATCGCTACATGGTATTAGTTGTAATCTCCACATGTTTTAGTGGAATGTAAGCTACTGATGAATTATAAGACATGATATGCAGCTATGTTGCCCACTGAATTCTTAGTCAGAATGAAAGCATATTATTTTTATATAAATAAGGCATAAGAAGTGCATCATAAAATTAATTTAATATATAAATATTGTGTATATAATCTCTCAGAACTTTAATGTGAGTGATTATTAAATATTACAGAATATAATGTCATATATTAATGTCTATAAGTTTCATAATGACCCAGTAACATAAATAGAGCATATTTGATAGTTTCTTTTTCTCAAGAAGGAAAAAGAGTCCCTGTTTCACATTAGAATATTTGATTATTTGTCTGAGGAGCAAATATGTGATTGGAGCACATTTCTTTGACTGCTGCAATTCCAGCTATTTTTCATATTGTGTCTTTGCCCCACGGTTTTTATGTTTTAGAGAACATATATTTTAAATTGTTTTATTCATAAAGAGAATTACATCTTAATGAAGTGAAAAGCAGAGGCATCAATGGATCAATGATTTCAAAGAACTTGTAGCTCTATGTTTAAGTCCACTCTCAAGAGACCAGAAAGGATGCTAATAATCCAACCTGTGGATATCTGATGTTTACATGCATACAATGAGCTACAGTTTGAGTCCCCAGAAGAAAAGGAACCAAATGTAAAAAATCTCTACTCTTAACTGGAAGTCTTTTAAAAGTCATGAAGTTTAGGTCTTCTTCAGTAAATGATCACTTATTCTGGATTTTGCTGACTGTGAGTATGTTTAAGATGTAAGTTTATTTGTAAATTTCTAATGTTCCCTGGTATCATCTCAAACTAAAATAATCTGGTACCAGTTCTATGTTTTCAATATTGGTTACAAACTGCCAGAAAACACAACTTCCTACTCTGTAGTAAGTTTTTATCTCAAAGTTGCTCATTTTGTGTGTAAGAGTAATATTTATATAATGCCTACATCTGATATTTTCTTTTTCAGTAGCTAGTTTAGATAGTGACTTAAAGTTACTTACACATTTAAGGGAAATTTTAAAAAATTTAATACATGATCATTGCTATTTATTTTAGCTATATTATAAAGAAAATCTTTCTTCCTACTCTTACAAAATAATAGTCTGGCAATCATTTAGGTCTAATTTGTTGCTACTTTTTCCTACTATAATGTTCCTGTGAACAACAAAAAAATATCCTTCACATCAATGTATATTGTTTTTAATTACACTATCTAAGCTCTAGTTTTGGCTCTTTCAGTAAGCCAGGGTTTAGTCATTGTTGATAGTGTTTTTTTCCGTTTAATTTTATTTTTATTTGTGGTTGTTAATTTTTGAGTATTTTGCGCTTTTTCTTTTTTTTGTCCTGTAAAGAGTTTTTAATCATAAAAATTCTGAGGTATACTGTTTTAATGTGAAAGTGCATGTATATGCTTATGAATTCTTATAACTATGAATTTATATATGGAACATATTTCAAATAGCATTTAATCAGTTATACTTATATATTTATATATAATATTTTGTTATAGCACGAAACAGTGCATGAAATATAATATTTACATATACTGATTTATAGCAACCTGATTTATAAATATTATGTCAGCATAGTATTATTTTGTGGATAAAGCTCCATGAGACCCTCTACTGAGCTATTTCAGATTTGGTCCCATATGGAGTGATCATAATTTTGATAATCATTAACTCTTCTGATAGGCATTTAGCTGAGTTCCCTATTTCAGTATAATGAAAATGCTTTTAATATTGTGATTTCCCTAGCTAATATTCTTATTTCCAACCTGTTTCTCTATCACTGATGATTGTATTTTTGCCATGTTTTTGGAATCATACATCAAAAAATCATAAGTCATGTTTTGTTCATTTTTTAAAACATCCTTATAGTGGTATACCTTGATGAGCTCAGCAGACAAAGAAAATCATGAAAGAAATGTTACTGCTGACTGTACTTCCACGAGGTTCTTAAATAAGTTGGAAAACTACTATCCTTTGTTTATAGTGCCAAAATCCACAGGAATTCATGAAATCTAAGAATTTTGGTATCAACAATGTAAACATGTTTTCTAATTTCAGGAAAACAAATCACAGCTGGAGGGAATGAGAGATAAAATGCTCTACAAAGTTCCTGTCACTACTAATGACTAATATATATTGAACATTATCATTTGTACTTATTCACAACCAATGATATTAAATATAATTATTGTTGATATCAGAACTTGAACTTGTTAGCACTTTATATTGTTTGTTACCATGAACTCTTGTTCATATGTATCTTTCCTATATTTCCTTTATATTTTAAAAATCTACTTCTTACATTTTTTTACTTAAATTTATTCCTCAGGACTCCAACTAAAGCATGTTATGCACTGAAAAAGCAGATATGTCACATTGCATCAGCATTCAGAACTTACTCTCTTTTTCCTGTGCACTTGATTTCCTCCCTTCTTCCTTTCCTTTTCAACATGAGTATGATTTCTCTGTGCTCTAATGTTGAGACGTATCCATCAGTATCATATGCTTAATTTGAAACCTTAAGCCAGTTGAAATGTCAGAAAATGTATTTTTCCCTCTATTTCTCTAAAATTAATTAGAAAGTTTCTACTGAATTTTTTGGCTTTTTTTGTAGATAGGAGAAACGTATAGCAAAAGTCTTCTATCTGGGATCAGACTCTCCTTGTCCTGTTATGTTCTGGTGAGGTTTACATGATACTAGGCAGCCTCCAAGAAGAAAACAGTAGCCATTAAAAAACATACACAAATCACAAATGTCCCCCACCTTTTTATTTTTAAAAATGAGCTTATTCCTAGGTTATAAAAACTTTTGATTACTTATTTTTCAATTTGGTTTATTTAGCTGAAGGAAAACAAATATACAAGAAAACATAAAAACTAGACTACTTTCAAACAAATTATTGCCTCTTTGCCTTGGATACCATCGGACTTGGCTTCACTGTGATCACCAAGCCACTGATCTAAAATATAGATAGGATCCAATTTATAACCTCAATTTGTGAGGCATGAGCCAATACTTAAAGAATGAAGATTTTGGTTTTGATTTAGTGGTATCTTAAAGGCTGCACCCCAGGCTTACCCAAATTCTAACTACAATAGACATCAGACTCCACGATGGCAGGGCTCATACATTCTTTTGATATATCTATGCTGTTTAACAATGCCTCACCAAAAAGCATGCTCATTGAATGGATAAACAGATAGATATAAAAACAGAATGAAGAAGGTAGATAACATGAAAAATGTATGCAAACCTAGAATAAAACCCAAGAAGGGATTAGAGGAAAATGATTCTCTTTATATCAAAATAGTTTTGGCATAAACCACTACAAGTAATATAAGACAGTAAAGAAAGTTTGTGGCAATTTATAACCATAAACACTTTCTAATAATAGGCACAGAAATAAGAAAAGTGTAAATAGAAGATATTCTCTTTCTCTAGATTCTGTGATATAGACTGCTGAATCCTTGACATCCTCTAAAAGGAGAGAATCAGCAACTGATGTTATAAAATAATTATGGAAGACAAAACATTTTCATAAGTTTTTCTTTCATTACATATCTTATTAGATAATTTCAACATGTATATACATGCATTTATTAAATGAGTGAAAATTCATATAAATGAATTGATTTATAATATTTAATAATAAATATTGATTAGATTAGTATTATATCTTGTCAAAAAGTAAATGTAAATAAGTGGCAGGTTAATTTTTTTCAAGCAAGATATATCTGGTATATATGATTTTGGTTCTTTATGTTTCTCTGCACTAGGTTTCTGGGTTTATTATTTGGATATTGATTAAAGAAATGAAAATGCAAAGCAAAGATATAAAAAGATGGAAAAGGGAAGGACTATCAAGATAAATTGTACTGCTACTTCTTCAACTGGAGTTAATAATAAATCGCATATGAAAAGATTGCCCTATCTCTTTCTCCCCTCTCAACTCTTCTGGATGGCTTAATCATTGATTTTCCAAGTGCGGAATCTAGACAAAAGGTGAGAGTAAAAGGGATCAGAGGTCTGGAACAGAAGAAAGGCTGTATATTCTGGGAGTCAGCACCATGAGATTAATTGAATTTGAAAAAATAGAAAAAGGTTAGCCACAGGATAATGAAATTTGTTTTTGCTAGATGCTACTTAGTTTGTAACCATGAAAGCAGAGTGTTCTATGTCACAGAATGAGTCAGAGGTTTGGAGGAAGGTATATCTGGGTTTCAGTGTCTGTTCTAATAGTTTGTGATCTTATAGTTTCCTTTTTCCCATTTTTAAAACGTATAAACCAAGAAACAGGGAGTAAAATTATCTTTAGTTCCAAAAATGTGAGCCCATATCCATAGCACACATATGGCCCACAACTGAAGTTCATTTATTCTCTTCATCTAATTGTAAGGTGAGCCTTAATCCTTTTTGACTCTGTGGATACTAGATCATGGAAGGAAACCTAAACTTTTTCACCTGAAAAATATCCTCTTGTTCTGCAACTAACAAGCTATATAAACCTGAATGCATGGCAGGTAGGAATCATACAGGTGTGAGGAATTCCTTCTGATAGGGTTAACTGAAAATCCTAATTTGCAAATCTCTCTCTTTTTGCTTTATACTTTTATTTATTTCATCACATTGGTTGGCAACTGGGGGATGATCATCTTAATCAGGTTATATACCCAGCATCATACTTCAATGTATTTCTTCCTTAGCAAGCTCTCTTTTTGTGATATCTGCTAATCCACTGTCTTTGCTGCTAAGATGCTGGTAAATTTTCTATCAGAGCATAATCTAGCATGTTTTCTGGATGTGTTCTACAGTTTATTTTTGCAGTGTAGGTAACCACAGAGGGTAACCTTCTGTGTATAATGGCTTATGACCACTATGTAGCAATTGCTAATCCCCTGTTGTATACAGTTATTATGACCCAAAGAGTTTGTATTCAGATGGTGCTTGCATCCTACTTGGGTGGGCTTATTAATTCCCTGACATACATAATTGGTTTGTTCAAACTAGACTTCTGTCGGTCCTAACATTGCGAATCATTACTTCTGTGACATTCCTCCTCTTCTGAGGCTCTCTTGCTCTGATACTCCCACCAATGAATTTTACTTTTGATCTTCTCTGGCGTCATTGCAATGTTCACTTTCATTATTATCATGGTCTGTTATATCTGCATCATCATTGCTATTCAAAGAATCCACTCAGCTGAGGGAAGGCTCAAAGCCTTCTCCACCTGTGCCTCCCACCGGACTGCTGTGACATTATTCTATGGGTCTGTGACCTTTAGTTACATCCAGCCACGCTCTCAATATTCCCTGGAACAGAAGGTCTCTGTTGTGTTTTATACATTGGTGATTCCCATGCTAAACCTGCTGATATATAGCCTGAGGAATAAAGATGTGAAAGATTCAGCAAAAATGACAATATGGTAGAAGAGAACCCTCACTTGACTCAGCCGTGTGTATCACCTTGCTAATTTTGCAGAGAGATAAGAGGCTTTCTTTAAAATTATATCTGTATCATATTTAGCACAAATAAAAATCTAATCAAAACATTCTCATGAAATTTGGGAAGGGATTGATGAGTTTGATATAAAAATTAAAAACTAATGTAGTTGTAATTCACTTTCATAGTTTTTGTCAGTTAGTAATTCTTTTTACCTCAAAAGCTAATACATTATATTTTCTGATAAAATCATAGGCTATATTCTGAAAGAGTTCACTATGGATTTAAAACAATTTCACATTGACTCAAATCAAAAGAATACTATAGCAATAATAGGTATATAGCAAATGCATTAGTGACTCAAAGGTAAGTGGAATTTTTCTTTGTCTAATTTTCTTAGAATACAGTAACTATTTTTGTTCTAAAAAATGCTCTTTCAGGGCCAATTGCTTCCCTCCATTTTGTATTTAAACTTACACATCTAAATGGTATCCTAGAAAAATTGTTTATAGAAAAACAAAACTCTAGGTATTTAAAGTTTGCTCATTCTGCACACTTCTATTTAGCACTTTTATTGTGCCAGTTACTGTGTGATTTAAACCTAAAGAGGTCTAGTTTGGAGGGAAAGCTGTTACAGAAACAGGGAACAGAGGAATATGACAAATGGTAAAGCCTATTTAAATACAAGAAAATATATGAATTCAACACTGGCATGTTATTTTTAAACAAAAGCAGTAGAAAATATGACTGACAAGTTATTTAGAACATTATGTGTGAATATCCTTTAATGCCAAGATAACATGTTTAAAGACTCCCTCACTGGCTAATAAGTCAAGCCCAAAATGAAAAGTAAATGGTATGCTTTAAGAAAAACAGTGCTTCATGATGGCACTGTCCTCAACAGATTGAAAGGTAAGAGCAAACTGACAATTTGGGGACACTTACTCTGAACATGTATAAAAATAATTACTTTGAGGCAGGTAAGAAGTGTTGTAGGCAATTAATAGAGAGAAGAGGGCATATTTAAGAGATGGTTCATGAAAATCACCAACAGGACTTGAAAATCTGTTATATATTTATATATATAGGAGGGAAATGGGTAAAGATTACTGGAAGGTTTTGAACATGTCAGTCATTAGTAAGAAAAATTGGTTAAAAGAAAAAAATGAGATGTAAAATTCTGAGTGCCATTAGAATTTTTGAAGGAAGATCTTTCTGGAAAGTGCATATAGCAAAGAACAAAGCCTGAGAGTTGGGACATTTCCTGGAGTGTTCAAGAAACAGCAAAAAAGCTAGAAACTGGAGGAAAAAGTGGGAGGAGAAATGTAGCAGGAGATGTTGTTAGAGATAAAAGGGGGCCTGTTCACCAGGGATATAATAAAAACCTGTAGAGACTTTGGCTCTGAGTGTGGAGAAAGGCAAAGTGGGTCAGATAAATTAGTGCCATGATCCAATTTACACATTAAAAGGTCACTCTGGCTATTGTGTTGATAGTATATACACCGTAGAATGACAAGCCAGGAAGGAAGCTAGGAAATGATTTGGTTAAGAGTTGATGGATGTTATGTTAAATGAGAGTTGTCACATCAAAAGTGGTGAAAGAGGCAAATACAGGATACAAGAAAAGAGAGTAATCAAAATTCTCTCTAAAGTTTCTTTAAATACAAAAAGTAATAATAAAATCCAACAAACTAAAAAATATGTATTGTTTTCAAGTGCATATACAATACTTAGAAAGATGACCATGTGATGAAACAAAAAAAAACAAGACTGAATACATATAAAAAGATGGGGCATAAATCTTTTAAACTGAGGGCAGCCCACTTACTTTCCAAAGTGATTTTTTTTTATTTGTAAGGAGAGAATAATTATACCTTCCTCAAAGTTTCGTAGATAGATAGGTAAATGATATAATTAGATTAGATAGATAGATACATATATATATAGATAGAGATAGAGAGACATAAATGCAGACTTATTGAAAAGCAGAGAGGAGTTTGGATTGTAATATTTTATATATACAAATATTAATTGAATTGTAGAGTAACTTAAGCACAAAGCTTGTTTTCCACACAGAAAATTTATGAGTCTTGGAAAGTGCAGGGGAGTAGGGAGGGTTGTAAGAAGCTATTCCAGAACCACAAAGGCAGAGTGAAATCTTCTGCAGTCCTGCTGTACTTAGAAGATAATCTCCTGCTAGAGGAAAGGACCAGGATCAAATGTCATGCAAGTCTCCTCTTCAATACATTGCTCGATTTTGACCCTTCTGTAAGTCAGGACACTGAGAGGCAGATTTTTCTATCAAAAGCTCAAAGACCACTCTATATGCTGAGGCTAATCTAGAAAGGTAGAGTAAAATCTCTTCATTCTAGGTTCTGGGTTGATAAATGCCACCAAATGTAAAGTCTTGCATCAAACACAAGACCAGAACCCCCTCAAGATATTTTCTAGACATTGAAGATGTATAAGATAGGAAGCTTAATTCATAACTCCAGAGTTGAAACTGAATCTCCTGCAATGTTTAAGGGATAAAGAGAGAGAGAGAGACAGAATATGAGAATATCAGGTTATCAACCAAAATGCTGAGAGTTCACATGCCAGGAACAGGGCCAAGCCAGGAGAAAACTGAAGTCTAACTAACTCCCAACCAGTCCAGTTCCAGCTCAATTAATAATTGAATTATCATGACTAGTCCCTCATCACTTCACCGTGTTGGAAATTAATTTCATATTTATTTATTTTAACCATAAGATGGTTTTAAACACATGCAAATAGCTGGAGAATATAATCAAAAGTTAAAATTCAAGGAGGACAACAGAATATCTACATATTGGAGTTAGAAAAGGATTTCAAAAACTACTATGATTAATGTGTTAAATTAAAAAGTTAGAAATATTTTAAGAGAATTAAATGAATAAAATTGTAATTAAATGTCATACTACAGCAAAAAATAAAAAATAAAAAAATAAAAATAAAAAACTGCAATATCTGAAAATAACTCACTGGAAAGGTTTAAGAACAGATCAAAGTAGAAGACAGGATTGATAAACTCAAACACACATCAGCATAATTGATCTAACTGAAGTTCAGACAGAAAAAATATATAGAAAAATGTAAGAGCATAAGAGACATGCAGGACCCAATGAAATGGTATAAATTACATGTAGTCCCAGGAGATAAAATAAAGGACAGAATGAATATTTTAAGATAAAATTGCTGAAAATATTCCAAAACTAATATGAGGCTTCAGAAAACATATTGAAAAGGTCAGAAGCTCTCAATGAAAGGGCAAATAAAAAGAAATTCATACCTAGGCAGATGATGGTCAAATCAGCATCATTAAGATTATTTCAAAAATTTCAAAGAAATTATTAAGAAGTATGAAAATGGAATGGCATTTTTAAAGTCTGAAAAATGCTTAATCAAAATTCTATCCTACAGGGAAAAAAATATTAAAATTATACAAGTTTTTAAAAAGACGCTATTAACAAACAGAAACTGTTTGATTCTATTGCCAGCAGATCATGCAAAATAAATACCAAATGAAATTGCCAAAGGAAATTATCTCAGACAGAAAAAGAGCTTGAATGTAGAAAAATGCCCACAAAGTCACAAGGGTAAATATGTGCAAATTAGTAAAGGATATAGACTGATTAAAGCAACACTGAAAATTATTTCCTAAGGGTATTGTAACATATGGAGAAGTAAAATATAAGACAGAAAGAACAGAAAGAATAAAAGTGCGTTTGTGAATTAAACTTTTGTAATTTTTTATTTGTGTTGAGCATGGTAAAAGTATTGATTTTTAAAAACTTCTAATAAGTTAAACATGTATATTGCATTTCTAGAGGAACCAATAATAAAACCAATCAAAATATGTAGATAAAAATATAATAAAGGAAAGAAATTTAGTAATACACTGTTGATTAATTCAAGATTATGCAGAAAGGAAGAAAAAAGTTCAGAAGGGGAAACAAATTAAATATGGAGATGGAAATGTTATCTGTAAATAAGCTATGACAATCACAAGCTCCATTTTGTTTTTCAGATAGTTCAACCTCAGTGTTCTCAACCTCAGTATTATTGACATTTTTGACTGGATAATTGTCATGACACTGAACTATGCATTGTAGGACGCTTAACAATAAATGCCAGAAGCACACCCTGTTTCTTATTGTGACAATAAAAATGTCTTGGGTTGGAAAAGTTTTGCTCATTAGAACATACAAATACTAAATATAAGATTAACAGAAGAACTGGCATTTGTTAAAGTTGAAGACCTCTGTCCATGAAAATATACCATAAAAAAATAAAAAGGCTAGCCACAGAATATGGAAGGAAATTCATATAATATGTATATTTGACAACATACTCATATCCAGAACCACTAAAATTCAATTGGTAAAAGATTAATGTGATGATTAAACATGCACAAATTTAGAAGAGGTGTTTTCCATTGAAGGCCTTCAAAGTAGCCAATAGGCATATAATTTTTTTCAATGTCAAAACTCATATGTTGCTGACAGGTTTAGGAAAATGCTACAACCACATTACAAAAAAGTTTGGCAGTAAGCTACACATATGCTTAAATAATAACCCAGGACTTCCATTTAGATATGAGTGCATAAATCCATCAAAATACATGAGCAAAATGCTCATAGCACTTTTTACATAAACTCAAAACAACAAAATTATTAGGATAATGAATAAATAAATTCTGGTATATTCATATAATGGAAGAATATACAGCATTAAAAAGAAAAAGTTGATATACACAACTTGGATAAGAATCACTAATGCTATGCCCAGGGAAACAAGCCTGGGGCAAAGACCAATAGACAGCAATATAATTATAGGATATCATGACCAAGGGGGCATACTTTAGAAACATAAGAATGGTTAATATTTAAAAATAAATCACTGTAATATTCAATATTTATTGCAAAAACACATAAGCTAAGAGGAAGTAAATTTTCATAGCATAACATAACACATTCAAGATAAAAATATAAAAATATTCTATTCATTCTTCCCCTTATTAGTAACCAATAAGTTTCAGTTTTTGAAGAATAAGGTTCATTGTTACATGCAAGAATTTTGAGGGCTTGACATATTGGTCTGTTTTCTCTTATTAGGCACTGCCTATGTTCTCAAGAGATTCTTGCCCCTCTGACTGAGAACACAGGACACCCCAGGGTGAAAGTTCAATATTTTGTTTATTGTGTGAGTCAGAACCCACTGAGATGATACACTATGATAAGATGAACACTTTCATAGTCAATATAACGATGCCCCAGGTACACCCTAACTGGCTCATCTCACCACTGATGCCCTGCAGCAGTAACTTCCCCTGCCATATTTCCCAAAAGAACATTCCCACCAATGTAGGTTTAATCACAGACATACAAATCCTCAGAGTTTACCTTTTCCTTCCTCCAGCCCACATCCCATTTCCATGGACAGTCTAACTCATACCGCCATCCTACTCTCCCTCACATTCCAGCATCATCAAACCCAATCACATCACTGAGCCACTATAACCCCTTCCACTGCCCAACTACCCTCTTCTGTCTTATCATAGGCTTTTAAGGGGGGAATGCAACTGTGGACTAAATTGGACTTATTATTCTAACAATGGAAGAATTTGTAATATTGATATAAAGGCAATGGCTACCTGAGGTTCTGAGAGGAGTGAGAAAGAAGAATTGGTGCAAAGTGGGGCACTTTTGGAACATTGGAATTGCTCTGCATGACAGAGCAATGATGAATACAGTCCATTATACATTCTGTCAGAATGCATAAAATTGTATGGTGCAAAGTGTAAACCACAATGTAAACTGGTTAGTAGCAATGCTTCAATAGGTGTTCATCAATTGTAACAAATGCTACACAATAATGAAAGATGTTGTTCATGGGAAAAAGTGTTGGAGGTGAAGAGTGTTGGGTATATGAGTATCCCTCTATTCTTTTGATGTACATTTATACAATATAAAGCCTCATTCAAAATAAAATTTAAAAAATATAATAATGGCTGAAATCTTCTAAAATATTGACAAACTATGTAAAGCAAGCATTATGTGAGTTTTTGAAAAATTTTCCCCAAGAATGAAACCAGTATGCCTCCTATCCGCACTTCTTTCAACATTGTATCAAAAGTCCTAAAAAAAGGCAACAAGCCAATAAAAACAAATAAAACACTTTATATTTGAAGAGAGGAAAAATTGTTATTATTTGCAAATGTTAAAATTTTCTATGTAGAAATCCAAAGTTTAGGATAATAAATGAATATAGGAAAATTACTAGACAAAATATATATACAAATATCGATTATATTCCTAACAGCAAAAAAAAATTGAAAATAATATTTTAAATGAACAATTAAATGTCATCAAAATACCAGGAACATTAAAAGTAAATTTTTGAAATAAGGTAGAAACTCCAAAGACAAAAATATCAAAGATCAAAATGAAATATGCACATTCAGAGATGGGAGGGCTCAATATGGCAAAGAAGTCAGTTAAGCTTAAATTTATTTATATATTCAATGCAATCCCATTTAAAACCCAAAAGTATCTTCTGTAGAATGGGTATTGCAAAGCACAAAGAATAATCAAACAATATCAAAGTAGAAAGAAATAGAAGTAGGTAGTCAAATTATATTGCTTTGTATTAATAGATGGTGTCTGATCAATTTCATATTTATAAATAGCATACATATTGATGCCTATCATATACCTTACTATCTGTAAAAATAAAATCTAGGTATAAATAGAACAATTAAAATAAGATATAAATTAGACTACTTTAAATTAATATGAAAATTATTTTAAACAAAATGAAAAGGTCCTGAAAATAAAGGATAAAAAAATACACATTGAACAATGTTAGCATTTAAAAATCCACTTAAAGAGTTAAAAAGCAAGCCACAGAGAAAAGAGTTTACTATGTATATAACTAACAAAAAGCTCATAACAAAAATGTATAAAGAACCCCTACAGACCATTAAAATCAAGAAAGGCAATCCAATTTAAAATGGGCAAAACAATTGAAAAGGCAAATGGACATCAAAATACTTCCCCCCAAAATAAAAAAAAATAAAAAGAAAGAAAGCAATGGTTGTCAAATCTATTAGTAATTTGGGAAATGCACAAGAAGATATCAAGTCTAAAATTAAACAGGTGGAAAATATCAAGTGTTGGTGAAGAAGTAGAGAATTTAGAACTTTCATAAAACGCTGATGGAAGTGTTAGTCTGAACACTAACTTTGGGGAAAAAGTAACAACAGTATCTAATAAGACAGTATATACAGAATACAGAGTCACTACAATATATTTTCTAAAATGTGAAATTTTTTATATTTACAAGACCTTCAAGAAACAGAAAAATATTACCCATACTCATAAAAAATCAACCCAGGAAAATAAGCAATAGAAACTGTCACTGAGACAGAAAAAGATTTCTAATTAGCTATTATAAATCATATTTTCAAATATTGAAAGCAAAACATGCATAAATAAAGGTGCACTTGGACTTCTGGTTGACCAAGATATTGGCATAGGACACTCCTGGTTTCTGTATCCCCACAGAATCTTTGAACAAGTAGCAAAAACTACAGAACCATCTTCCCAAGAGCTGTGAATAAAAACGTTAGAGGGCTGCAGTAGCAGGTGCATGCTGAATAAAAAATACACAACTTATAATTGGTAAGATAAGCTTACCCATCCCCTTCCTGATATAGTATGTAGACAAACTGTGCTTTCATTGGAGTCCCTGGACCTGTTCCAGAGGAAGCAGAGGAATCCTTATGGGCATACAGAGCTGCCATCTGAAAGGCTGAACTAGAACTCTCATCTCTAGTTACCCATTCAAAAGTTGCCAAGCAGGCAGAAGCAGCTTAGAGTCACTGAAAGAAGTGTAAGAAACAATCGAATCAATCACAGTGACCTGGAGCCAATACTATGCAAGACATACAATAGAACACGTGTAGGGATTCTATTTCAAAGGAAATAGGGCATTACAAACAGTGAAATCAGTAACATGTTCATAAAAGGTAGGTAAGAACCATGTATTTGCCTCAGAATGATCTTCCCAGAAAGAAGGCTAAACTTTTAAAGAGAGCACCAGCCAACACCAAGACAATTTTCAAAAACTGTGAAGTCCATTTGTTGCCTTAGGTTGCTTGATTTTTTTTTACAAAATTTTATTACTCTCCTTTATTTTTTTTTTCACTTTTTTTTTTTTTTATTATGGGTAAAAATCAAAATTCTCACAATACATACAAACATTTGTAAAATGATATATAAATATATATGCATATATGTGTATTTGCTTACAAAAATGTTATTTTTTATATATATATATACATATATTTTAAGAGGTGCTTAGATTACCTAAAATATTATACGGAACCCACTCGGATTCCCATGTTGCCCACCTCCCACACCTCCCACCACATCCAACACAAACATCTCCCATAGTGTGGCCCACCAACCTCAATGAACTTACACCTCCTGGAGCCTTGCCACCAACCATAGACCACGGTTGCTTGATTTTTGTGAGCTCTTGAAATCAAGGAAATTTCGGCCATAATACTACCTGGATATATACTTAACAAACATTCAGTTCAGGGACTAAATTCCATAGTTAATACATTAAAATATTTAAATGTATAGTGTGCAATGAAAACTTACAAGACAAACAAAGAAAAAGGAAATAATGGCACATCCAATGGAATAAGATAAAACTTCAGATACAATCAACAAAGAATAACAGACTTGGGACATAAAGGATGAAATCTTTAAACAAAACAAAATGTTCAAAGAACTAAAGGAAAAGACAGAAAACAACTAAAGTTAGTATCAGGAAAACAATAAAATAATAAAATGAGAATCTCAAAGCTATACAAATTATAAAATAAACCAAACAGAAATACTGGAGTTGAAAACCACAAAAATTAAAATTAAAAATTTCTTAGAGGGTTCAAAGAGTAGACTAGAGTTGGAAGAAGAAAGAATCAGTGAATTAGAAGATAAGGCAACTGAAATGATTCAGTCTTAGGAGAAGAACAAAAAAGAATGAAAGCACAATAGAGATTAAGACACCTGTGGGACTCCATCAAGCATATCAATATACACATTATGGGGATCTCAAAAGGAGAATAGAAACAGGAAAAGCAATATTCAATATTCAAAGAAATATTGGCAGAAAAATTCACAAATTTAATAATAGATTTGAATATCCACATTCATAGGCCCCAACAGACTCCAAACAATAGAAATACAAGAAAACCCTGCCCAGTCACTTTGTAGTCAAACTGCTGAATATCAAGGGCAAAGAAGGAATTCTGAAAGCTGTAATAGAAAAATAACATGCCCTGTAAAAGGGAGCCTTAATTAGATAAAGTGCCAATTTCTACTTAGATATCATGAGGCAAGATATTTGTGGGATGAAATTTTTAAAGTGATGAAAGAAAATAACTGCCAAATACAAAATTTATATCCAGTGAAATTGCCTTTCAAAAATGAGTCAGAGATTAAGATATTCCCAGATAAAAGCTGAGGGAAATAGTCACCATTAGGTCTGACCTACAAGAAATGTTAAATGATGACATCAGATTAAAATGGAAGGACACTAGACAGCAGATTAAATGGCATAAGAAAACAAAGATCTGTGGTAAATTTTCTAAAATACAAATGAATAAAAAATAATAATAAACACATGGTTTGGGACGCATAAAGCATAAAGATAGAATTTTAAAAAAGTTTTTTCTAAATTCACGGAACTGCACTATACAAACAGTGAACCCTAAGTAAAGAAATATTTTTTAAAAAGCAGAATTTTTTAAAGGTACAACAAAAAAGGGCTATAGGAAGAATCTATGTTTATGCTATGAAGTTTAGTTGATACCAAATGAAATGTGATTTTAATCGATTTAGATTATTAAATTTAAGACTGAGTGTATTAGTTTGCTTTTATTTTACTTCAATGTAAGATTAGGTCTCTGATTTGAGATATTTCTTCTTTTCTAATGTAAGCATTTAGAGCTATAAATTTTCCTCTCAGCACTGCCTTTGCAACATCTCATTACTTTTGGTATATTGTGTTTTCATTTTGATTTCCCTCAAGATATTTCATAATTTCCCTTTTGATTGAGTACCAGAAATCTGTTGGCTTTTATAAAGGTTACTTTTTGGAGTAGTAGTTTACAGTTACAAGGCCCTAAAGAGTCAAACTCAAGGTTACTTAAGAGGTACTTTTTCACCCAAAGTCTGTTGCCATGTATTGATTCAAGATGGCAGGTGATGTCTCCAAGGGTTCTGCATTCCTCTTTCCTTATATGTATGTCCCGGTGAACTTCCTACCATATATCAGCCATCACTGACATTCCACACCAATGATCCTCCTCTGCTCTAGTTCTAACTCTTCTGTGATCCAAAGCTTCCTCACAAATGCAGCCAATAAGACAACTAGCAAGGTTGCAGCCGAATAAAGAGCTCCTAGAATCAGCTCCTGCTATTGGGCAGTTGGTGATCACCCAGAACTATCTAGAGCACTTGTTTGGGGACTTCAGGTGGTCATAAATACATCCTGGAACATCCTTGAAAGAATATAAGGAGGAGACTACCCATCTGCAGAGAAGATTCATAACTAGAGCACTCCTTGCCATGGAGGTCGGTGCTCATACTCCACTGGAGGCACAAGCCACCACGAGAGCTGTTCCCCAGCTGGAATTGGAAGCTCCACTTCCCCAAAACGGGGGAGGAAGAGACAGTTGGGCACCAGCTTCAGCTACTGATTAGTAAATTCAGCGGGCTAAAGTATAATCCTAACAGCTAAAGTTTGAACCTGTCCAAATCAGAAAGAGGCCGGTAGCCGCCGTCTTAACTCCATGCCTGACTTGAGGGGAAGTGGGGCTGATTGAAAATCACAGTGCCAGTAGGGACTGGCTTCTTTCCATCTAGATCAGATTGCTACTCTAGCCTAAGCCCCAGTCCTACCTCAGGCAGGGAGGAAGCTGAGGGGAGCTGTGCCAGCCTGTCTGGGAAACTACAGGCCATGCTGCGAAGGTCAGTGATCATCCTACTCTGGCAGTGCAGGCCACCCCAGGAGCTATTCTGTGGCAGGAATTGGAAGTTCCATTTTCCAAAAATGGGAGAAAGAATGGTTGGCCACTGATCTCAGCTACTGGTTAGTAAATTCAGTTGGGTAAAGTATAATCTTAAGAACAGCTACAGTTTGAGCCTATCCAAGTCAGAAGGAGGACAGTAGCTGCCTTTTTGACTCTACCCTCAGCATGAGGGGAAGCCGGGCTGACTAAAAATCACAGTGATTATAGAGAGCGGTTTCTTTCACCAAGATTGGCCTGCAGCCCTAGCCTAGGCTACAGCACCTCTTCTAGCAGGGTGGAAGCTGGCAGGCTCTGCACCAGCCTATCCAGGTGACTGCAGATACATTTGGCTGGCACAGACAGAATAATCAGAAGTCTACTGGGGCAACTGCAGTCATCTTGGACCTGCACTGCGTAGATTGCTCTCCAGAACTGCAGCTCCACCCTCTCTCCAGGAAGGGGAGAATGGGGCGTGAAGCTCCATCAGTCTCTGTGGGCAAGTAGAGTCTAGGCCTGCATGAGTTGGATTATTCCACACAGCTGTGGCTCTGTCCCTACCCCTGGCAAAGGAGAAAGTTGTGAGAAGCTTCATTTGTTCTTGGGGCAATGAGGGCAGCTTGAGCCTCCACAGCTTATAGCACCAACTACATCCTTGGCTCCTGCTACACAACCAGCAAGGGAGAAAGGGCAGGAAGCCCTAAACTGAAGAGAAAAACTGCACCCAGAATAAATATGTCTAGTAAGCTGGATGCAAAGACACCAACAAAAATGTACAATCCACAATGTACAATTTACAAAATTTACAAGAAACAGGAAGATATGACCCTGTTAAAGGAAAAAGATAAGCCTCCAGATGACATAAAGGAGTTGAGATAACTAATCAACTAATTATTAAGAAGATTTGTTCAAATAAATCTCCTTAATAAATTCAATGCAATGGCTAAAGAAATTAAGGATATTAAGAAGACATTGGATGAGCACACAGAAGAATTTGAAAGCATACATAGAAAAATTGCAGATCTTATGGGAATGAACAGAGCAATATATGAAATTAAAAATACACTGGAATCATATAATAGGAGATTTGAGGAGGCCGAAGAAAAGATTGGTGAGCTTAAAGAAATGGCCTCTGAAAGCAAATATACAAAAGAACAGATGATAAAAGAAAAGAAAAAATTGAACAAGGTCTCATGGAACAAAATGACAGCAAGATACATGCAAACATACATGTCATGGGTGTCCCAGAAGGAGAAGAGAAGGGAAAAGGGGCAGAAGGAACATTTGAAGAAATAATAAGAAAATTTCCCAGCCCTATTGAAGAACATAGATATCCATGTCTAAGAAGCACGACATACTCCCTTCTGAAAAAATCCAAATAGACAAACTTCAAGGCACATGCTAATCAGAATGTCAAATGCCAAAGACCAATAGAGAATTCTGAGAGCAGCAAAAGAAAAGCAATGCATAACATATAAGAGATACCCAATAAGATGAAGACCTGATTTCTCACCAGAAACCATGGAGACAAGAAGACAGTGGTATGATATATTTAAGATTCTGAAAGAGAAAGAGTTCCAGCCAAGAATCTTATATCTGTCAAGATTGTCTTTCAAAAATGAGGTCGAGTTTAGAATATTCACAGATAAACAGAAACAGAGAGTCTGTAACCAAAAGACCTACTTTGCAGGAAATACTAAAGGATGTGATACAGCCTGAAAAGAAAAGACATGAGAGAGAGGCCTGGAAGAGAGTCTAGAAATGAAGATTATATCAATAAAAGTAACTAAAAGTGTCAAGAGAGTGGTGAAAATAAAATATGACAGGTAAAACCCAGTATTCAGGAATAAACTTAACCAACGATGTAAACCACTTGTATTCAGAAATTTACAACTCATTGTTAAAAGAAATTTTAAAAAGACCTAAATAATTGGAAGAACATTCCATGCTCATGGAATGGAAGACTAAATATCATCAAGATGTCAATTCTACTCAAAGTGATGTACAGATTCAATGCAATCCCAATAAAATTCCACCAGCATTTTTTAAATAAGTGGAAAACATGATTATTAAATTTATTTGGAAGTGTAAGGGGTCCTGAATAGCCAGAAACAATTAAAAAGGAAAGCAAAGTTGGAGGACTCTCATTTCTGGACTTTAAGTCGTATTACCTAGCTACAGTGGTTAAAAAAAAAAAAAAAAAAAAAAAAAGCATGGTACTGGCATAAAGACAAACACATAGACCAATGGAACTGAACTGATGGCTAAAAAAGAACCCTCACATCTATGGCCAAGTGATTTTTGACTACCCTGTCAAATGCACCCAGCTCCGGCAGAACAAAGCATTCAACAAATGGTGCTGAGAAAACTGGATCTCCATAGCCAAAGAAGGAAAGAGAACCCCTGTCTCACACCTTACATAAAAAGTAACTCAAAATGAATCAAAAATCTAACTATAAAAGCAAGAACCATAAAGCTTCTAGAAGAAAATGTAGGAAAATATCTTGAAGACCTGGTGGTAGGTGGTGGATTTTTAAAGGAGATAAGAGGATGAATGAGATGGACTACTGATATTTAATGTATGTAGAAGTTTTAATTAGGTTTACTCTAAAAGTGTGGAAATGTACAGAGTTGATGGTGATACATTATAATGAGTAACAGCTGGTTTATAAATGGGGATGTGGCTAAAAATGGTAGTCTAGGTATGTAAATGCCAATTGACAGAAAGCTAGAGAATAATCTGGGGACTGAATATTACAGTAAACCCAGAGGAGGATGAGAATTGTGGTTGATGGTACAGATGCAAGAGTGTCTTTTGTGAGCTAGAACTGATGTATATCCCTATTGCAGGGTGGTGGGCATGTGGAGAAGCATGGGAAAAATACAACTGGAGTGACCTATGGACTGTGGTTATCAGTAATAGTGTAATATTCTTGAATCTATGCCAAAGATGTACTGTGTTGATAATGGGGGAGTATGGAAAATGTGTGCCAAATTTACACTGTGGACCTGGTAATAATCAGATGATATTATCTCATAATGTGTAACAAATGTTTCACCAAGGTGTGATGGGTTGATAGAGGGGTGTTGTATGGGAATTCTGCACATGTGCATGATTGTTTTGTAAGTGTACAACTTCTGTCATAAAAATATATTTAACAAATAATAATGGGGTGGGTTGGGGGAAAATACACCAAATATAAGATAAGTACTATAATAGTAGTAAGATTTTTTAAAATTTTTTATATTTTTTTTAGTCTTTAGTAGTAAGATTTTGACTGTATTCTTTATAATTTGTAACAAATGTCTCACGACAATGCAAGATGTTGGTGGAGGGTTGATGTATGGGACCTCTGTATGATGTTATGTATGTTTGCTTTGTAAGTTCACAAATTTTACTATACACTTATTGTTTATGTATGTTCATGAATAAATGATATAATAATAATAATAGGGTGGTGTGGCAGTTTGATGTAATTATGAATTCCAAAAATATAATTGAATCATGCTTGTAAACTGATTTGTTAATCTGGGCATGATTAGGTTAGGATTAGGGCGTTGAGCCCCACCCCTTGGTGGGTGGGGAATTAAATATAAAAGGCAAGGCAAAGGACAGTTGAAGCAGTCTTTTGAGAAGCAGTTTTGATGTTGGAAAAAGGCCCCAGGAGAAGAGAAGAAAGCCATTCGCCTGATCGTCTATAGCTGACCTTGTGGAGGAAACAGGGGCTAAGCCTGGAGAGAAACACAGCCCCGGGAAGAGAAGAACCCCAGAAGCCTGAACCCTGGCAAACGCCGGCAGCTGTCTTGCTCTAACACGTGGCAATGGACTATGGTGAGAGAAGAAACTTAACGCTTTATGGCCTGGTATCTGTGGACTTCTACCCCAAATAAATACCCTTTATAAAGACCAACCCATTTTTGGTATTTTACATTAGCACCCCTTTGGCTGACTAATACAGGTGGGTTGGGGGAAAATACTTTGGTTAGTAGTAATATTTTGAGGATGCTCTTTAATCATCAGTTAAAAATGTTTAACAATACAAGGTATTGGTGGTAGGGTGAGGTATGTGAGCCCTGTATGATGTTATGTATGTTTGTTTTGTAAGTCCACAACTATTGTTATGCACTTACTGTTTATGAATGCTCATATATAAGTGATAAATACTTCAATAAATTTTTAAAAAAAATTAAAAAATGAAGCCAATAAAATAGCCAAATACAGTTAAGAGGAAATTGAAAGTATAATGGTAGGTTTAAATATAAGAAATAAAATACATAAAAATTTAAAAGAACTAATACTAAAATAAAAGATTGGGATAGTAAAAAATAATGAAAAATATTTAAAAAATTTTTTTTTGAAATTTTACCTTTCTTCCCTGTAATATTTGTTGTCCTGTATGTAGAGTGACATTTTCTTCCATTTATTCCCCAGTGTTTTACTTTTTTCATTTTGTTTTCAAGGAATTTTAGTCATAGAAAGTCAGGTACAGAATACAGGGGACTCCCATATACCCAAATCTTCCCCCCTTTCCCCCTTTCCGTATTAATACCTTTTTATATGTGGGTGGCACCTTTGTTACAACTGATATACAACTAAATATAGCTACTAACCATGGTCAGTGGTTTACATTAAGGTTTACATTTTAGACCTCAATCACTCACCTTGCAGCCTGTTCTCTGCAGGTTTTGAACTGGGTTTTAGTGAGTAAAATAAGGGAAATAAAAGAAAAGGAACACTTTTTTTTTGAAAAGCTAATAGATCCAAGAAAAGCTAATAAAAAGAAAATGTCTATATGTTCTCTGTCATAAAATTGCAGCTGGAAAACTGATAACCTGGTGGATGGCTTCTCAAGAGCCAAGAATTGCACCAGGGGCCTCATGTATGCTAGGCAGGAATTCTTCCACTGAACTATTCTGCCTCCTTGGGTTAATTAGACTTTCAGAAGGCTATCCACCCTTTTCCCTGAGGCAGGTTAGATCCCCTGCAGTCACCTGGAGTGGTGCTGATCTCTGACTGTCTCTGCCTCCTCTCTGATGTAATTCCTCTCTTTACCTAGGTGGCTGGGTGTGACCACCTGCCTGGTGAGATCTCCTTCCAATCTTCCTGCTGAGTTGGGGTCCCTTCTGATATTCAAGGGGGGCTGAGCTGGCTAAACTCACCACAAAGAAATCACTCTCTCCCCTCCCAGATCCCCACACTCCCGTTTGGAGCATGGGACCAAGGGCTCCACCTAATCTGTCCACCCTGAGGGCTGGGTATGTGTGTCCCTTCCAGCCACTGAAGTAGGCCACCAGTGATTATTCCTGACTTCCGCCTCTGTCCAGTTTCTTCCTAGATGACTCAGAGTACCTTCCCATGGAGGTCGACTCTGCTCTCCTCTCAGATACAATTCACCAGGAGTTTTATCCTCACTTATCTTGGGGGTGGGGAAGGGGGAGGGGAGCCCTTCCCGGCAGCCTGGAGGTTTAATAACTCACAATTACTTGGTTTGGCTTCTTCATGTCTCTGACCCTCCCTCTTCTGGGAGTTGGTAAACAGTGTCCTTGTTTGCTGTGCCCCCAAAGCAGGTCCCCATAGCAGCCTCTGGCTTTTTCTTTGTTGTTTTGGTGTTTTAGTTAGTCTTATCTGCCTAACCCATTGGCCATGTTCCTACAATCCCGAAAATTACCTTTTCTAATTTTCTAAAGTAGGCTTTTGGAATTTTGATTGGTATTTCATTGATTTTATAAATCAGTTTGGGTGGGGAAAATCAAATTCTTACCATTTGTTTTGGAAAATTGATTATATGAATGGAAGCAACAGGCCCCCAATTATACTAAGTTAAATATACATTTCAGGTTAAATTGAAGAAAGGCATGTTAAAAGCCCATAATTTTGTGAAACACTTCCTTTCCCATCTCCACCAGTCCAGATTCACTCCAGATTTCTGAAATCAGTAATTTACTACATCTTTGATGAGTAAAAAACAGCATCAAAATAGACTTTGTAATATTTTCCCCAGTGAATATGTAGTGGGGACAGGAGTGAGGGCTGAAGGATTAATAAGAAATACTAAAATTTTCTAAATGGAGATTCTCATTTTCTAAATGGAGACAGGAGTGAGGGCTGAAGGATTAATAAGAAATACTAAATTTTTCTAAATGGAGATTCTCATTTTAAGGTAACCAGGTTGATAGAAGAACCAAAAATACAAATTAAGGAATAACAGAAAAGTATAAAATACATCTAAAATGCTGCATGACAGTTGGAGAGGGGAAACTGAAAAAAGATGATAATTTGTGAAACGTTAACTAGCCCATGTGGAAGGAGTGAGTTAATTAAGCAGGTTCATATGAGCATACCTGTCAAGCAGCAATTGAGATTTCCTATGGCTATGAACTGTAGGAATGAAGCTGAGAGCTTTTCTACCTGCTGCCAACTTTGAATCTCTCTGCACAGAGTGACAGAACCCTGAAGCCACATGGGTATCATGAGATAACCAGGGCTATGGGCCATCACAGAATCTTCAGAGTACATATGTTCTCTATATTGCAAGGTCCAACTACTACTGTCTAGACTCATGTGTTTTACATGGACAAGTGTGTCATTTCAGAGTAAATGTTTTGTTTTAAAAACTGAGTCCTAGAACTGTATATTATTTTTAATTTTTTGAAAATAAATTATGAGGTAAAATGATCTTGGCCCCCTATCTCTTCAAGGTGAGGAAGAACAAAGCTGAAATCCTAGTTTATTAAATAATTATAGAAAACAGTATTAGTTTGCTCATGTTTCATGGGATTAGGAATTCAGGGAACAATGGAGATTGCCATTTCTGCTTTATGCTCTCTGGGGCTTGAGCAGAGAGAGCTCCCTGTCTGGGGTTGTTTCTACAGTTGGGAGTTTGAATCACCTCGCTTGACTTCACTCACATGTCTGTGGGTTGAAGCTGGCTTTGCCTTGACAACCTATGTCACCAGGGCTTCTCGGTAGCAGGGCAGTCTCAGAGCAGATTGGTCAATGAAATTAATATAAACATATTTCAAATCATAACAAACCAGTGAATAGTCACTGGTTGCCACTGCAAAATAAAGGCTGCAGGAGATTTTGCCCATGGTGTAGCATCATGGGTCAGGTACACATAGGGTTGACACCTACCTCCTTCACCGTGAACTATGTGACAAGTAAGCACAGATATCTAGGGTTCCTCTGAAGATGGACAATACTGGCAATTTTAAAAGTAAAGTCTTCTGTGTATGCTGTTCTATGAAGAAAACATTCACTCCGAGTACAGGTCAAGTCAGGATACACTGTGTACATGCCCTCAATGCTTCCTACACTTCTCTTTCAAGCAATGTACAGACTTGTAAATCCTAATAGATTTGCATAGTTTGCATAGTGGTCACTTTCTCTGTAGGCTTGAAGCCCTGTGAGGCCAGAGACCATGGCTCTTTTGTTCCTCACCAGCTTTTCACTCAGTGATGGGAACAGAGAGGGAGCTCCACAGATGGTATCAACTTTCTCTTCTTTCAGTTCCCACTTTTAACATTTCCCTGCCCAGACTGGAAGAAGGGTCTTCCTGCAGCCTTCTACATCTATTCCATGCTTTTGCAGTCACTGGAAGCCATTTACCTACAGTCTCCATAGTATCTGGATGACAGCAATGTTTTCTAAAAATTCCAGAACTTCAGGCAATGTCCCTATGATACACATGTAGTTGTGGTACATGTTTTGTGAACAGATCAATGAAATATCCACAGAACACAGTCACCTGTTAGAATTTGATCTGTTATAAAAATAGATGTATAAAATTATCAACATTCTATAAATGTCATTTTTTAGAAAATGACAGGAACATGAAAACATGTTTTCCCCCTTGACAGCCTATACCAAAATGTCTAGGTCACTTACAGTTTTAAATGTGAAAATGAAAAAATATATAAATATTTATATGTTCTTAAAGGAGGAAAATTATTTTTTAGGAAAAGAGGTCACTTTAAAAATAACAATGTACGTAAAAGGGTTGCTTTAATAAAATTATCCACAAAAAATCATAAATGAAACTATGTATAACAAATCAAACAATTAGATTAATGCAGATGTAACCATTTCTTTCTCATCTTTGACATTGAACAGAAACTATAAAAACTAAAACTAAAAACTTTATGTAAATTATATACTAATCCTTACTTTTAAAAAATGATGTGGCATTATAATATGGTTTTTAATAAGGAGTGAAGATATAGAAATGTAAACTTAAGAAAGAATCTCCTACATGTCTTTAAGACATGTATTCTTAAATTTCCTCATCAGAAATTTCAAAACAGCATTTTGTTTAAAGCAATGGGGAAAATGCTAAAGAACCACTACTTGGATGATTTATCTACTATGTAAATTTTATCTCAATAAAGCTGTTGTAACTAGGTTAAGGATTGGTATATGAGTACGATGGCACAAAATTTAAACAGTGACGCATTTTTTTTTTTTTTGTTTTTTTTTTTTTTTTTACCGGGAGGTCCCGGGGATCGAACCTGGGTCCCTCCATATGGGAGACGGATGCCCAACCAGTTGAGCCACATCCGACCCAACAGTGACACATTAAAAACAAATATTTGATATGGTAAGAGCCACATGAAAGAGAAAACTGGAATACTTGTAAAATATATGTAGTGTCATGGCATTCTTAAATGATCAGTTTACATATAACTATGTGGTTATGAAATATTAGAGAAAAAAATGGTTTCTAGTATTAGAAGTGATTTCCCTTGAATGGTGAGATTGATTGTGATTTTCATTGCCTTTGCTTTCTCTTCTGTATTGTGAATTTCTGGATCAGTGTTTATAAATTGCAGTAAGATGTATTTTGAGTGCTAATGGCATCTATGAAAGGAGAAAAACTTGAATGGTCTTCTGAAGATTTGTCTTGAAATGATTTTCCAAAACTTTATCCATGATGTTTTGACAGCATCTATGATGTTCAAAGTTAGGTTAATATGATTAGGGTCATGGGCATTGGAGTCACAGGGTCTGCCCTTATCAATTAGGCAACTTAGTTCAATTGTCTGGGTCTCATTTCCTAATGTGAATACAGAGATATTACCTCTAGGTGCCCTAGGAATGAAGTAATGGTCCTGGATGAAATTCAGCTTCAAGCCATAGTATTCTATTGTTATCCTTAGTGGTGATATTGTTATAATTATTTCTCTGGTGACTCAATTACATTTCTGCATATAGCATTACCAGACAAATATCACATAATTAGAAACCCACTGGGATAAGTGGACCAATCTCAAATAATGAGACTAATTTGAGGCCTAATTCTCCTAAAGGCAGTTTTGGCCAATGCAGATTGCTAGAACTTTGTAGGAGTTGTTTCTCTTTTCAGCATCTGTCGTCTTCTCCCTTGGGGAGTCTCAGTGGCTTAAACAGAATGAAACCAGCACTTCAATGCCTTCTCATATGTCTGACTTTTCATTCTGTTATATTGTGGATGCCAAAGAGCTTTCCTTTAAATGAATTCTATCTATGAATATTATCCTATTATAAACCAAAACTGGCTCTTAGGGTTACCTAAGGACAATAGTATTTGTCTAGGTAATTTCCTCCCAATATTCTTTCTAAAAATAATAGTATGACCCAAAAGAAAAGTGGTGAATTTACATAACAACCACACTCTCAGCATGCATTTTAGAGAGAGGTTGTTGAAATGTCAAAAATAAAATTGAGGATAAAAAAAGAAAAACAACTAACCATAGAGGAGCCCTCACCTACCTCCTATCCCCACACCAGTTCAAGAATGTGTAGCAAACAAAGGCAGATTGTGAGAAACTGTGGGAAAAAAAGATGAGGAAAGAGGTAAACAGTCCATAGGATGTTCTAAAACTTTTGCTTAAAGAATAACTCCAAAAAGAGTGAAATACTAAAATACTAAATACGAAACACTAAAATGAAAATTCAGAGCATGGAATTTAGGGAAAGCCCTTCACAAAGTACAAATTTAAAGGGCTGGAAACTTTTAAAGGAGCAAAATGGCAACAGCAAAAATAGTGCATTGGGGGAGCAGCTGTAGCTCAAGTGGTTGAGCGGGTTGTTTTCATTTACCTTGGTCACATCCTCCTCAGCATCTTAGTCATGACTTTGGAGATGACAGCTTGCATTTCTGTTACAATAATCTATACTGGAAGGAACAGAAAGGACCTACATTACCTACTAAGATCTTTATAGTCTTGGCTCTTATATTTAGATCTTTGATCCATCTTGAGTTGAGATGGTGTTCCTCTCATTCTTTTGGATATGGATATCCAATTCTCCAAGCACCATTTGTTGAAGAGGCCATTCTCTCCCAGTTCAGTGGGCTTGATGGCCTTGTTGAATATCATTTGACTGTATATGTGAGGATCTATATCAGAACTCTGAACGCAGTTCTGTTGGTCAGTATGTCTGTCCTTGTGCCAATACCATACAGTTTTGACCACTGTAGCTTTGTAGTATGTTTTAAAGTCAGGTAGTGTGATTCCTCGGATTTCATTTTTCTTTTTCAATATGTCATTGGCTATTCAGGGCCTTTTGCCCTTCCAAATAAATTTCATAGTTAGCTGTCACAATTGAGTAATAAATGGTTTTGTTTTCTTTATTGGGATTGCATTAAATTGGTAAATCACTTTGGGTAAGGATAGAAATATTAATGATGTTTAGTCTTCCTATCCATGAACAGGAAATATTCCTCCATTTACTTAGGTCTTCTTTGATTTTTTTTTTAACACTGTTGTGTAGTTTAATGCATACATCTTGCTCTGTTGAGTTCATCAGTTTCTTCCTTTGACACTGTAGGCTGCTTGTGTGTTTCTAGGAATTTGTCCATTTCCTCTAAATTATCCATCTTGTTGGCATATAATTTTTTGAAGTACCCTCTTATGATATTCTCTAATTCAGTGGGGTCAGTGGTGATATCTCTTTCTCATTTCTTATTTTATGTATTTGCATCTTCTCTCTTTTTTTCTATGTTAGTCTAAGATATTGTCAATTTTATTAATCTTCTCAAAGAAGATAGTTTATTTGTTTATTTGGCCTTGTTTATTTTTTCCAGTGCTGTTTTATTTTCAGTTTTATTTAGTTCTGCACTAATCTTTATTTCCTTCTTTCTACTTCCTTTGGGGTCAGTTTGTTATTTTTCTAGTTCCTCCAGGTGTGCAGTTGAGTCTTTGATTTTAGCCCTTTCTTCTTTTTTAATATGGATATTTATGGCTATGAATTTCCCTATCAGTGCAGCTTTTGCTGCATCACATAGGTTATGATATGTTGTATTGTCATATTCATTCATTTCAAAGTAGTTACTTATTTCTTTACAATTTTCTCCTTGACCTTCTGATTGTCTAAGAGTGTGTTGTTTAACTTCCATATCTTTGTGCCTAATCTGCTTCACCGCTGCTTGCTGATTTCCAGCTTCATTCCATTGGGGTCAGAGAAATTACTTTGTATCATTTCAATCTTTCTGAATTCATTGAGAGTTGATCTGTGGCCCAGCATGTGGTTTATCCTGGAGAATGATCCATGTGCTCTTGGGAAGAATGTGTATCTCATGTATTTGCATGTAATGTTCTGTATATGTCTGTTACGTCAGATCTTCTAAGGTATTACTCAAGGTCTTTGCTTCTTTATTGATTCTCATTGAGATGTTCTGTCTAATGGTGAACATGGTGTATTAAAGTCCCCCACAATAATTGTAGAGGCATCTATTTCTCCACTTAGTTTTTCTAATGTTTGCCTCATATATTTTAAGGTGCCCCGGTTAGGTGCATAAATGCTTATGATTGTTCTTTCTTCTTGATAGATTTCTCCTTTTATTAATATATAATGTTCTTTTTTTGTCTCTTACAATAGTTTTGCATTTAAAGTCTGTTTTGTCTGATATTAGTATAGTAGTATAGGTACTCTCGCCCTCTTCTGTTTATTGTTTGCATGTAAAATTGTTTTCCAGCGATTCACTTTCAGTGTCCTTGCATCTCTGGGCCTAAGGTGAGTTTCTTGTAGGCAGCATATAGATGAGTCACAGTTCCTTATCCATTCCACCAATCTGTGTCTCTTGATTGGAGAAATTAAGCCTTTAAGATTCAGTGTTATTATTGTCAAGGAATTACTTGCATTAGCCATATTTTCTTTAGGTTTATGTATGCCATATGTTGTTTTTATTTCTCTTTTTATCTTTTTAGTAGTTCTTACATTCTTTTCCACCTCTCTTTCTCCTGTTTTTTCGTTTCATCTGCAGAACTCCCTTTGGTATTTCTTGAAGGGCAGGTTTCTTATTCACACACTCTCTTAATTTCAGTTTATCTGTGAATATTTTGAACTCTCCCTTAATTTCGAATGCCAGCTTTGGCAGATAGAGAATTCTTGGCTGGAATTTTTTTTTTCTTTTAGCACCTTTACTCTATCATACCACTGCCTTTTTGCCTGCGTGGTTTCAGATGAGAAATCAGGACTTAATCTTATCAAGCTTTCTTTGTATGTGATAGATCTCTTTCCTCTTGCTGCTTTCAGTATTCTCTTCTTTGTCATGAGCATTGGGCAATTTGACAAGTATATGTCTTGGGGTAGGCCTGTTAGGATTTATACTGTTTGGTATGCGCTGCACTTCCTGGACATGTACATCCATCTCCCTCAATAGGGCTGGGAAATTTGCAGCCAGTATTTCCTCCAACACTCGTTCTGTCCTGTTTCCCCCCTCTTCTCCCTCTGGGATGCCTATAGTATGTGTGTTTATGCATTTTGCATTGCCATTCAAATCCTTAAGTCCCTGCTGGATTTTTTCTCTTTTTATCTGCTTTACTATCAGATTTCAGATGTTTTGTCTTTCACATTGCTGATTCTTTCTTCTGCCTGTTCAAATCTGCTGTTATGTGCTTTCAGTGTATTTTTGATTTCTTGGATTGTGCCATTCATCGCCATCATATCCATTATCTTTTTATGTGTGTTTACAGTTTCTTCAGTATGCTCTCCCAGTGTCTTCTTAATATCCTTAATCTCTTTCTTCACTTCATTAAGTTGATTCTTTATATTTCTTTGTATATTTTTTATTAGTTCCATGTTCTGCATCTCCTCTTGTTTTTTAGTTTGTTAATAGACTGGGCCGTATCTTCCTGTTTCTTAGTGAGGCTTGTAATTTTTTGTTGGTGTCTAAGCATTTGTTTACCTTGATGGGTTTATTCCGTTGGTTTGCTTCTCCTTCTGCCCTAAGGTTTTATTTTGTTGTTGTTTTTGCTTGTTGTAAGGTTTCACAGCTGTTGTCTGTGTTCCATTGGAAAAAATATGAACGGAGAAAAGGAAAGATATAAGAATAGAAAAATAATAGTAGTAGTAATAATAGTAAAAGGTATAAGAGGAGCCATATAAGACCTAGGAAAATAATTAACACTAGTGAAAAATCATAAGAAGGACAGAGGAACAAGATTTAAAAAGTGGAATAGAAAAAACAAAAGAGAAACAAAATAGAGAAAAATATATTGAATGTATTAAAAGTCCAGAATTATGAGAAAAGAGGAAAAGAAAAAAGAAAAGAAAAAAAAAAGTAAAAAAATAAGGAAAAGAAACAGAGAAAAAAAAAGTGAGAGAAATAAAACTAAAAAGAATTGAAGCCCAAATAAAAAGAGGTGGTATGAATGAAAAACAACAGAAAACAGAAGTTAGGAAAATGAAGGAAAGAAAAGAAATAATGTAGGTAGAAAACAATCAGTAAAAGTTAAAAAAAAAAAAAGGGAGGGGGGAACAAAGAAAGGGAAACACAAAAACACGAAACAAAACAGCAGCAGCAAAAACAACAACAATAAAACAATGGAGGCAAAACAGCCTTGCCTCTAGGCCCCTAGAGACCTTCTCAGGCTGCTGGTACTCATCAATCAATCACCTTGCAGCCTGCCCTCTGCAGGTGATGTATCCAGTTTTGTTTTTTTTTTTTTTTTATCCAATTTTAATGAGTAAAATAAAGGAAAAAGAAAAAAATCCAAAAATAATAAATCAAAACAATAGAAACTTGGTCTGTATGTTCCCTATCATAAGGTGCCAGCTGTGTGCCTTCTCTCTCACTGGATCCCTTTTCTTAGGAGGTACCAGGGCTCAAACCAGGAATTTACATGCAAGGCAGGAAATCCCCTACTGCGCTACAGCAGCTCTATAGGCTAAATAAGCTTTTGAAAGCTTATCTGGCTCTTCCTGCTCCCATTTCCCTTAGGGAGTTAGACTTCTCACAGTTTTCATGGCCAGGCTAGTTCGGTGCCTTTCTTTGCCCCTTCCTTGACCAAGTTCTTCTCTCCCAGGGCAGCTGGTGTTACAGCCTGCCTGAGGCAGATTCTCCCTCCCCTTTCCCCAGGGCCACTTCACTTCTGGCTGGTATCCTCCCAGAGATTCAAAGGGAGCTCAGGTGCCCCACACCACAGAAAGGAAACCACTCTCCACCCTTCACCAGACCCCACTTCCTTCCAGGGAATGCTCCTTCCCACTCAGCTGGCCTTTGAGAGCCAGGGATTCCACAGAGGCTATTTGCCTTGAGGTTGGGGTTTACCCACCACCTTTTCCAGCCACAAGGGTGATCAACTCACAGTTTTCCCTTGGGCTTTTTATCTCTTTGTCCATCTCCCTCCTGAATGATGCCTGCAGCCTCCTGCTCTGTGGATTCCCAAAGCAGCTTGCTCAGCTAAGGCACTGCCCCCTCTGCTGTTTTTTTGTGAAAGAGCTGAGCAGTGTCCACTTAATTGACACCATTTCCCCGTATTAGTGTATCTACATTACCAATTTTTAATCTACTCAATGAGTAAAAGGAAAACATGAGAATGATGTCTCACCAAATGGAGAATATCAAGAAAGAGCTGGAAAGTATAAAATTAACTGATACAGAAATTCTGGAGTTGAAAAGTACAATCAATGATATGAGAACTTCTCTAAATGTGGTCAACAATAGCTGTCTCCCTGACTAAAGACCTGAACAACCTTCTCAGTAGTTTGGAGTGTGCACCTTCCTGTTTCAGTCCTTCCTCACCTAGATCGTGCCTATCTCAAAAGATGTAGCAGTGATAGAAGTGGTAGAAGTATAGAATCCGGAAATGTCAGGAAGAAAGCTTTCATACTTTAAAACATTTCATTAAAAATGTAGAAAGAGAAACAGATCTTTGTTGTTGGGAAACCTATTTTCAATCTCACTTCTGTCTATAAAATTTTTTTAATTGTGTGAATACCAACACAAAAAAAAATTCATGTTATTTTCAAGTACCAAGGCAATATAGGGAGAAAGGAGTTAAGTGCAGAGTAATCCACAGCAAACGAATGAAAGCTCTTCACTGTGATCTACATTATGTGCTGAAATATACTTTCTGAAAAGTAAATAAAAGACATTAAGAAAATGAAACAATACGTAAGATATTTTAAATTAAAAAAAACTCAAAAAATGAATGATAAGTAATAAGAAAACAAGAAAAATAAAAAAATAGTTCATAATTGAAATGTAATCTCTAAGAAATAGGGTGACAAGATAATGCTTAAGTAGAAAGAGAAGGTGAAATGCCAAAAGGGCTGAAAAGAAATTAAATGGAGAATGTTAAAGATTTGAAAAGAAACTAAAAATGATGAGGAATGGTACGGAGGGTCCAATAGCTGAACCCTGGAGTGCCTGAACCAGAAAGTGGGAGGGGCCATCCCAATTCCCGAGGCCCTGGCTGGGCACAGAGGCCTAGGGGCAGGGCCTGCATGTGGGTGGTGCTGGAAGCTACCCTGCCTCTTCTTCCCATTATGCTCAGTTCCAGGCTGCAGGCCTTGGCAGTAGGTGGTGTCCGGGCTTCAGCAGCCAGGCCTTTGGCAATGGCTGTGGCTCCTCAGGTGCTAGGCTCCCTTGAGCTCTGTGTGCCTGGGGATGTTTGTGGGAGGTGTTAGTGCTGTGCAGGAGGAGGGAACAGGCTCTTCTGCTGAGTTTCTTATCCTTTAGTACACTGAACATCCCCACAGCTGGAATGGGAGGTGGTGCGCTTGTCTGCCATGGACCTAAGGGGAACTCTAGATCAACGATTTGTAAATTAACGTAAGTCCATGAACTGGGTTACCATACAGCTGTTAAACAGATTGATGAGCTCGAGGATGATTGTGTATTCCCGTTTGTCTAGGGCAGTCCTGGTTTATATCTGTTGTCCTATCTTTTCATGTCACTCCCTTTCCCTAAGGGTATCCTGATATGACTTTATGTTATATGGTCACAATAATGGGTCTATTATGGAAATTTATTTAAGAAAGCTTGACTTAATGACTGAATAACTTAATAATTTAAGTAAAAAAAAGGTGTAAAAATAGGCTCTACAATCAGACACAGGCATATATACTTGACCCCAGATGGGCTATCCATGCAAAGAGATGAGAGAAATTGGTCAGTGTGTGTCTGGGAGGGAGTAGAACTGAGGGAGCAGGGGTTAGATTGGAGGGAGGCTCACCTTTCATTGTGTAGTTCTTTCAACATTTGATATTTATTAAAATGAGCATATGTCGTTTCCCACAAAATATACAATAATAAAGATTCTAGGAAGGGGTCATGATATGCATTTGAAGTATGTCCTATTCTGTGAATATTCCTTCCAGGGAGGCCCCTAGTCAGCTGAACAGTCCTAGACAATAGGACAAATTTTTGGTTTTATGTTCATGAGACATAATGGTATATAATTTTCTATTCTTTTAATATCTATCTGGTTTTGCCATTAGGGTAATGTTGGCCTCATAGAGTGAGTTAGGAAATGTTCCCTCTGCTTTGTTTTCCGAAAGAGATTGTGGAGAATTGGTTTCATTTTTCCTTAAATGTTTGGTAGAATTTGCCGGTGAACCATCTGCACCCAGTCCTTTCTTTTTTGCAATGTTATTAATTAGGATTCAAAATTTTAATGGCTGTAGGGCTATTCTGATTATATATTTGTTCTTGTGTGAGTTTTGATAGTTTTCATCTCTCAAGGAGTTATGGGCCATTATATCTAAGTTATCAAATTGTTGGACATAGGGTTGTTCATAGGCTTCTTTGATTATCCTTTTTTTTTTTTTTTCCTTTGTTTGATTATCCTTTTAATGTCTGTGGAACCCATAGTGGTGATCCCTTTTCCATTCCTAGTATTGGTAATTTGTATCTTCTCTATTTTATGTTTGGTTAGCCTAGCTAGAGGTTTATCAGATTGATTAAATCTTTTCAAAGAACAAACTAATGCTTTAGTTTGGGCATAAGTTTTCATTTCTAACTGATTAATGTGCAGGAGTGCGATTGCTGGGTTGTATGATAAGTATATATTTAGTTTTATTAGAAACTGCTAACTAGTTTTCAGAGTGACTATTATTTTACATTCCCTCAGTCTATGAGAGATACAGTTTCTCTGCATTCTCACCCGCATTTGGTATTGTCATTTTATATTTCAGTTGTTTTAATAGTGTGTAGTTACATCTCATAATGGTATAGTTTGCATTACCTTGATGGCTAATTATATCAAGGATCTCTTTATATACTTATTTCTCATCCTTATATCTGCTATGGTGAAATGTTTGTTCATATATTTTGCCCATTTTCTAATAAGATTGTTTTTTTATGGTTGTATTTTTAGAATTTTGGAAATTCTTTTAATATATTCTAGATATCTGGATTTTGTTTTTGTTTGTTTGTTTGTGGTACCAGGGCCAGGGGTTGAACCCAGGCCTCATAAGTGGGAAGCCGGCACTCAACTACTAAGCCACATTGGCTCCACTGAGTTTATTTCTTTATTTCTTTTTTTTTTTTTCCTTCAGTTTTTTAAAACAGTTATTAGCAGTTAAATACATTCAAATAATGTATAAGTGACTACATGGCTGAAGCATTAGTAAATAAATAACCAATTAAATTAGAAACCAGCTAACAAGTAACTGTGTAAATATGTAAAATACAGGTCTTATTTAAACATCACCTTTTTTTCCCCTACGTTCTTCATAGCTTTATTCATTTTTAAAAAATATATATTTTTATTTTTTTAAAGATACTTAGAGTACACAAATGTTACACAAAAAAATATAGGGATTCCCATATGCCCTGCTCCCCATGCTTCCCACACCCTGCCACATAAACAACATCCTTCATTAGTGTGGCACATTCATTACAATTGATAAATGCATCCCGGGGCATTGCCATTTTGAGCATAGACCATAGTTCACATTGTAGTCTACACTCTCTCCCACACAATTCTGCAGGCTATGGGAAGATATATAATGGCCTATATCTGTCATTGCATTATCATTCAGGATGATTCCCAAGTCCCAAAAAAGCCCCCACATTACAGCTGTCTTTTCCTCTCCTGCCCCCAAAGCCTCCAGTGGCCACTGCCTTCACATCAATGATATAATTGCTTCCATTGCTAGAATCATAATGAGTCTATAATAAAATACTAGTAAGTTCATGCTGGTCCATAGTTCGTTCCTTATTAGGGGGTACCTGGAACCTGCCATGTGGGAAGAAGGCACTCAATTGCTTGAGCCACATCCTCTCATGATATTCTAGATATCTATTCCAGATATCAGCTCCAAAGGTTTTAGATATCTTTTCTTTCTTTGTCATGGTTAAGTTTGCAAATTATCTTTCCCTATTTGTAGTTTGCCTTTATAATTTGTCTTTTGCACATCAGTAGTTTAAAGTTTGGTGAAGACCAATGTATCACTTATGTTTTTTATGGATCTCATTCAGTGCACTTTCTCTTTGGAAATTCTTTCCATGTTTTCATATATCGAATAGTTTTGATGATGCCCCAGTCTTTCTGTTGTCTAGCATGACAAGTCATTGATACTTCTGCTTCTATGTCACAATTAAACATTTTTTTTTCTTTTTTTAAAGGCGCTTTAGATAACATAAATGTTCCATCAAAAAAGTATAGGGAAATCCCATATACCCTACCCCCTCTCCCTAACACACTTTTCCCAGTAAACAACATCTTTCATTAGTGTGATTTATGTGTTTCACTTGATGAACAAATATTGAAGCTTTGCTATTAAGCATGGTCTATAGTTTGTTTTCCACTTTGCACTGCACTTTTTTATAGGTTTTGAGAAAATGTATAATGACTTGTATTATTGTGCAGTATCAGGCAAAATAATTACAGTGTTTCAAAACTGTCCCATGTTACACCTTTTCTTTCCTTTCCCTCCCCTCAAATCATCTGGTGTCCACTGTCTTTATATCAGTGTTACAAGTTCTTCCATTACTAGAATAATAATGTCTACTTTTGTCTATAGTTGCATCCCCCCTTATGTTTGCTCATTCCTCATGTTTGCTTTTGAGGATTTTCGGATTGTGTCACTTTCTTACCCCACATCCATCCAGTATCAGCTACTTCAAATATGTGCAAAACCTGACCACCTGGTTTCCCTAACTGCTACTGCTCTGTCTAATGCACCATATCTCTCGCCTGGACTACTACTCCCTAACTGCTCTGCCTTTGACCTACTTGCCACTGTGATCCATTCTTACCAACAACCTGTTAAAACCTAAGTCAGGTCTTGTCCCTTGTCACTCTTTACTGAAACCCTCATGCATTCCCAGCTTACAGTAATATCCACAGTTCTTATACTGAACTACAAGGGCCTGCACAATGTGTGCCCCATGTTTTAAAAGCACTTTTATTGGGATATATTCACATACCATACAATCTATCCAAAGTGTACAATGACTTTTATTATAATCACAGTTGTACATTCATTACCACAATTAAGTGTAGAACATTTTCATCAATCCAAGAAGAAAAGCTGCATACCCCTTAGCAGTCATCTCTCAATCCCTCTATCATTCCCCAGCCCTACATAACCACTAATCTAATTCCATCTCTATAAATTTATTTATTTTTACATTTTATATTAATGAAATCAGACTATATAGTACTTTGTGTCTGATTTCTTTCACTTAACATAATGCTTTCTTAAATTATTGCATTAAAAAAAATGCAAGTTGTATGTGTACAGAAAATTTTTGTAAAAAATACATTGTTCCCATGTAGCCCTCTATTGTTGACTCTTTACATTAGCGTGGTACCTTTGTTAAAATTGATCATAGAATATTAAGATATTACATATAACTGTAGTTTATAATTTACATTAGGTGTATTTTTTCCATATACCTTCCTATTAACAACATGTAATAGTGTCATACATTTGTTATAATTCATGAAAAAACAATCTTATATTTGTACTATTAACCCCAGTCCATCATCTACTACAGTGTTCACTGAGTTTTACAATCCCATGTTTTGACTTCTAACTTTCCTTCTAGTGACATACATGACCTTAAACTTCTCCTCTCCACCACATTTACAAACATAATTCAGCACAGTTAACTACATTCAAAATAATGTGCCACCATCACCACTATCCATTCCCAAACACCTAAAATCACCTAAATAGAATTTCAGCACAATTTAAGCATCAGCTCATATTTTTGATTATTCAGGGCCCCTTACTCTTGCAAATAAATTTCATAACTGGGTTTTTCATTTCAATAAAAAATGCTGTTGGAACTTTTATTTGGATTGCATTGAATTTGTAAATCAGTTTGGGTAAGATATACATCTTAATGATATTTTGTCTTCTAATTCATGAACATGGTATATTCTTCCATTTATTTGGGTCTTTTTTCATTTCTTATAGCAATGTTGTGTAGCTTTCTGTGTACAAGTCTTTTACATCTTTAGTTAAATTTATTCCTAGATATTTGATTCTTTTAGTTGCTATTGTAAATGGGGTTTTTTCTTGATTTCCTCCCAGATTGCTCATTATTAGTGTACAGAAATGCTACTGATTTTTGTATGTTGATCTTATATTCTGTCACTTTACTGCACTTGTCAGCTCTCACAGCTTTTTTGTACATTTTTCAGGACTTTCTTTATATAACATCATGTCTTCTGCAAGTAGTTAAAGTTTTACTTCTTCCTTTCCAATTTGGATGCCTTTTATTTCTTCTTCTTGCCTAAATGCTCGAGCAAGTACTTCTAATATAATATTAAATAAGAGTGGTGATAGTGAGCATCCTTGTCTTGTTCCAGGTCTTAGAGGGAAAGCCATTACCCTTTCACAATTGAGTATGATGTTAGCTGTGGGATTTTCATATATGCTCTTTATCATGTTGAGGAAGTTTCCTTCTAACCCTATCTTTTGAAATGTTCTTATTAAGAAAGAATGCTGTATTTTGTCAGCTGTATTTGATAGAGATAATCATGTGAATTTTTCCCTTTGATCTGTTAATGTGGTGTAGTACAGTAATTGATTTGCTTTTCTGGTAAAAAAAAAATCTCACTTGATCATGGTGCATAATTCAATTGAGGTGTTGGATTCAATGAGCAAGCATTTTGTTGAGGTTTTTTGTACCTAAATTTGCTAGAGATCTCTTTTCTCTTGCTGCTTTAAGGATTCTGTCTTTTTCTTGAGCTTTGACAATCCTTTAAGTATGTGTCTTGGAGAAAGTCTGCTAGGATTTATTGTGCTTGGAGTTCGCTGACCTTCCTGGACATGTATGTCCATGTTCCTGATAAGAGTTGGGAAATTTTAGGCCATTATTTCCTCAAACACTCCCACTGCCCATTTTCCTTTCTCTTCTCCCTCTGGGATGCCATAGTGCATATGTTTGTGAGTTTCATGTTGTCATTGAGTACCCTGTGTGCCTGCTGAAGATTTTCCCATTGTTTTTGTCTATCAGTGAGATTTCAGATGTCCTGTCTTTGATGTCACTAATTCTTTCCTCTGCCTGTTAAATCTGCTCTTAAATGCTTCTAGTATATTTTATTATTATTTAAGAAGCTTTAGATTACATAAATGATACATAAAAAATATAGGGGGATTTCCATATACCCCAGCCCCTCTCCTTTCCACACTTTTCCCCATTAACAACATCTTTCACTAGTGTGATACATTTGTTACAATTGATGAACACCAGTTGAAGCATTTCTACTAACCATGGTGTATAGTTTACATTATGGTTTACTTTACACTTTGCACTGCAGCATTTTATAGGTTTTGTCAAAATGTGTAATGCTCTTTATTCATCATTCCAGTGTCATGCAGAACAATTCCAGTGTCCCCAAAATGCTTCATGTTATACCTGTTCTTCCCTTTCCCTCTCCTCAGAACATCTGTTGACCACTGCCTTTATATCAATATTACAAGTTTTTCCATTACTGTATAATAAATCTACTTTACTCTATGGATGCATTCCCCCATTATATTTGTTCATTCCTTGGTCTTGAGGATTTGGGGATGCTGATGCTCTCTCTGCTTCTGATTGAGAGGGGACTTAGATCCCATGCGGAAGATGGATGGAACTCTCTTGATTGGAGTTGTAGATACTCTCTGTTTTTTGGGATGGGCCTTGTCCATCATCATCCTTTTGTTAGCTGTCCTGGCCAAGTCTGATGAATGGGAAAGTAGCTGTTGGCTGCAACTCTTCTGAGAGTCAGGGCTCAAACAGCATATGAACAGCTACAAGATTTATGTCTCTGAGACACATATATATTGGGTATAGTGCTAATTATAGGTTCAAATAAGAGGGGGAGAAGAGCCATGTGTAGAGAAATTATAAATGAGTCTAACTCCGATACATTGAGGGTATAGGTTATCATGTATTCCAAGTTAAGGCCCACTGACAAGGTACCAAATTCCTGGGATTGTCTCCCCTGCCTATAGTGTCTAGATGTCTCTAGAGCCCTCAGGAGCCCCCCTGCTTGAGGCACTGTTTACTGTGGCAGTCAGTGAGATCCTCCTGAGACTTGCATAAGCATAACCTCTGGAATGACCTCTCGACTCACTTTGAAATCTCTTAGCTATAAAATCTCATTTTTATTTAATATTGCCCCCTTTTGGTCAAGGTATTTTTCCAAATGTGGTGCTGCTTGGCACTTGGTAATAATCCCTTGGTGCCAGAGAGGCTCATCCCTGAGAGTCATGTCCCACACTGGGAGAAAGGTATTGAGTTTATATGCTGAATTTGGCTTAGAGAGAGGTCATATTTGAGCAACAAGGAGGCTTTCAGGATGTAACTCTTAGGCAATTTATAGTACTAGGCTAAGTTTCAATTTCACAAGAGCGAGATTCATAAGGACAAGCATCTGTATCAAGGTCCTGGCGTATTTTGTCCTCCTTTGCTAAGCACTGCGCATATTCCTAGTATATTTTTCATTTCTTGCAATGTGCATTTCATCACTGTAAGGTCTGTTACCTTTTGTGATCAAATCAATTTTATTTGTACATATTAATAAAGCATAAGTCCATCCAAAGTGTGCAATTAATGGTGTTCGGTATTATCATAGTTGTGCGTTTATCACTTCAGTCATTTTTAGAGCAGTTTCATTACTCCAATAATAATAATAATTAATAACAAACAAAAAAACCTTATCACCTATCAATCTTGCTGTGCTTCCACTGTTGTACATAGCTGCTATTCTTTTTCCATCTCTTTATTTTATTTGTATTTATATTTTGTGAAAACAGTCTTATATATGCATTATCATCCATATTCATATTTTACTTGAGGTTTAACTGTGCTATTCAGTCCCATGTTAGATTTTTTAACTTTCCTTCTAGTAATACACATGACTTTAGACTTATCTTTGCAAACACTGTCAGACTCATATAATAATACTGCTAGTTTCAAACACTGTGTTGTGCTTTATGTTTTCTATTCACTTCCCAAGATTAAAAACAACTTTTTAAAACTAATTTGGCATGGGTTAATGTTCAACTTCCCATTCTCTAACATCATTCTATTTTCTGTTGACCAATATTTTAGTTATTAACTCCGTGATTTACACAATTTATTTAGTTCAGATAGCGCAATCATACAGTGTTTGTCCACTTGTTTCTGGCTTGCTTCACTCAACATAATGTCCTCCAGGTTCATCCATGTTGTTATATTCTTCATGACTTCATTTATTCTTACTGGTGCATAATATTCCATTTTGTGTATACACCACCATCTGTTTATCCATTCGTCAATTGATGGTCACCTGAGTTGTTTCCATCTTTTGTCAATCATGAATAACGCCACTATGAACATTGGTGTGCAGATGTCTGTTTATGTCACTGCTTTCAGTTCTTCTATATATATATACTTTTCATTCCTGTAAGTTTTGTTACTTTTCTTTGTAGGCTTTCAAATTGTTCTTTATGTTCACCCAGTTTCTTAATATCCTTTATCTCTTTAGTTGTATTTTCTTCTAATTGTTTGAATTGACTTAGGAGAGTTGTGTGATTATCACTGATTAATTGTCTTAAGTCCCATATCTCTTCAGGATATTTGGTTTGTTCCTTTGGCTGGGCCATCTCTTCCTGTTTCCTAGTGTGGCTTGTAATTTTTTATTATATCTAGGCATCTGAATATATTGATGAACTTACTCTGATGGCCAATTTCTCTTTCATGCCTATTGGGATTTTTTTGACAACTCTTATTTGATATTTGGTTCAACTTATTCTAAGTTATTAAAATTGCCCACGGGGAAACGGATGTGACTCAAGCAATTGGGCTCCCATCTACTGTATGGGAGGTCCAGAGTTAGATTCCCGGAGCTTTCTGCTGAAAGGCAAGCTGGCCCACATGGGAGAGCTGGCCTGCCCAGGAGAGCTGTCCTATGCTGAGTGCTGGCCCATGCAGAGAGCCAGCACAGCAAGATGATGCAACAAAAAGAGACACAGAGGAGACACAATAAGAGATGCAGCTGACCAGGAGCTGAAGTGGTGCAAGAGATTGAGTACCTCTCTCCCACTCTGGAAGGTGCCAAGATCAGTTCCTGGTGCTGCTTAAAGAGAATACAGACAGACACAGAAAAACACACAGAGAGCAGACAGCACAAAACAATGAGGAGGGGGCAGAAATAAATAATCTTTTAAAAAGAATTGCCCAGCTTCAGTTATCAAAATTGTGCCAGGAGCTCGCTAATGGGGTGCACATTTCCTCCCAGGACTTTGGGTTAAGAGAGCCCTATAAGCAGTTTTTTTCCTTGCAATTTCAAGACCTGCCATCAGGTAGCACTCATCAACACACTTTTCCAAGGAGGTGTTTCTTTCAATCTCTGCTTTGGTATGTTTTTGTTTGGACAGAGCTGAGATTCACAGTGGGTTCTGCTGGCTGAATTCACTGAAGAAAAGCTCCTCCCAGACTGCCACTCCCTTCTCATTCATAGCATCTGACAGGGAGGAAGATGTGTGTTTTCCTCTCAGTCAGCTGCAGTGAGCCAGGAGTTTTATCTTGTGGGTTATGGGAGCCCTTTCTGGTTGCTGCAGGAGCTTGGTAACTCACATTATTTGCTTTGGGTTCTTCGTCTCTGTCCTCTCCCCTCCTGGGAGTTGTATAGCAGTGTCCTGGACTGCTGACTTCCAAAGCAGGTCCCTTGAACAGCTTTTGGCCCTTTTTCCATTGTTTTGTGAGAGAATTGAGCCCTGCCTACCTACTCCCATGCCATCTTCCTGGAACGGTCTGATCTGTTATCTTTTTATGTATGTTTACAATTTCTTGTGTATGTTTCCCTAGTGTCTTCTTGATATCCTTTATCTCTTCCTTCATTTCAGTGTGTTGAGGATATTTGTTTGGACATCCTTGATTAGTTGTTCCACATTGTGTTTCTCCTCCTGCTTTTTAGTTTGTTCATTAGACTATGCTATGACTTCCTGTTTTTTAGTATGGCTTGTAATTTTTTTGCTGATGCATCCATTTACCTTGATGGGCTTATTTTGTTGGTTAGTTTCTCTTTCCAGGGTTTCATTTTTGTTTGGTTTTGTGTTAGGAATCCTCTTTATCACTTGGGTCCACTTATATTCTGTATCCTTCCCACAGTTTCCTGAAGAAAAGTTCATCCTGCTGTTCCCTACTCTGCCATCTTGGATATCTGTTATGTACTTTTAATCACATCCATTGTGTCTTTCATTTCCATAATTTCTGCTATTTTTCTGTTCAAGCTTTCAAATTCTTCTTTAAGCTTGCCCAGCGTCTTCTTAATATCCTCTATATCTGTAGTCATATTTTCCTTTAACTCTTTGAATTATGTTAGGAGATTTCTTTGAACATCATTGGATACTTGCTTCAAATTCTGTGCTTCATGTGACATTCTAATTTGTTTCTTTGCCTGGGCCATATCTTCCTGTTTTTCAGTATGGTTTGTAATATATTGCTGAAGTCTAGGCATCTGATTATGATGGTTAGTTTACTCTGATGATCAGTTTTCCCCACTTGCCTAGGATTTTGATGTTGATTGGCTTTGTGTATGGCTCTTCTTTGATTCTTTTTTCAAATCATTCTAGTCTTTAAAATTGCCTATGTATGGGAAGCGGCTGTGGCTCAATCAGTAGGGCTCCCGTTTACCATATGGGAGGCCCTGGGTTCGGTTCCTGGGGCCTCCTGGTGAAGGCAAGCCCGCCTGCGTGGCGTGGTTAGCTGACCCAGTGAGCACAAGCAGCAAGGGGGGGGATAAATGAATAAATAAATAAAATCTTTAAAAAAATAAAAAATAAAATTGCCTATGTATAACTGATGGAAACAGGGACAGGGACAGGGACCCACTAATTGGGGTACAGATCAATTTCCAAGGGCCCTTGGGAGAGGGACAGTAAAGATGCCAAAAAGCCTCTTTTTTTTTTCAGGGACTACCTAGGATTGAACCAAGGAATCAGGTGCCTAGCCACTGAGCTTCATCTGCTCCCCAATGAGAGCTATTTTTTTTCCATTTGTTTGTCTTTAGGAGGCACCCAGTATCGAACCTGGGTCCTCATACATGGGAAGGAGGTGCTTAACCAGTTGATCTACATCTGCTTCCCTCACTTCAGAATTTCTGGGATGCATTTTCTTGGTTTGCCAGCAGGTGGTGATCTTTGGCAAACCTTTTTCTGCAGCCTTTGAGGGAAGTGTATTTTCTCCAGCCCCCACCTGGTGCTGAAATAATGTCTGTAGGTATTCCCCCTCAGGGCCATCTAGGGCCCCGATACAGAGCCAGGCCCCATGGTACAAAGTCGCTGATCAGAAGCTGTATTCGCCCTCAGCCATGCCCTCTCTTTCCTCAGGGAGGAAAAATCTCCATTCCCCTTTGTGTCAGTGGTAGCCACCTAATCTATACTGAGAGTACTTGCCTCGAGGTTGGGGGATGGGCACTTGTTGTGTTACTTAAACAGTTATTGTTTTGGCTCCTCCATCTCCCAGTCCTGCTTCCTCCAGGATAGTAGACAACACTCCCTGGTCTGCAAACTTCTAGGACACTTATTTTTTAGGAAATTTCTGCCTTTCCTCTTGCTGTTTTTAGAAAAGAGGTGAGCCCTGTCTGTCTCTACACTCCATCTTCTCAGAAGAGATGCTAGCACATTTTTAAGGATTATTTTTAAAATGAAATTTTATTATTTAGTTTCAGCCCTAACTCTTTTTTTTTTTTTTTTTTTTTAATAAAGATTTTATTTATTTATTCATTTATCCCCCCCTTGCTGCTTGTGCTCGCTGGGTCAGCTAACCACGCCGTGGGGGCAGGCTTGCCTTCACCAGGAGGCCCTGGGAACCGAACCCGGGGCCTCCCATATGGTAAACGGGAGCCCTACTGATTGAGCCACAGCCGCTTCCCATCAGCCCTAACTCTTGATTAGGCCCCTTATTTTGCACAGAAGGAATATGTCACAAAATTTTTAGTGGATCACCCTGACACTATGGGCCATATTATTTATGTATAATTTAAATAAAAATTTTAATACAGAAATTTTAGGTTACAGAAAAGTAATGCAAAAAATACAGTATTCCCATTTACCCCCTATTTATTTAAACTTTGCATTAACATGATACCTTTCTTATAACTGATGAAAGAATATTATAATTGTACTATTAGCTATAATCCATAGTTTACATTAGGGTGGATTTTTTCCCCCCGTATATCACCCTGTTACTAATACTTTGTATGAGTGTGGTACATTCATGACAGAATGTTTGTAATTTGTAATTGTACTATTAACTGTAGTCCACTGTTTACCATAGGGTTCACTGTGTTGTACAATCCTATGTTTTATCTTTTAATTTTTATTCCAGTAGCACATATATGACCAAAAATATCCTCTTTTAACCACATTTGCGTATATAATCCAGCGCTAATTATACTCACAATTTGTGCTCCTGTCACCACCATATATTTCCAAAACTTTACAATCAACCCAAATACAAATTCTGAGCAAATTAAGCATTAACTCCCCATTCTCTATACCCAATACAGCCCCTGTAATCTCTGTTCTGGTTTCTAACTCTGTGAAATTGCTTATTCTAATTATTTCATATCAGTGACATACAATATTTATCCTTTTGTGTCTGGCTTCTTTCACTCAAAATAATGCCTTCAGGGTTCATGCATGTTGTCACATGAGCCAGAACTTCATTCTTTTTTAATGCTAAATAGTATTCCTTTGTATGTAGATGCCACATTTTGTTTACCCATTCATTGGTTGATGGACACTTGGGTTGCTTCTAACTTTTGATAATTGTGCATAATGCCACTAAGAACATCAGTGTGCAAATAACTGAGTCCCTGCTTTCAATTCTTTTGTGTATATACCTAATAGAAGGATTGCCATGTCATATGGTAATCCCATACTTAGTTTCTGAGGACTGCTAAACTGTTTTCCATAGCAGCTACACCATTTTACATTCCCACCAGCAATGAATGAATGTTCCTATTTCATCAGAAATTCTCAGGCATTTTAATTTTCTTTTCTATTAATAGTAACCATTCTAGTGAGTGTGAAATAGTATCTCAGTGTAGCTTTGATTTTATTTTCAGTAGCTAGTGATGTTGATCATCTTTCCATGTACTTTTTAGCCATTTCTATATCAAATTTGGAGAAATGTCTATTCAAGTCGTTTGTCCATTTTTTTAAAAAAACAAATCAATTTTATTGATACATATTAAAATAAAGCATAAATCAATCCAAAGTTTACAATCAGTTTTATTCAGTATAATCACTTAGTTGTACATTCATCTCTTCAATCATTTTTAGAGCATTTTCATTAAATCCAAGTAATAGTAATCGTAATACTAAAAACCAAAAACTGGTTAACCAAACAAAACCTATCAGCTTAGTCTCTATGCTTACGCTGCTGTACATAGCTGCTATTCTTTTTCCTTTTCCTTAGTTAATTGTATTTAGGGTTTGTTAAAACAAGTCTTATATATGCAATTTTCACCCATATTTGTTTTTTAAATGAGGTTTTACTGTCTTAAACAGTTCCATATTACATTTTTCAGCTTTCCTAAGACTTTTTAAAATAACCACCATTATACCTAAATAATGGCTCTGCTAGTTACAAACACTATGATGTGCTTTTACCATTTCTAATCATTTCCGAAGATTTACAACCTTTTTTACCAGTTCTGCACAGATTAACCTTCAGCTTTCTATTCTCTACTCTCCTTCTGTTTTCTGGTGACCTATATTCTAATTATTAACTGAGTTTGCACAATATATTTAATCCATACTAGCATAATCATACAGTATTTGTCTTTTTGTGTCTGGCTTGCTTCCCTTAACATAATGTCCTCCAGGTTCATCCCTGTTGTCATATGCTTCATGACTTCATTTCTTCTTACCACTGCATAATATTCTATTGAGTGTATACACCCCAATTTATTTATCCTTTCATCAGTTGATGGACACCTGGGTTGTTTCCAACTTTTGACAATCGTGAATTATGCGTATATGAACATCAGTGTGCAGATGTCTGTTTGTGTCTCTACTCTCAGTTCTTCTGGTATAAACCTATATTCAACTTCCCTGGGAACTGCCAAACAGTACTCCACAGTGGCTGTACCATTCTACATAACAGTGAGTTAAACATTCCTATATCTCCACATCCACTCCAAATTTACAGTTTTCTGACTTGTTAATAGCGGCTAGTCTAATAGGTGTGAAACGATATCTCATTGTAGTTTTGATTTGCATTTCCCTAATCGCTAGTGATGTTGAACATTTTTTCATGTGTTTCTTTGCCATTAGTATTTCTTCTTTGGGCAATTGTCTTTTCAAGTCTTTTGCCCATTTTTTAAATCAGGCAGTTTGTCTTTTTGTTGAGTTGTATCATCTCTTTATAGATCATGGATCTTAAGCCCTTATTGGGTATGTGATTGCCAAATATTTTCTCCCATTGAGTCGGTTGTCTTTTCACCCTTTTGACAAAGTCTTTTGAGGTGCAAAAGTATTTAGTTTTGAGGAGGTACCATTTATGTATTTTTTCTTTTGTTGCTCGTGCTTTGGGTGTAAGGTTTAAGAAACTAATGCCTACCACAAGATCTTGAAGATCTTAAAGATCTTTTCCTTCAGAGAACTCCTTAGGAGTTTTATGGTTGTGGCTTTTATATTTAGGTCCTTGATTCATTTTGAGTTAACTTTTGTATAAGGTGTGAGATAGGTGTCCTCATTCTTAATTTGGCTATGGATATTCAGTTCTTCCAGCACCATTTGTTGAATAGACTGTTCTGGCCCAGCTGGGTAGGCTGAATAGCCATGTCAAAAATTACTTTACTATAGCTGTGAGATCTATTTTTGAGTTCTTGATTTGGTTCCATTGGTCAATTTGTCTGTCTTTATGCCAGTACCATGCTGTTTTTACCACTGTAGCTAAGAAATTTGTTTAAAGTTAGGAAGTGAGAATCCTCAAATTTTATTATTCTTTTTTTAAGAACTTTTTGACTGTTGGGCCCCTTACCCTTCCAAATAAATTTAATCATTGGCTTTTCCATTTCTGAAAAAAGACGGTTGGTATTTTTATTGGGATTGCATTGAATCTGAAAATCAGTTTGGGAAGAACTGATATCTTAACAATATTTAGTCTTCCATTCCCTGAACATGGAATATCCTTCCCCTTATTTAAATCACTTTCGATTTCTTTCAGCAATGTTTTATACTTTTTTAAATACAGGTACCTTATGTCCTTGGTTAAGCTTATTCCTAAATATTTGACTCTTTTAGTCACTATTATAAATGGAATATTTTTTCTGATTTCCTCCTCAGATGCACATCAGTAGTGTATAGAAATGCTATTTTTTTAAAAAATGGTACCAGGGCTAGGGATTGAATCCAGGAACTCATATGTGGGAAGCATGCACTCAACCACTGAGCTACATCTGCTTCCCAATGCTATTGATTTTTGCATATTAATCTTCTATCTTGCCACTTTGCTAAACTTGTCAATTAATTCCAGTCATTTTTTGGGGAATATTCCAGGGTTTTCTAAATATAGGTCCATAACATCAGTGAATAGCGAAAGTTTCACTTCTTCCTTTTCTATTTGGGTGCCTTTCATTTGTTTATCCAGCCTAATTGCACTAGCTAGAACTTATAGCACAATATTGAATAACATTGGTGACAGTGGGCATCCTTGTCTGGTTTCTGATCTCAGTGAGAAAGTTATCAGTCTTACACCGTTGAGTAAAATGCTAGCTGTAGTCTTTTCAGATACACACTTTAACCTATTGAGAAAGGTTCCTTCTATTCCAATCTTTTGGAGTGTTTTTTTTTTTTTTTTTTTTTTTTTTTATCAAGAAAGGTTGCTGTATTTTGTCAAATGCCTTTTCCACATCAATCGAGAGGATTGTGTGATTTTTATTCTTCAATTTATCAATATGTTTTATTATATTAAATTGATTTTCTTGGGTTGAACCACCTTTCAAAACCAGGAATAAAACCACATGATTGCACTGTATAATTCTTTTAATATGCTTTTGGATTTGGGCTGCATGTATTTTATTGAGGATTTTTGCATCTATATTTATTAGAGATACTGGTCTGTAATTTTCTTTTTTCATAGTATCTTTATCTGGTTTTGGTATTAGGTGATGGCTTCATAGAATGAGCTTGTAGCAATCTTTCCTGTTCAGTTTTTTGGAGAGCTTGAGTAAGATTGATATTAGATTATCTTTGAGTGATTCATAGAATTCACCTGTGAAGCCATCTGGTCCCACACTTTTTGTCTTTGGGAGGTTTTTGATGACTGTTTCAATCTCTTCATTTGTGATTGGTTTTTTGAGGTCTTCTATTTCTACTAGGGTCAGTGTAGGTGGTTCATGTGTTTCTAGGAATCTGTCTATCTCCTCTACATTGTCTAGTTTTTTGGCATATAGTTGTTCATAGTATCTTCTTATGCTCTCTCTTATTTCTATGCAGATAGTGGTAATATCCCCCCCTCTTATTTCTGGTTTTATTTATTTGCATCTTACTCTGTTTTTTCCTTTGGCCATCTAGCTAAGGGTTTGTTGATTTTATAGATCTTTTCAAAGAACCAAAGTTTTGTTTTGTTGCTTTTCTCTATTGATCTTTTTTCCTCCATTTCATTTATTTCTGCTCTCATCTTTACTATTTTTTTTACTTTGGCTTTGTTTAGGATTAGTTTGCTGTTCTTTTTCTAGTTCCTCCCAGTGTGAAGTTATATCTTCAATTTTAGCTCCTTCTCTTTTTTAATTTAAGCATCGAGGGCTCTAAATTTCACTTTCTACACAGCTTTGGCAGTGTCCCATAGATTTTGATATGTTGTGTTCTCATCTTCATTTGTCTCAGGATATTTGCTGAATCCTCTTGCAGTTTCTTTATTGACCCACTGATTATTTAGTGTGTTGTTTAATCTCCACGTATTTCTGAACTTTCTCTTTTTCCATCCATTATTGATTTCCAGCTTTATTTGTTATGATCAGAGAATGTGTTTTGTATGATTTCAATTCTTTTAAATTTATTGAGATTTGTCTTGTGACCCAGCATATGGTATACCTTGGAGAATGATCCATGAGCACTTGAAAAGAATGTATATCATACTGTTTTGGGGTGCAATGCTTTAGAGATGCCTATTAGGTCTAGCTCATTTACATATTATTCAAGTTCTCTGTGTCTTTATCCTCTGTCCTGATGTTCTATCCAATACAGAGTGGGGTATGAAAGTCTCCATTTATTATTGTAGAGACATGTGTTCCTCCCTTCAGCTTGCCAGTGTGTGCCTCATGTATCTTGGGGCACTCAGGTTGGAGCATAGCTATTTAGTATAGTTATTTCTTCTTGATTGACCCTTTTATTAACATATAATGACCTTCTTCATCCCTTATAACAGTTATGTACTTAAAATCTCTTTTGTCCTATATTTGTATTGCTTTTCCAGCTCTTTTTTTGGTTACTATTTTCATGGAATATCTTTTTTCAACTTTTTACGTACAACTTGGTTGTGTCCTTACATCTGAGGTGAGTCTCTTGTAGACTATATATATGTATCATATTTTTTTATCCATTCTATCAATCCATCTTTTGATTGCAGAGTTCAAGTCATGAATATTCAATGTTATTGTTGTAAAAGCATTATTTCATCCATTTTGTCCTTTGCATTTCTGTTGTCATTTCTGTTGTCTGTCTTTTTACCCTTTAATTTACCCTTCCTAATACTCTTCATTTCTACACTGTTCTTCTTGTCTTCTGCTGTTGGTTTTTCTTTTCAGACTGCAGCACTCCCTTTAGTATCTCTTGTAATTCTGGTCTTTTGGTAGCATAGTCTTATCAGTTTTTGTTTATCTTTGTTTGTATCAGTGTTTGTTTGACTTTGACCTCACCCTCAGTTTTGAAGGACAGCTTTGCCAGATACAGAAATCTTGGCTGGCATTTTTTCTCTTTCAGTACCTTAATTATGTCATACCACTTTCTTCTTGCTGCCATGGTTTCTGATGAGAAGTTGACCGTCATCATCTTATTGAGGTTCCCTTGTATGTGATGATATGCTTTTCTCTTGTGGCTTTCAGAATCCTTTCTTTATCTCTAATATTTTTCATTCTAAATAGTAGGTGTTTTGGGGTAGGTCTATTTGAATTAATTCTTTTTGGGATGTGTTGTCCTTCTTGGGTATTGATATTTATGTCTTTCATAAGTTTTTGCTGGTTATTTCCTCAAATATATTTTGTGCCCCTTTTCTATTCTCTCCTTCTGGGCCACCCATAATGCATATGTTTGTGTGTTTCACATTGCTATTCAATTCCCTGAGACCCTGTTCCATTTTTTTTTCATTCTCTTCTCCTTCTGTTCTGTTTTTTCCAGCTCAGATGTTTTGTCTTCAGAATCACATTCTGTCTTTGAACCATTCTAATCAGCTTTTATGTACCTCTGATATATTTTTAATCTCATCCATCACATCTTTCATTCCCATAAAGTCTGTTACTTTTCTTTGCAGGCTTTCAAATTGTTCGTTATGTTCACCCAGTGTCTAATTAATATCTTGTATGTCTTTAGTCATATTTTCTTTAAATTCTTGAATTGATTTAGGAAAGTAGTATGGTTATCATTTTTGGAAATGTATATTTATAAATTGCTACAGTTTAACTGGAGATAAAGCTAACTGCATGTTTATTGATGAACATTTATTTTGGCAACAAAATGAATGCAGTATAGGAAAAACTAAGAGAATTATTGAAAAGAGGAAGACTGATGGGATATATGTAAATGGGAAAAGCATTCAGTTTCTGTATTACCTAAGAACAATTCAGTAGCATAGTTGGGCTTTGGATATTTTTTCTTGCTAGATTCTGAATAAACCCAGAATAGAATTTATTTTATTTGGATTATTTAATTTTATCCTCTTTATACTTAATTTAATGTTCATATTTTTAAATTCTAAAGATAAATCGGATTTCAAAGGTAAAAGCAATTCCTGGGTTAGTGGTTCCCCATAGACATTCCAACCAATGGAACCAACTTTGAGTGTTTTGATATAGATTATCACATATACAGTCATCTGATATTCAACAAGGTCACTAAGCCCACTCAACTGGAAGAAAATGGCCTCTTCAACAAATGGTTCTTAAATGACTGGATATCCATATCCAAAAATGAGAGAGGAACACCACCTCACATCTTGTACAAAAATCAACTCAAGATGGAAAGATCTAAATATAAGAGCCAAGACCATAAAAACTTTGGAAGATAGTGTAGGGAAGCATCTACAGGAGCTTGTAATGGGAAATGGTTTCATGCACTTCACACCCAAAGCATTAGCAATGAAAGAAAAAAAGATAAATGGGATCTCCTCAAAATTAAAAACTTTTGCACTTCAAAGGAGGTTATCAAGAAAGTAAAAAGGCAGCCTACCCAATGGGAGAAAATATTTGGCAACCATATATCTGATAGGGGCCTAATAGCCAGCATATATAAAGAAATCCTACACCTCAAAAATATAAAGACAAACAACACATTTAAAACAGGGCAACTAACTTGAAAGTTCTCAAGGAAGAAATGCAAGTAGCTGAAAAGCACATGAAAAAGATACTCAACATCACTAGCTATTAAGGGAATGCAATTCAAAACTACAATGAGATACCATCTTACACCCATTAGACTGGTGGCTATTGAAAAAACAGAGGACTACAACTATTGGAGAGGACGTGGAGGAAAGGGAACCATCATCCACTGCTCGTGGGAATGTAGAATGATCCAGCTATTGTGGAGTACAGTTTGACAGTTCCTCAAAAAACTTACTGTAGAACTGCCATATGATCCAGCAATTCCAGTGCTGGGTATATGCCCAGAAGAATTGAAAACAAGGTCACAAACAGATATATGCACACTGAAGTTCACAGAGGCATTATTCACTAATGCCAAAAGTTGGAATCAACCCAAATGCCCATTAACAGATGAATGGATAAACAAACTGTGGTAAATGAATTCAATGGAATATTACTCAGCTGTAAGAAGGAATAATTGCTAACATACAGGATAGCATGGATGAATCTTGAGGACCTTATATTGAGTGAAGCAAGCCAGGAATTGAAGGAAAAATATTACATGATCTCACTGATATGAATTAAGCAAATTGAGCAGACTTAGAGAGCTATTGTCTGGAAGATAGATTTACATGAAATATAGAGGGAGAAGTTTATAAGCCAGTGTCCATACGGGCATAAGGTGGAAGTGGGCAGTTGGGCATTGAAGGGATATGACAGGAGCGTAGTGAAAGTATTCATTTGGGTGGTACAGGTTTGACAGCTGGGTAGAATGGGGAAGGTGGATTGGATGGTCCATGGAAATGGGAGGAGGGTTGGGAGAGGACCAGGTGAACACTGGAGATTGGTAGGTATGTGGTTTAAAGTGCAAAGTTGGGAACAGTCTTATGGCAACATGACAAGGAAGGGTTACTGGTTTAGGGTGTTGGATCAGGGGGGCATTTGGGACAGGGCATACCTGGGGCAGGTTTCTAGGGAGCGTGTGAGTGATCGTTTTGTTCTATGTGTTGTATCATTGGTTGGAGACCCACATAATGAGTGGGAAGGAGTTTCACTCCCAACCTGCGGAGGACCAATATGTTCTCAGAGGCGCAGGAGTCTCTCAAGAACATGGGTGGTTACTAATAGGGGAGGAGAAACCACTGTGTCACAAACTGAGTGTTTTGCATGTAACTGTAAACCTTGTCAACCAAGGAGTGAAGCTGCATGGTCACCATGGGCCCATAGGGGAGGGGATGAAGGACTAGAATAGCTAGAACAGCGGGTATTTAGTGGGCCATGGAAGTGTTCTACATGATCTTACAATAATGGACACAGGCCATGTTAAATATCATCAAAATTTGTAAAAGTCTACCATAATGTAAACCAATGACCGTGGTTAGTACCAATGTTTCATTATATGTATGTCAGTTGTAGCAAATGTACCATCCACATATAAAAAGGTATTAATATAGGATTTTGGAAAAGGGGGAGGAAGTTGGGTATATGGGAGTCCCCTGTATTCTGTATGTGACTTTACTGTGACCTAAAACTTCTCTGAAAACAAAACACGGGGGAATAAATGGAAGAAAATGTCACTGTACATACAGGAGAACAGATAGTACAGTGATGAAAGGCAAAATGTCAAAAAATTGTTTTAAATATGTTTCATTATTTTTTAATATCCCAATTTTTTAATATTATGATATTTTTAGTTTTTAAAATTATTATGTATTTTATTATATTCAAACCTATCATTTCATTTTCCTATTAATTATATTTGGCTATTTTATTGGCTTCATTTTTGAAGAAGCTGTGGCTCACAGAAGGGTTACAACTGGGGCAGAGGAGGATCATTGGTGTGGGGTGTTAGTGATGGAGGATACATAGGAGGAAGTTCACCTGGACATACATTTAAGGTATATAAATGTGTTCAAATGTTCATGGGGCATTGTCACAGTCGGTGGAGATTCACACAATAACCAAGAGACTATTGAATTCCCATCCTGCAGATTTCTGCCATGTTATCTAGTAGAGTAGCAACAGTCCCTCAAGTGCAGGGGGAATGACTGGTGAAGGAGATTCATCCATTGATGGGACCTTGATATTGATGATGATGCTTGTGATCCTTTGCTTTTGAAATTGAAACTTAGCATAGTGTTGTGGAGTGCCTAAGAGTTGTCTCCTGAGAGCCACCTTTTTGCTCAAATGTGGCCTCTCTTAAAGTGAAAGTCAGTATATAAATGCATTACATTCCCCCCAGTGTGGGACATGACTTCTGGGGATGAGCTTCCCTGGCACTGAGGGATTACTACCAATCAACATCTAGCAATGCAACTGGAAAAAGATCTTGAATAAAAAGGGGAAAAGGTAAAGACAAATGAGTTTTATGGCTAAGAGACCTCAAAGTGAGTCGGGAGATCATCCCAAAGGTAGCGCTTGTGCACATCTCAGCAGGACCTCATAGATTTCTAAAAGGGATTCTACCCCAAATAGTGGGGCTCCTGAGGGCTCCGGGGAAACCCAGGTCCTGTAGTCAGGGCAGATAGCTCTGGAGTTTGGTGCCTTGCCAGTTGGCCCTACTTTGGAGTTTATGATCCTGAGAATGATAGAGGTGGACTCAGTTTTGTCTTCCCTACATATGGCTCATCTGTCCCTTCTTTTTGAACCTATACTTGGTGCCAGAGTTGGAAGGTTTACATCCAAGAGATTTGAATCTTTGGGCTGTCCATGTGCCGGCTGGGCACTGAGACTCAGTGGAGTTGCAGCACCTACTCTCCAGTTCATTGGACTCACCCAGGACAACTAACAAGGAGGTGAGGATTGAAAACCACCATAGCAAGGACACAAGAGAGCGTACAACTACAGACAAGAGAGTCCCATCCATTGTGTGTAATGGATCAAAGCCGCCTTTCAATTAGAGGTGGAGTGGACATCACCATCCCAGAATCCTCAGGATTTGGGAGTGAACTATGGACTAGAGTGGACTTAATGGTATTCTACTTTAAACTTATTGTGATTCTAGCAATGGAAGAAATTAGAACGTTGATGTGGAGGCAGTGGCCACTGGAGGTTGTGGGAGTAGGGAGAAGGGTAAACAGATGTAATACTGGGGCTTTTTTGGGGATTTGGGAATCATCCTGAATAACATTGCAATGACAGATATCTTCCTATAAACTACAGAATTGTGTGGGAAAACTATAATAACATTATATGTAAACTATAACCCATGCTCAGTGGCATTGTCCAAAGTGCATTTATCAATTGCAAGGGAAACTCAACAAGATTAAGGGCTGACCTCTCATCAGAAACCATGGAGGCAAGAAGAAAGTGGCGTGCTGTATTCACGGTACTGAAAGAGAAAAACTGCTGGCCACAAATTATCTGGCAAAACTGTACTTCAAAACTTAGGGTGAGTTTAAAGTTTTTTCAGACTTTAGCATTTAGAGCTATATATTTCCCTCTCAGCACTGCCTTTGCTGCATCCTATAAGTTTTGCTGTGTTGTATTTTCACTTTCATTCACTTCAAGATATTTCCTAGTTTCCCTTGTGATGTTTTTCTTTAAGTGTTTACTTTCCACATTTTGTGAATCTTCTATTTCCCACAGTTACTGCTTCTGAGCTTCATTCCACTGTGGTTAGAGTAGATATATGGTATGATTTCGTACCTTTCAATTTATTGAGATGCTCCATTACCTATCATATATTTTATCCTGGAGAATGATCCATGTTCATTTGAGAAGAATGTGCATTCTGCTTTTCTTGGGTGAAATGTTCTTTATATGTCTGTTAGGCCTAGTTGGTGTAGAGTATCATTCAAATATTTTATTTTCCTATTTATTTTTTGTTTATATGTTTTATCCATTATTGAAAGTGTTATATGGAATTCTCCCACTATTAATGTGGATTCATTTATTTTTCTCTTCAAATTTGTTAGTATTGGCTTCATATATTTTGGGTTTCTGATGTTAGGTGCATATATATTTATAATTGTTAGGTCTTATTGTTGAATTGTCCTCTCTATCACTGTATAAAAACCATCTTTGCCCCTCCTTACTGTTTTTGACTTAAAGCCTCTTTTATGTGATATTAGTGTAGCTACCAAAACTCTCTTTTGGCTATTACTTGTATATATTTTTCCTTCCTTCCCCTTTTAACCTACTTATAATTTTTAATCTGTAGTGATTTTCTTATAAACAGCATATAGTTGGGTCATATTTTGAATCCATTCTATCAATATCTGTATTTTTGATTGGAGATTTTAACCAATTACATTTAAAATCATTTATAATACAGGACTTTCTTTTGACACTTTGCTATTTAGTCCTTGTAAGTCTTACACCTGTTTTGTCCCTCAGTTCTTCTGTTCATGCTTACTTTCATATTTATTTGATTTTTTTGTCTTGTACCATATTAAATCCCTTCTCATTTCTATCTGGCTATGTTTTTGTATATATTTTTCTTGAGGTTACAGTGGTGTTAAAATTCGTCATCCTAAATATATAACAACATATTTGATTAGATACCAACTTTACTTTTTTGCATATACTTTTACTGTTCCAATACCTTTTCATTTTCCCATTTTTGAATACTTGTTACAAATTACATCTTTGTGTATTATATATCTCAAACCATAGATTTATCCTTACTTTTTATGCATTTGTGTTTAGCCCTTGTAGGAAGTAAGAAGTGGAATTACATACCAAAAATACAATACGATAATACTGGAATTTATATTTACCAAAATATTTACCTTCATTAGAGGTTTTTATTTCCTTATTCCACCTTGAACCACTTTCTAGAGTCTTTTCCTTTCAGTCTGAAGAACTCCCTTTAGTATAGCTTGTTGCTATACTCGTTGTGATGATTCCATCAGCTTTTGTTTATATATCTTAATCTCTCCCTCATTTTTGAAACATAGTTTCATCAAATTTGAAATTCTTGGTTAACAATTCTTTTCTTTCAGATCTTTAAGTGTTTGAATCCACTGTCTTCTTGACTGGTTTCTGATATCTATGCTCAGTCTAATTGGGACTCCCTTGCAATACATTGTTTTTCTCCTGTAGCTTCCAGAATTCTCTCCTTTTCCTTTGCATTTGACAGCTTGATCAGTATGTGATGGTGCATCTTTCTCTCCAAATTTATACTGTTTGGTGCTATTTGGGCTTCTCTGATGTGTGTTTTTCATGTCTTTTGCTAAATTTTGGAAGTTTTGTCATTATTTCTCTGAATATTCCTTCTGCCCCTTTCTCAATGTCTTCTCCTCCTGGGACTCCCATTATGTGTATGTTGGTAATCTTGATGGTATCCCAGAGGTCTGTCTCTTTTCACGTTTTACAATTATTTTTTCTTTCTTCTACTCAACCTGACTCATTTCCATTGTCTTGTCTTCAAGGTCACTGATTATTTCTTCCACCAATTTCCTTTTGGAACTCTCCTGGTACTTTTTCATTTCATTTATTGTGGCCTTCAACTCCAGCATTTCTATTTGCTTCCTTTTTAAAAATTGATTTCCTTTTTGATATTTTCATATTATTCATTCATTGTTTTTTTGATATCCCTTAGTACTTTCTCTGTAGTTTCTGTCATTTCTTTCTTGGATGGGTCATCATTTCCTTTTTATTTCTTTTTTTCTTGTGATCTTTTGTTGCCATTGTATATTATAATATTTTAGAATGTTAACTCTGAGATTTATTCCTGGAAGTATCTGTTTCTTGAATTTGTAAACAACTGGTAACAGACAGATTTTCTTGAGTGGTGGAAACTAACAATACCAAGCAAATGTAAACAAAAAACACCTTTCACTATCTTACAAATCGGCTTTGTTTTGGCTAGTGCTCTCCCTCAGGGGTTCATTCCTTTTATCTGGAAGATCAGCCTAAGGTGAATGCAAAGTGTAGGGTCCTCTCTGTCTTTTCTGGGCCTATGTCTTGTCCTGGGATTGTGCTTGCTAGTGACCTTAGGAATTTCTCTGTTTACAGGAGTTTAAATGGCCCCTTCCCAGGAAACAAACCTCCTGCCTCTCCCAGTGTTCCCATGCAGGTACTAAAGTAAGTAAGTCTTTGCCCCAGCCATCCTCCTCACTTGTTTCTTATCCTGCCTTCATTGGCTCAAGCTGCTTTTGAATGGAGGGCAAACAATGGGAGGGGGATGCCCCAGAGAGGAGTTTACCAAGTCAGTCTTTCCCAGCCAGAACAAGGGTAGGGATGGTCAAAGACAGTACTAGCAGGCTGCACACTGCCTTGAGAGTAGATGAGGTAGGGCCACAAAGGGCATCAGAAGCTTCTTTCAAGGTTCCCCCAAGCTGCACTTGTTGGTCTTTGCCCCTGTCCTGCAAATACAGCCCTTCAGCTGTTGTCTGCAGCTCTCAGGGAGCGTAACATCTTTAAATGTCACTTCCACCTTTGTTTGGGGTAGGTTAGAATAATCACTGCCCTCAAGTTTGGCCGTAAGACATCTGAAGAAACTAAAGCAGTGATCAAGGATTGGACTGTTTCACCATCTTTGGGAGATGGATATTTATGTCCCTTTCTGTCATTAGCAAGCTAAGCCAGGGACCAGTTCCCCATGCTGTGTTTTGTGAGAGTGGGTGCTGGGCAAGGGCACCTGCTTTGTAGAGAGAACAATTCACTGGTATTTGCCATAATTTACCACCCTCTTCCTCTGTTTTTCCCTGAATGCTACACAGTATTCCAATTTTCTCTGGAGTCTCAGAATAGTAGATTCTGACAGTTCCTGCCTTTTAAATAGTTCTGATATAGTGACTATTTCCTGGACCTTCCCACTCTTCCATGTTCCCACAATCCCCTTTACTTATCTTTATTAATAGGTTTTGCTTTCTCTCCATTTCTGTGGACATTGGTATAAACATCAGGCTGTTTATTATTTTTTTATATTAAAGAAGCATTTATTTAATTTTTTGGCTATTTTAATAGAATTCTTTTTTAAAAAACATTATTTATTTTAAAAGGATACTTAGATTACATAAAATGTTACATAAAAATATATAAGGGACTCCCATATGCCCCACTCCCCAGACCTCCCACTTTTCTCCACATTAACAACTTCTTTCATTAGTGTGGTATATTCATTGCAATTGATGAACACATTTTGGAGCACTGCCACTAAGCATGGATGATACTTTACATCGTAGTTTACTCTATATCCCACTCAATTCTGCAGTTTATGGCAGGATATATAGTGGCCTGTACCAGTCATTCAGGTCAATTCCAAGTCCTGAAAATGTCCCCATTTTACCCCTCTTTTTTCCTCTCCCTGACTTCAGCACCTTCAGTGGCCAGTTTCCACATCAGTGATATAATTTCTTCCATTGTTAGAATCACATTAAGTCTATAGTAAACTACCAGTAAGTCCACTCTAGTCCATGTTTTATTTGCCAATCCTGAGGACTCTGGGATGGTGATGCCCACTCCATCTCTAATTGAGAGGGTGCATTGCTCCCGTATAGCTAATGGATGAGACTCCATTAGCTTGCAGTTGTAGACACTCTCAGTTCCTTGGTATGGTGTTGTTGGTCCTCAATTCCTTGTTAGTTCCTGGGTGAGTCCAATAAACTGGAGAGTAGGTTTTGCAACTTCACTGAGGCTCAAGGCACAGCTGGCACATGGGCAGCCCAGAGATTTAAGTGTTTTGGATGTACACCCACCAACTCCACCACCAACTATAGGTTCAAATCAAAGGGACAGAAGAGGCATGTATAGAGAAGTCAAATCTGAGGCCCAACTCCATCACACTGGGGAGCATAAACTCCATTGTAGGGTTCACTGGCAAGGCACCAAACTCTAGAGCTATCTGCCATGACCATAGAACTTGGGTGTCTCTGGAGCCCTAAGGAGCCTCAGTATTTGGGGCTAGACTCTACTTTGGTCATCTATGAGATCCTGCTGAGACGTGCTTAAGCGTTCCCTCTCTGATGACCTCCCGACTCACTTTGAGGTCTCTTAGCCATATAAACTCATTTGTCTTTACCTTTCCCCCCTTCTATTCATGGTCTTTTTCTCAGTTGCTTCACCAGCTGGTGTTTGGTAGTAATCCCTCAGTGCCAGTGAGGCTGAACCCTGGGAGTCATGTCCAACACTGTGGGGAAAGAAATGCATTTATATGCTGAGTTTGGCTTAGAGAGAGGCCAGATTTGAACAACATGGAGTCTCTCAGGAGGTAACTCTTAGGCACCCTACAACACTAAGCTAAGTTGCAAATTCAAGAGCAAAAGGCTCATAAGCATAGTCATCAATAACATGGGTCCATTAATGGACCCTCCTTCTTCATTAGTCATTGCCCCTGTCCTTGGGGGATTGTTGATGTTCCATTAGAGGATATAGCAGAGTTCCCCAGGATGGTAATTCAATAATCTTTCAGTTGTTGTGTGAATCTCTACATGCTGTGGCAGTGCCCCATGAACATTTGAACATATTTATATACCTTATATTTATGCCCAGGTGAACTTCCTCCCATGTATCCCCCATCACTGACACCCCCACCGATGATCCTTCCCTGCCATAGTTGTAACCCTTCTGTGATCCAAAACTTCTTTGAAAATGAAACCAAGAATATTGCCAAATTCATGTAATAGGAAAATAAAATAATGATAGGTTTAAACATAAGAAATAAAATACATAATAATTTAGAAAAACCAAAAGTAAAGAACAATTGGGGTATTAAAAAAATGAAAAATATTAAAAAAAATTTTTTTTGACGTTTTGACTTTCATCCCTGTAATATCTGTTGTCCAGTATGTACAGTGGCATTTTCTTCCATTTCTTCTCCAGTGTCTTACTTTTTTTCATTTTATCTCCAAAGAAGTTTTAGGTCACAGGAAAGTTACATACAGAATATAGGGCCCTCCCCTATACCCAACATACTCCCCCTTTTCCCTCTTCCTTATTAATAACCTTTTTACATGTGGATTGTACATTTGTTACAACTGATGTATAAATAATAAAATTTAGCTACTAACCATGGTCAATGGTTTACATTATGGTTTACATTTTAGACCACATACTTTTATACATTTATGATGAAATTTAACATGGACTGTATCCATCATTGTAAAATCATGCAGAACACTTCCATTGTCCCCTAAATACCCCCTCTTCCATCTATTCTATTCCCCCTTCCCCCTCCCCTCGGGGTCCACGGTGACCACCAGGCTTCACTCTTTGTAGGACAAGATTCATAGATACTTGCTACAATGCTGAGGACTTGACACACTAGTCTGTCTTCCCTTATTAGGAACCGCCCATGCACTCGAGAGACACCATCCCCTCTGAGAGTATATCTGGCTTCCCCAGCATGGGAGTTGAACTCCTTCCCAATCATTATATGAGTCTCCACCCACTGATACAAATCATTATGACAGAATGATCACTCACATACTCCCTAGAAGCCTGCTCCAGGAGCACCCTGTCCCAAATGCCTGCCCATCCAACACCCTAAACCGTAACCCTTCCTTGTCTTATTGCCAAAAGAGCTTTCTCAACATTGTAGTTTCATACACCCACCCACCAATCCCCAGTGTTCACCTGGTCACTCTCCCAACCCTCCCCCCAGTACCCTGGACCTTCCAACCCACCGACCTGTCAACCCTGCCCTACCCAACCCAATAATATCACTACCCTCCTGTCATATCCCTTCGATAGAAGACTACACACTTTCACTTTACTATAGATTATGTCCATATGGCTGTTGGCTCACAACCTTCTTCTCCCTTTCTATTTCTTGTAGACCTGTCTTCCAGTCAGTAGCTCTCAGAGTCTGCTCAATTTGCTTAATTCATATCAGTGATGTGATGTACTAGTCACCCTTCAATGCCTGGCTTCCTTCACTCAACATAAGGTCCTCAAGGTTCATCCATGTTATCCTCTGTGTTAGCACTTTATTCCTTCTTACAGCTCAGTAATATTCCATTGTATGTATGTACCACATTTTGTTTATCCATTCATCTGTTGATGGACACCTGGGTTGATCCCAACTTTGGCAATAGCGAATAATGCCACTGTGAACACTGGTGTGCATATATCTGTTCATGTCTTTGCTTTGAATTCTTCTGGGTATATACCCAGCAGTGGAATTGCTGGATCATATGGAAGTTCTATAGTCTTGGAGTAGGTCTGTTGGGATTCATACTGTTTGGGGTGTGCTGTGCTTCCTGGACTTGTACGTTGTTCTCCCTCAATAGGGTTGGGAATTTTTCAACCATTATTTCCTCCAACACTCCTTCTGTCCCCTTTCCCTTCTCTTCTCCCTCTGGGATGCCTGTAATGTATATGTTTGTGTGTTTTGTGTTATCATTCAAATCCCTAAGTTCCTGCTGGATTTTTCAATCTTTTTATGTATCTGTTATATCTGATTTCAGATGTACTGTCTTCCACATCAGTACTTCTTTCCTCCACCTGTTTAAATCTGTTATGTGCTTTCAGTGTCTTTTTGATTTCTTGGATTGTGCATCACCATCATATCCATTATCTTATTATTCTTGGTGATGTACATCACCATCATATCCATTATCTTATTATGTATGTTTACAATTTCTTCATTATGTTATCCCAGTGTCTTCTTAATATCCTTAATTTCTTCCTTCACTTCATTAAATTGGTCCATGATTTTTGTTTGGACAGCTTTGATTAGTTCAATATTCTGTATCTCTTCCTGGTTTTTAGTTTGTTCATTGGAATGGTCCATGTCTTCCTGTTTCTCAGTGTGGTTTGTAATTTTTTGTTGCCCTCTAGTCATCATTTTATCTTGATTGGTTTATTCAGTTGATTAACTTCTCTCTTTGCTCTAGAGTTTTATTTAGCTGGTGGTTCTGTGTGTGTGTTAAGTTTGCTCTTTGACACTTTTTCTTCTTATTTTATTTTCTTGCTTCTTTCTATGTTCCCTTGAAGGCAAAAGATTAAGGCCAGAGGAATCAAAAGATGTGAGAAAGGAAAAAGGATAATAGTAATATTGAAAAAAGTTAGAAGAGGGCCTATATAAGACTTAGTAAAATGAATATTTAATTCATGTATGCAGTGTACAGTAATAGGAAAAACAGTGGAGTACCTACAATGGACTGGGAAACCAAATAGAGGAAAATACATGTAATGATTTAAAAGGCTAGAATGATGAGGAGAGAGAAAAAGAGTAAAGAAAGGGCTGAAAGGAAAAAGTTAATATTAATAAAAAATGAAGAAAATAGAATAGATAGAATAGAAATTTGCACCCTTGAAGTTGTGGGCTAATGAAAGAACGTGGTATGTAAGAACCACAACAGAAAAGAGAAGGCAGAAAGATTAAGGAGGTAAAAGAGAAAGTGTTGGGAGATAAAATCAATATAGACAGAGAATGGGAAATCACTGAAGAAGAAGCACAGCAGAGACAAGCTAGCAGCACCTAATTTAAAATAAAAAATAAAAATAAAAATAAAAGAAAGAAAGAAAAAAGAAGGGGGAGAGGAAATAGGAAAGAAAAGAGAGAGACAACAAATAAAGAAAAACCAAACAACCACACAAGCAATCAGTCAAACAAAGCTAAGGAAGAATAGTGTTCCTTCTTGGGCCCTTGTGGAACCTCTCAGCCTGCTTGTGTTCATCATTCAATTGCCCTACAAGGTTCTATATGCAGGTTTTGAGGCAGATTTAAGGTATTAAACTAAATTAAAAAGAAAAATTATTTTTTTATTTTTTAAAGTGACTTTTTTTTTTTTTTGGCGAAATAAGGGACCCAAAAGAAGTCCTCTTCTAGATCACTCCCTTCACCAAGGGGACCCTAAATAGGCTCGTGGAAACTAATCAAGCATTTCCCACTTCCTGGCCTCCCCAGGGGAGCTGAAGCTCTGATACTTGTCAGTGCAGAATGTTAAAACTGGCTGACTCCACCCCTCTGAAGCCAAGCCTTAGTGTCTCCAGGCTGCTGGGTATATCAGGCTTCCTCAGTAGATTTTCCTCTCCCCTTAGCCTGGTGCTTCTTCAAGCTGCCTTATCTGCTCCCCAAAGCTATGAGGGGGTCCAGGCAGCCAAATCCACAGAAAGGAAACCCCTCTCCACCTTCTGTCAGAACCCTCCCACTCTTGGAGAATGCTCCCTCTCACCGGGTTGCCAGCGGGTGTTGGGGCATATCCCTGGGCAGCTAGGTAAATCAACTTTCTCAGCAGATTCACCACTCCCCTCTGCTTGGTGCTGATTCAAGCCAGCTATTTTGTTCCCCAAAGCTTCAAGGGGTTCCAGGCAGCCAAATCCACAGAAAGGAAACCCCTCTCAACCCTTCACTAGAACCCTTCCCATCTTGGAGAACGCTCCCTCTCACCGGGTTGCTGATGGGAGTCATGGCTCAAACCAGCCTTTTTCCCTGAGGGTGGGGCTCAGCCGACTGTGTTAACCACCACAGGCAGGATTAAAACTCACGAATCTCTCCCGAGCAACCACGCCATCAAGCTCCCTCCAGATAGATGTCCCCAAGGTTCTCACTCCATGTGCCCACTGCACAGGCCCCCGGGCAGGACCCTGTCCCCAATCAGCTGTCCTCAGAGAGCGAGTCAGCGAGTGCCCTCTTAAGCCAACGCCATCTTGCCTCCTTCTCCCTCCTCCTTTCTTATTTTATGTATTTGCATCTTTCCTCTTTTTTTTTTTTTATTAGTCTAGCTAAGGGTTTGTCAATTTTATTAAGCTTCTCAAACAACCAGCTTTCGGTTTTGTTTATTTTTTCTAGTGCTTTCTTATTTTCAATTTCATTTAGCTCTGCTCTAATCTTTGTTATTTCCTTTTTTGTATTTGCTTTGTGGTTAGTTTGTGGTTCTTTTTCTAATTCCTCCAGGTGTGTAGTTAGGTTTTTGATTTTAGCTCTTCCTGCATTTAAAAATTTTTATATTTTAAAAGATACATTGACTGGTAGTCAGTGACGGGTAAGATTCTCAGAGGAGGACAACCTAAGACAGGCACAGTCACAAGAGCCTATGGAAGAAGAAAAGTGTGACAGGAGGTCACCTTGTATCAGCTTATATAATGGTTCCTATGAGCTTTAACTAATAAAAAGGGGGAAATGATGGAGTTTCAATTAAAGGCCATGACTACTGGCAAAAAAGAAGGTCACCTTTGAATGTAGGAAACAAGCCCTCCGGTCTCATGCTAATAGGAGCTGGGTGGGGAAACATCCTGAGCTTGCCTGTGAATTGCAGAAATGTAAAAGAGCTGAGTCATTGACCTTTAAGACTTTTTGATTTCAGTAAAATGTAACTGTCAAGTATCTATTGCCCTTGCACATGCTCACAAGTATTTTCTTTGTTCTAAAGCCAAATAAAAGCCACACTTTATGAGGTCGCTGGGCTCTTCTCTGCATATCAGACGGAGAGTCTCCTGATTCCAAAAAAAAAAAAAGATACTCAGATTATATAAATGTTATATAAAAAATGTTGGGGATTCCCATATGCCCCAATATCTACCCTTCTCACACTTTCCCACATTAACAATATCTTTTACTAGTGTGGTACATTTGTTACAATTGATGACACATATTGAAGCATTGCCAGTAAGTGTAGGTTATAGTTTACATTATAGTTTAAATTCTCAGTCAAACATTTTTGTAAGTTATGACAAATATATAATGGCCTATATCCATCACTGCAACAGCTTTAAGGACAATTGCAATGTCATGAAAATGCCACCATATTATACCTTTATATTTTTTTATAGATACTTAGGTTACATAAATGTTACTTAAAAAATACTGGGGCTTCCCATACTTACCACATTTTTCCACATTAACAATGTCCTTCATTAGTGTGGTAAATTCATTGCAATTGATGAACACATTTTGGAGCATTGCCTCTAAGCATGCATTATAGTTTACATTGTAGTTTACACTCTCTCCCACACAATTCTGTAGGTTATGGCAAGATATATAATGGCCTGTGTCTGTTGTTGCCATGTCATTCAGGACAATTCCCAAAAATGCTCCTAAATCACACCTGTTTTTCCTTCTCCCTGTCCTCAGGACCTCTGGTGGCCAGTGCCTCCACATCAATGACATAATTTCTTCCTTTCCTAGACTCACAATAAGTCTATAGTAGAATATCAATAAGTCTACTTTAGTCCATAGTTCATTCCCCAATCCTGAGAATTCTGGGATGGTGATGTCCAATCCACCTCTAATTGAGAGGCGGCTGTGATCCATTAGAGCCAATGGATAGGACTTTCTTGCTTGCAGTTGTAGACTCTCTAGGTTCCTTGGTATGGTAGTTGTCCATCATCACCTCCTTGTTAGTTGTCCTAGGTGAAACCAATGAACTGGAGAGTAGATGTTGCAGCTCAGTTGAGATTCAGAGCCCAGCTGGCACATGGACAGCCCAAAGATTTAAGTCTCTTGAACATACACCTACCAACTCTAGTACTATTTTTTCATTCAAGTAGAAGAACAGAAGAGCTATGTTTAGGGAAACCACAACTGAGTCTAATTCTGTAACACTAGAGAGCATAAATTCCAAAGTAAGGCCCACTCTCAAAGCACCAAACTCCTGAGCTATCTGCTCTGACAATAGTGTCTGAATGTCTCCTGAGACCTCAGGAGCCCCGCTATTTAGTATCTAGTTTGGCAGTCAGTGAGATACTGCTGAGATGTGCATAAGCATAAACTCTGGAATGATGACCTGACTCACTTCGAAGACTTGAGCCTTTCTCTGCAAAAAGTGTGCTTGAGGCCACATAGTGCTTCTCTGACTATCTATGATGATGGGCAAGGTGTTCAGCTTTTGTTTTTGTTTTTAGTCATGTCTGAATCATCACAGACACATATGTTGTCTGCAACTCCCATTCATCATGTTCTTGGATGTGTGGCAATGCCAAATTGCTATGTTTCTAAATGCCTACTTTCACTTTCAGGATTTACCTTGTTGGAGACTGGTAGCAAACAGTTTTACTGCAGCTGCTCCAGGGCCATACTTTAAGGGGAAGTGCCTTGGTGAGCTGGTGGAGCCTTCTATAGTTCTCAGCATATTATGTGGCCCATGCACTGGGGAGTGATTTCCATCTTTCCCTCTAGAGTCCACCTATCCTCTACCCCTTTATTAGGAGCTTAATCAAATAATCAAATTATGTGTTTTTTCCCAGGAGCCTAAGCCAGCAGTAGCTGGTCCAGGTGATCTTGGTTCCATCTGTTGTCCTTCCTCACCTCGCTAGGCTCAGCAGAGACCTGCAGAACAAGAAAGTGAGAAAGTCCTATAGGCCAAGCTGGACACCTGGTCCCTAACCCACTCCAGCAGCCGTGGCCTGTCTGACTCCCACAGCACCTCCTTCCTGTCTGATGAGCCAGAAGCCTGCTCTGACATAGACATAGTCAGCGAGTACTCCCACCATGAATAGAAGAATGTTCTACTGGTCACTCAGGTAGCCTCCACTTTCTGAATGGCACTGCCCTTATGTAGGCTACAAGGAGACCTCTGTAGCCAGGCCTTGAGGATTGACCTTGGTGTATAGAGGGATGAACATGGCTCTGGGACCAGTGCCAAGCACAGGCCTCAGTGGGTAGGTGGCATTGCTTTGTTCCTGATTCTCTGAGTCACCTCTGTCACCCTGACCTCCATCTGCACTTAAATGCTGTTGGACCCAAGATGAGCCATGGCGAGGAGAATGAGGGGATTTTGCTCCCATGAAAAGGCTCCTGTGCACAGGGTCTGTCTGGTAGACCTTGTCCTTTCAGAGGGGACTTCTCATCTCTCTGTGATGATCATGCTGAAAGCAGTTCCTGAGCTCCCCTGAACCCCTGTGGATGTCCACAGATGCTGCCTGTCTTGCCTGATATTCTAGGCTCTGAGCCCCACTCTCCCCACTAAGGTGGTTTGCCTCCCTAAGGAGCTGTCCACGGATAAGAAAATGAGCACTGTTCACAGTGCCTATGCTGGGTGCTTTCCCCAAAAGCAAGGCCCTACCCTGGTGCCCTGGGGAAATATAAGGCCAGGACTGCAGCTCTCTCTGGAACACCAAACATTTTCTCTCGTTCATGGGTTTTATAGATTCCACCCGTCATTTGAGTCATTCTACTGTATTCTAAACCATCAACGATCGGTGCAGCTCAGGAGATTAAGGCCCTGCATCTCAGGGGGTTAAGGCCGAATCCAGAAGCAACCCTTCAGCTTGCCAACTCCCCAGAACCCACCAAGGAGGCCTCCCTAGCCCATCCAGGTATGTAAGAGCCTAAGGTGGGTAGTATACTCACCTCCCCTCCTGCAGCTGACTGACTCTCCTTCAAGGACAAACATTTGTACTTGTAGAGCCTTTATGCATCACACCCTAGACAAAACCAAAAGCCCATCCAAATTCTCTAATGGTATCTGATTTAAAAAAAAAAAAAAAAAGAAAGAAAGAATTAATCTATGACAACCTTTGATCTGCATACCAATTTTAACCAGTGCTTAGCTAACCATTTAAAAATAAACATTTTCATTTATTTTTCTCATTTCACCATGGAGAACAAAGAGGCAAAATGTTTCTACCACGATTATAACAGACAGGAACAAAAAGACGTTCCCATCTCCTGATGCCCTGTACATTACAAAGCCCTGTACATATGCTGTCCCATGTAATCTACACTGGGATCCTTGAAGTAAATGGCTGTACTTTGGCCAACTGAGGACACTGAAACTCAATAAATTCCACAACTCAGGATAACCCAGCTAGTGAGTGGTGGGTAAACATTTACCCAAGTCTGCCTAATGGGAAGGTGCAGGCTCCGACCACAGTCCCCTAGCGTCATAGCTACAGTAACTAAACAGGGAAAATGCTTACCCCTTCGGAGCCCTTTGATGTTCAGCCTTCCTGGTCCAGTTTTTCCCTCGATCTTTCTTACTGCCACTTATCCCCAGGATAAAACATGAATCTTTCCCTTGAGACAAGATTCTATTCACATTGGGCTATCATTCATGGATTTATGAATGGATTGATAGCCCTTGACATGTATATGCTGTGTGTCCTGGGCCAGTTAGAAGGGTCTATGTCATTGATATGCCTCAGCTTATTGCAGGGGGTGCACTGTTCAGTCACAGCTCTGCACCAGAGATGGCAGGGAAAGGGCACACCTTGCCCTCACCTCTCCCTCCTGCCACACCTGGCTGGCTGCCTTCAAGGTGGTTACTGTGAGGTGCTCTCGGAAAGCAAAATGCTTTCCTTCTGAACACCCATCTCTCCTGATGCCAAGATGAACCATAAAATTAACCATGCAAAGGGTGTACAGTGACCGAAGTCCACAGCCTAGAATTTGGATCTCTGAACGCCAAATGTCCTTTGAACCACATTTTTCTTTTGTCAGCATTGAAAATGGATACTCTGTCTACTTTGCCACCAGTTTGATTTCCAGAATCCAGCTAGACCCAGACCATTTTTTAGGATATGAATTTGTCCAGGTTCCTTTCTGCAGGCATTGAGGCCTAAGAGGCTTACTCTTATGCTTGTTAACTTTACACAGGCACAGCAATTTTGGGCCTATCTAGCAACAATGACCAGGTCTTATTGATCCTCACAAAGCTCCCATGCTAGGGGTATAGCCAGTGCAGGAAACTAAAGCTCAAGACCACTAGTAAGTGGGAGACATGGTCTCAAGTCCAAGTCTTCTTCTCCCAGTTCCATGTGCTTTCTCTTACGTCTTTTTTACCAAGGCAGGCCTTGTTCCCATGCTCCTCAGAATGTGGGGCTGAGCTCAGCTGAACAAACTCTGGAGGCCCCTTGCAACTGTGCTTCCCACCGTCTTTTCTCTTTCTGCAGAGATTAGTGGAAAGTGGGTACCTCTGACCTAAGAACTTTTTACTTTACCAGTTCTGGAAACAGCAGTTGATGGTTAACAAATATGTCCCATGACAAAATGGCAAGAGTGTTCTCCAGCTGCCTTCTTGTTTCCTTGCCTCCTTTTCTTTTTTCTTTGTACATTTTCTCAGCGTGTTTTTATCCAAAGGGGAAGATGGAAGGAAACCACTGTGCATGAATATAGACTTTTTTTTTTTCATGGATGTAGATTGAATTGGAATTGGAGTTGTATCATGTCTGATACAACTGATCAGAGTTCAGATGGTTCCAGCCTTGGTGAGAAAGATTGTAGCCCATTCTTTTCCTACCTGAAGGCATGGTTATGTCAGAGAGACCATCACTTATCAGCATTCATTGTTTACAAATTTCTGTGTGGACAGTGGTGCATGGCAGCCTGTCAGGTAAGTGTGGGGCTAAAATCTCCTGGTGCAAGAAGCTGTTGGTGTGGTATCTTTGCACAATACAATCTGTATTTTGTCCTCAGAGGAGAGAAGGATATGAGAACACAGATCGTTATTCCTAATGGGTTTGGAACCTCCTAAGCCCTTCTTAAAAAGTAAGCTGTCATTTAAAATCACTGAACTTCCCCTTTGTCTTGTGTTGGGGTGAATTGAAGGAGGTGTGAAAGAGGTAGGGAAAAATACTAAAATTTAGATGCTTACATTTTTCTTTAACTCGCAGTGATCTAAAGAACATCTAGTATTTTGCGGATTGAGGAAGGAGAGATCTATGGCAATATTTCTCAAACCTTGCTGACTATTACTATTATCTGGAATGATTTAAAAAATACCCAATGCCCAAGCTGAACCCCATACCAAAGCAAAATGTTTGTGGGTCCAGGTCTTATTACTTTTTTTTTTTTTTTTTACAATTTCCCAATTGACTCCAGTATGCAGCCACATTTGAGAACCAGTTAAAAATAGGTATTAAAAATTGGCAAATATCAATTGCATTAACCTCTCAGAGGAATTTTGCTCTTTTGAAGGAAACAAGGACCTCGTTCCTTTTGGGAGGGTGAAGAGGTGGGGCTGCTCTGTACTCTGCTGCCTAATGCTGCTAATCCCTAGAAGAAAGCATTCTTGTGAAATTTTTCCTAAACTTTAGCCCCACCTCTGCCACATCCCCATCCCCATCCCCCATCCCCAGCCCATTTTGGGCTTCCTTTTACCTAGAAGCAGAAGATTGAGGGAAAAGCCCATGATTTCATAGTGTCTTTAGTGGGAAGTCACCAAAGGAATTTGATCCTCACTCTCTTCATTGAAGAGTGTCCAATGATGATGTCATCAGAGTCAAATAATGACATTTTTCATGCCTTGAATCCTGTTGAGTGAAATCCAAGTCACCACTTGCCTTACACACAACCTCCCTCAGCCTCAGCAAAAAGTTCTGCAGTCTGGAGAAATAGAGGCAACGACATCCATCTATATTTCATGCCCCTTCACTCTGCCATCAACCTCAAACAAGACATGGAAAGATTGGCTGGTTAGCTTTTGGGGCAGTTAAGTACTCATAGGCAAACAGGTATTCCTCTTCACAGGTATGTTTAATGCTATATCCTGTTATACTCTTGACCCCTGACTTTTGAAAGTGAGTGAACTTCTGGAACTTCTCTATACTCTACCATGAGGTATTATAGTGGGGGCCAGAAGTGGGACCACTGGATTTCTCCTTTGTGTATACCGGTGTCTTTCAGATACTTTACTTGTCCTCTACATCATGCTAGGATATACATGGGGTGAAAGTTAGAGCCTCTGGGTTATGAGTCATCTTCTCACTGGTACTCCACAGTAGACTGGGATCTGACATCCCACATGTCTCCCTTTAGTCTCCATTCTTAGCAATCACACACTTTCTTGTGAGCCTTCCCTTCTTTGTTTTGCACACGTTTCTTTCTATCTAGGTATCAGTACTGTCCCTCCTACTGCCCCAGCTACATTTCCTAGCGACCATTTGGATGCCAGCTTTTCCCACTACCACAACCCTGTCCAGCTCCACTCTCCTCTGAGGGACACCATAGAACTGGGCAGAATCCCCGAGCCTGTGTTCCTTTCCAGCAGTAGCCAGTGTGACATGATTAGACCTCAGAAAGGGAATATATCTGGGAACTTACCTTCAGGCTCCTCTGTGTACACCTTAACTTCAAACCCACAGGTAGAGTGCAAGCTGGAAGGTTCCGCACCTGAGATGAAACTGAATTCAGAGTCTCTCCATTTTGCACCAGGGCAGGGCTTTTTTTTTTCATTCCACCTCTAGGAATCACTGAATGGGTATAAAATGAAAGGGCCATGTCACCCAGGCCAGCCAGAGAGCAAAAGTCCCCACCCGTGCTGCTTCTAAGTGCCTCTTCTTCTCTCAGCTCCTCCTCCCTGCCTAGGGCCTCAGTGCTCTGCAGGGCCATGGGAAAGTCAGGGACCACCTCCTGTGCTCCATCACCCATGTGTTTCTCTCTCCCTGCCCCACCTTACACCCTACCTGAACCCAGCCCTGCTTTAGATTCTTCCAAAATGCCAGGCACAATTATTCATGGGGACATTCTTCTTTTGATCAGGAGTTGTTACAAAAAGGAAAGCTATTTCTACACAGCTCCTCACCCCACACATGTATCTGGTTCACAAAACCCAATTTAAAGTTTCCCTCATCACCCTAGCTCTCATGGTCAGGGCCAAGACAAATCACACTAAGAAGAGGGATACAGTTATGCAGGTGAATGCTAGAATGCAGTTTAGTTGTGACAGGAAGACAATTGCAATTTTCAGAGAATGGCTGAGCCTGAAGCAAAATGGTGCAGTTGAGGTAGCCTGCCATTAGCCTCCCTTCCACTTCTCTTTTCTACATCTTTTTTTCTTTTCATGGGGTGCTCCTTCCTCTTCTAATCCACCTTCAGATCCCTAGAGTCTTGCAGCCTCTCCTTTCTTCTGTCCATATTAAAAGTGATTTGAGAGAAGCATTAACCACATAGGGTGAGTTTAAGTTCAGGTACTTTTATGGTAGACCCTTCTTCCCTATCTCCCTCAAAGTCATATCCAGGAGGGGGCCACACCTTTCCAGGTAGTAGTCAGGCCTTTCCAAAGACTGCAGCTATTTTTCTAAACCCCATGGAACTCCCTCACACTTGCCAGAGCCCTGTGGGGGAAGATACCCATGGGGTTTGCTTAGCACTGGGCTGTCCGGTCTTCAAAGCCCATTTTCACTTCAGACAAAGTTGACTGTTTTCTTTGGCTGCCTAAGTGGTAGGATGAAGTGGTGGAGAATGCTGATGTTTAGGGATATTTCCTGTGGGGCCATGGGTCCTGCTCCATGTCCACCCCCACCCCCACTAATGATCAAGATCTTCAATCCCCCACTTCTCTCCATGTCCTGGTGGGTTGGATGCAGGGGTTGACCTACTGGAAGAGCATCTTGGTGAAATCTGGAACCTGCACCAGTGCCTGGAGGAGTGCATCTGCATCAGTGACCGCCTGCGTGAGCAATTGGAGCATCGGCTCAGCTCCACTGCACTTGGAAGTGGTAGGAAAGCCCAGGCCTTCCTATGTCTGGTTAAATGTGGGGAGTTTACGAAGGGAGAACATTTGGGCAGGGCCTCATAGTTTTCAAAGGGCTTTGATGTGCTTTATTGCCCTTGCTCCTTGCAAACATTCCAACCTGAGAGTTGGGGCAGCTACTACTACCCCCATTTTATGTATATATCTGATCATCGTAGAGTGAAATTCCTCAAGGCAAAACTAGGTCTGGCCCCAGAGTTGTCTGACTTCTCATTCCATCCTTAACTTGCTGGTATACTGCCTACTGTCCTCTCTGTGCCCTTGTAGAGTGATTGACAAATGGCAGAGTCCAGATCTAAAAGGCCCTCCCCCAGCCCTTTCACTGAGGTGACCTTTCTTCCTACTCTCTTCTCTTGTGCTGCTGTCACTTGGAGGCCATCCCTTCTACCGTTTTCCTGCATCCACCATATCAGCAATTATTTAGGGGGAAAGAGCCTCCTGCACAATTACAGCAATGGCATGTGACAATGCATGGAAAGTATCCAGTGAGAAGAGATGCATAAAACCAAACATTTGTCCTAAAATATTTTGGTCCCAGGGTTTTCTGCTGGGTTGGGATGGTATCTTTGGGAGATACAGAATGGGACATTTTTGAAAGCAGCTGTTACCCCCAGATACAGAATGGGACATTTTTTAAAGCAACTGTTACCCCAATGTGTAACTTGCTTGATGCATTTTCTGGGTAGGATCTACCTCTAACTTCTACACTCAGGGTCTGGAGTCCATTCCTCACCTCTATGAGAACAGAGGCCTCAGGGAAGAGAACCGGAGACTTCAGGCCCAGCTGAGGCACGTTTCCAGAGGTGAGAGCTCAGAAACCCTAAGTGTGGTCACTACTAGGTCACTGCTAGATCCCTTTCTTCCCTGACCATACCGATCCCCAGTTGGAAAAGCAAAGAGAAGACAGTGAAGGTAACAGAGCTATCCAGATCCACCAACCCACAATTTCCATAGTTAGTCTCATTCTACAAGATCCACTCCTAAAACATCTCAACTATGGCCCTAGAAGCACAGCCTCCAGGAAAGCCTCAGTTTTGAACAAACCAGACTGCAGATCCAGAGTCCCTAACTTTCAAACTGGAAACCAGTTGGATGTCAGTTCTACCTACCCCCATTCACAGCAGACTTGGAACCAGGAAAGAAAGAAAGGATAGAGTCTGTAATCCTTCGCAAGTTTCTCCAGACTTTATTGCAGCTCTGTCCCCCCCAGCATCTCCTGTGTCATCCTCTTATCTCCTCACCCATCCCCACTCTTATACTCAGTTCTCCTCTCTCTGGTCAGGATTCTTTTTTTGAGGTACCGGAGCTGGGGATGAAAACTGAGCCCTCGTATGTGGGAAGCCAGCTCTTACCCACTGAGCCACATTGGCTCCTCCTGAATTGGCTCTTTGTTTATTGTTTTTTATTTTGTTCTTAGGAGACACTCGGAACCAAACTCAGGACCTCCCATGTGGGAAGGAGATGCTCAAACACTTGAGCCACATCCGCTCCCAGTATTTTTTATGAATCTATCACAGTGTCCTTCACAGCTTTCCCAGGCCTATTCAATGGGCATACATGAGTTGGCACCAATTCCCATGTGGCTGAGGAGGCAGAAGGCTTTAGTGTTATTTGAATTCCTCAAACCAATATGTTATTAACAATGAATTATTTTTATTTAAAAATATGTATTGGATAGCCATATAAGTTTAAGAATAGTGTCTAAAAGGATTAAGCCAATAATGAAATAATGTTGTGGAAAAGGAAAAAAAAAATTTAAAGATAATTCTAAATTAGCCTCTTTGTTGCAAGAAGACTTGATAGGAAAAGTCACTGCTTGGGGAAGGGAATATAAGTTAATAGATAAGAGAGAAGGCAGAACTACTAAATAACAACTGAATGCCTGGAAAGAATAGAACAGATTTCACAGATGAGAAGTTAGTAAGAGATTTAAATGAGTACAATTTGCCAGGCCTAGGTGAAGTCCATCCCAGAAGACTGACAAGATCTGCAAACTTATTTTCAGAGTCCTTGTCACTGAGCTTTGAGAAATCATGAATATCAGAGAGTTGCCACAATCCAGAAAAAGCAAGTGTCCCAAATTTAAAAATATATCAAGTAATATATTTGAAAAAGTGTAGACAAGAAATGTTGATGTTGAGCTTTGGCAAGATTCAAGAATGTATTATTAAACAGCTGATGTGTGAGCACTTAGAAGGTGATGAGTGTTAGAAACCATAATACTGTCTCTAAGTACAGTGTAGGTCATGGTAAATCAGAGGATCAAGGGCATTGCAAAGAATGAGTTACACCGTTTCCCAGGTTGTGTTGTTATAGTGAGCCGGCACTCTCTGTCCATCCACACACATGGCTGTCCTTCCCTTTGCCTTAGTTCTCTTTGTCTGGTCAGATGTCTTTGGGCTCATCTTCCTGCCTTCCCTTGGCCCTGCAGAATAAATACACCTGTGTTCTGCTCTCCAGAACACTCCCAGGAAATGGAATGCCTAAGGGAGGCTCTGCTGTCCTCTAGATCCCGGCGTCAAGTGCTGGAAATGGAGCTGGAGCACCAGAAGGTAGAACATCAGCATCTTTTGGAAGATTTGAAGGAGAAACAGCAGGAGATATTGCATTTCCAGAAGGAATGACTATCCCTTCAGGAGAAAGACTCGAGGTAAGAGGTGTCCCACTGATAGGGAAAGGGGGGAGGCATTTTCCAATTTAGATGTAGGAGATCAGCAAGACAGTCAGTGGTGTCATTATAAAGCTCTGTTTCCCCTCTGCTTTTCCTGATTTATGGGTAATTTTGAGCAGATGGAAGACCTTCTCTGGGAATGTCTTTTTTCCCTGTAAAGTTTAAGGAATGGAAATACTGTCATAGAAGGCTTCAACATCTAAGAGACTGGAGATACAATGCTCTCATCCTTCCAATCAGATACAAGACATTAGTCTCACCGTAACCTAGGAAGTCTCTACCCCAGCCTTGGGGCTTGTCCCCAGAATAAGTCAACATGGAAGGAGCATTTGTAGGAGCATCTGAAACACCATACTGGTGTGTCTGTTTGGCTACTCGCCAATTGTATGGCTCTAAGCAAGTTATTTTACCTCATGAATCTCAGTTTCCACATCAGTAAAATAGAAGCGATGGTCGTCATGGCTTCTGAGTCAACACTAGGGTTGAACACTGTGATGTGAAGGTTGACTCCAGCCTGTGGCCTGGTGTGGCTGGGCAGCTCCAATAATGCAGCGGGCTCTTGCTTCCGCCTGGCAGGCTGCAGCACAAGCTGGCCCTCCTGCAGCAGCAGTGTGAAGAGAAGCAGCAGCTCTTCCAGTCCCTCCAGGTGGAGCTACAGATCTATGAGGCTCTTTATGGCAATGCCAAGAAGAGCTTGAAAGGTATGTGTTTCTCCCCAACTCACTTCCCCCTTGGCTCTCCCCACAAACTTCCTGCCCTTTGCTATGATCCCAGTGAGGCCATTACCTTGCGAGTTCTGGAGATCATGGAAGCTTCCAAGTTCTATCTCAGAAAAATCCCCAGGCAGGCCTGGGGCTTCAAATAAGACAGGGGAATTCTCACATATAAAGCCCAGGGGTGAAATCGTGATATGAACATCCGTAAAAATGGGCCACAAGAGTCTCACTTCACCCACTTAGATGGCCAAGAAGAAGTTAGTAAAAATCCAGGTAATAACGTATTTTAAAAAATACTAAGAATTATCCTGACGATATCACCATTTGAAAGGATCTTGAATACTGTTAATAGCACATACTGAAAACACATGCACCCAGGTAGCAAACAACCTGTTCCCACCCTGACCCTTTTCCCCAGTGGAAAAAAAAAAAAAAAAAAAAATATATATATATATATATATATATATATATATATATATATATATGCAAAATCAAACATGCCACCCACAAAAACACAAAACCTTTCAGAATCACTGCTAATAGCCTCTAAGATTTAAGCCTGGATTTCAATTTAATACAATTTTATTGAGGACTTTTGCCACCTGCTAAAATAATAATCTGGTATTTTAGAATTCTGTGATGTTTCCCCATTCCCCTTCACATAGGGAGGGTTGTAAGCTTAAAAACAATAAGTCTCGGGCAGCTGAAAGAGCGGGCTCACCTCAATTTGATGAAAATAAGGATAAAAAGGAATCCTGGATTGATTTAAAATATCGGTGGACGTGGTGCAGGAGTAGCTCAGTGGTTGAGTGTCTGCTTCACATGTATAAGGTCCTGAGTTCAATTTCTGGTACCTACTAAAAAAAAATTTAAAAAAGAAAATACTGATGAGAGGCTTGGTCATATTGGTCATTTACCACACTTTGTTAGAATATTCACATAGCTCATTGGAGATTGAACGCCATATCTCTAGACACAACTGGGTGAATCATGTAAGATACGGTATATGCATCCTATTTTCTAGCTAAAAACTGAAACAAATGTTACAGTTCAAAATAGATTTGGTCTCAAGATTTTCAGGTAAGGGAATAGGGCCTTGCAGAATATTTATTAGCTCTCTTCATCCCCAATATGTAGAAATCAACCATATGATTAGAGGTAAAAATATATATATATATGGGAAAGTTGAAAAATTCACATAGTTGTGATCTGTGGTCCACAGTGTCTGACTCCCATTCTTACCTGCTACCCAACAGTCTAGTGACTTCCTCCTCCTCTTCCTCCTCTTTGGTTCCTGAGTGTGGCAGTATCACATCTCCTCCCTCAGCCCCCACCCTTCTCCTTGGAACACACTGCTATTTAACTTGTAGAACTACAGATAATATCAGAATGAAACAATGGGCTTTACCTAATCTGCCAATCACATGGCCTCTACATGCATGTGAGAAATTTGTATCTGAGGAAAACTTCAGTCTGGGTGCTTGCTCTCTCAGTGTGCCCAGGACCACACAGGAAAGGTAACATTTCTATCACGGATGTGTTGCAGCTGTGTGTTGCCTGCAACCCTGAGATTACAGTGGGGTCCTGACTGAAAAGGCTGCCAGGAGCTATGTTCTGACAAGTGCTTGGAAATATGGCTCGGGGCTGTCGGCCTCCTCTTCTTTCAGCTCACAGCTGGGATGTCTGTCACCAAGCCCCTTAGAGCAGTGACTTGAGCAATTTGGTGGCAGAGGTCTGAGCTTGAGAGGGCAGCTGGAGCAGAGCATTCTGGTGAACAACTGTCTGCGACTACAGCTGGAGAAGCAGTTGGACGGCAGTGCCCACACAGCCAGCCTCAGCCTGTCCTCCATCTTCCAGAACTTTCCAGCCAGCACCGACCCTGGAAATAAGCAGCCACGCTTCAAAGGTATGAAGGAGAAGGGAATTTGGAAGCCTTCAGCCAGTGGGTGGTCACCGGGATGCCTGAGGTGTAAGGGACAGCCCCCCTTGTGCACCTTAGGGTCAGGTGGAATTGGAGGTGCTCTAATATAGTTGACTGCGGGACAATGGGGGCTGAGGGTTAGACCGAGATCCAGATTTGGATGTTGCCATATACAGGTTGTCTGCCGTAGGCAAGTTGTTTAAACTCACAGGTAGTTTAGCCTCAGCTTCTTCATTTTTAAGATGAAGATAGTAGTGAAATGTTCCTTTTATAGTCATTTGAAGCATTGGATGAAATAATCTGCATGTTCCTGTCACAAGAAGAATTAGTCAAGAATTAGGAGCTGTATATGTTAATAAGTTTTCGTTGTCTTTGTATAGCACTTTAAAATTTACCAAGTGCTTTCAAATATGTAATTACACCTGAGGCATGGCAGACATTGTCTCTGTATTTCACATGAGAAAACTAAGGCATTGAGACATTACCCGACATGCTGAGGTTTACACACCTAGAACCAGGTCTTCTGATCTCCAGTCTGTGTTCCTTCCACAGCACTGGGCTCCGCCTCAGTGGAGCTGACCTGTCCCGAGTTTGTAACCTGATCTCCCACTCCCTAAGGTGTGGGGCATTGAGCTGTGTAGTAATTGTCCCTGTTCCTAAGGAAATCGGGGCACTGGGCAAGCACTGAGGCATGGGCACGTTTCTCTCAGAGGGCAGTGATCCACTCTTTCTGCCCTTTCAGATGGGCATGTTTAACCAGTTCCCTCCCTCTTCTTAGTGTCCTTCATCTGTCTCACTTCACCAGGTCCTAATACCAATGTTAGCTCTTCCCCACACCTGGGCCCTTGACATATTTAATTTCTTCTTCCTCTTCCTTTTTTCCCCCTTTTGATACACCACTTACTTCAACATCCCCTATCACCTCCATGGCGATAGCCTCTACTTTATTCTAATTAGGAACTTTGTCTGCTCAGGTTTCTTTAAAGCTGAGCTTTCAAACAATTTTGCCTGCATTTCCTGGGTCATGTTAATCTTTATTTTTCTCTAATTCTGCTAGGTGCTCATTTATCAGACAATGACCTGATAAATCAGGGGATAGTCACATGATCATGTTATTATGACCACTACATAAGACATGAATGTTCACTGCCAAGCATAGTGCTTACCTGGCTGGTTGACATTGCCTTACGTAGGTCAGGTGCCTGCCTTGCCCTCCTCAGGGTGCCATGATGGTTGCAGTGCTGGCTAGGTCTTCTTCTCTTCCCCCTTTCCACCTTTGCCCTCTCACTGGCTTCTAAAGACACCACCCAAGACTCAGCCACTCTGGCTCAGTCACTGATTGTCCTTCTCACCCATCACAGAAGCCTGAGCAGGAAATCAGGCTCCAAAACACATTGACCTGAGCAGGGTCATTTTCATCTTTTTTGTGATAGTGTCCCATTCCACCATCAGATTTCTTCCTGGCTTCCAATGGGACATCTTTAATCCAGCAAGGCTTCTGCCTCCTTTTCTTCCACTAATAAATGATTCTAGTTTCATCTCCCTAGAATGGTGATTAGTTGAGTTTAATCCCCTATAATTCCACTCATTCTTGGTGTCAACATTTTTAATGTATGTCTTGGACTTATATTGGGGTTGCACAAGTATACCTAATAATTTCATGAATTAGAAATTGCTTTCTCATAACATACCCTTCAGTAAAGGAACACGTTTTGTTGTGAAGAAAAGAAACAAGTGATCATTACTTTCTTGAAGTATATCTCCCATACATGAACATATATAAACAAGAAGTGTATAACAATAGTTGTGAACTTACAAAACAACCATACATAACTCATACAGGGCTCTCATACGTCACCCTACCACCAATACCTTGCATTGTTGTTAAACATTTTTAACGAATGATTAAAGAGCATCCTCAAAATATTACTACTAACCAAAGTATTTTCCCCCAACCCACCCTATTTTTATTATTATATCATTTATACATGAACATACATGAACAATAAGTGTATAGTAAAAGTTGGGAACTTACAAAGCAAACATTCATAACATACAGGGGTCCCATACATCAACCCTCCACCAATACCTTGCATTTTCATGAGATATTTTTTACAAATTGTGAAAGAATATTGTCAAAATCTTACTACTATAGTCCTTATCTTACATTTGGTGTATTTTTCCCTCAAATCACCCTATTATAAAATTTTAAATATATTTTTATGACAGAGTTGGTAAACTTACAAAACAATCATGCACATGTGCAGAATTCCGAAACAACACCCCTCTATCAACATACCACACTGTGGTGGAAGATTTGTTACAGATTATAAGATAATATCATCCGATAATTACCAGGTCCATAGTGTACATTTGGCATACATTTTCCATACTCCCCCATTATTAACACAGTACATCTTTGGCATAGATGCATAGATGTATAAGATGTGAGATATGAGTCCTCTTTCTTTCCTTTGCTATGGATATCCAGTTTTCTCAGCACTATTTGTTGAATGGACTGTTCTGACCAAGCTGGGTGGTTTTGACAGGCTAGTCAAAAAATTACTTAACCATAGATGTGAGGGTCTGTTTCTGAACCTTCAGTTCAGTCCCATTGGTCTATGTGTCTGTCTTTACTTAAGCCAGTATCATGCTGTTTTTACCACTGTAGCTAGGTAATACAACTTAAAGTCTAGAAATGAGAGTCCTCCAACTTTGCTTTTTAAGATGTTTCTGGCTATACTGGACCCCTTACCCTTCCAAATAAACTTGGTAATCCTATTTTCCATTTATTTAAAAAATGATGGAATTTTTATTGGGATTGCATTGAATCTGTACATCAATTTGAGTAGAATTGGCATCCTAATGATATTTAGTTTTCCAGTCTGTGAACATGGAATGTTCTTGCAATTATTTAGGTCTTTAAAAAAAAAATTTTTTAACACAATACTTGTAATTTTTTGAATACAAGTGCTTTACATCGTTGGTTAAGTTTATTCTTAAATATTTGGATTTTATCTGTTATATTTTATTTTCATCACTCTTTTGACACTTTTAGTTATTTTATTGGTATAATCTTCATTTCTATACTCTCTTCCAGGCCTCTCTCTTCTGTCTTTTCTTTTCAGGCCTTTAGTATTTCCTGCAAAGCAGGTCTCTTGGTTACAAACTCTCTCAGTTTCTGTCTATCTGTGAATATTCTAAACTCACCCTCAATTTTGAAAGACAATCTTGCTGGATAAAAGATTCTTGGCTGGAAGTTTTTCTCTTGCAGTATTTTAAATACATCATATCACTGTCTTCTTGCCTCCATGGTGTCTGGTGAGAAATCAGCACTTAATCTTACTGGGTTTCCTTTGTATGTTATGCATTGCTTTTCTCTTGCTGCTCTCAGAATTCTCTCTTTGTCTTTGGCATTTGACATTCCGATTAGTATGTGTCTCAGAGTTGGTCTATTCGGATTTTTTTGCATGGGAGTATGTTGTGCTTCTTGGGCAGAAATATCTATGTCCTTCAATAGGGTTGGGAAATTTTCTACCATTATTTCTTCAAATATTCTTTCTGCCCCCTTTCCCTTCTCTTCTCCTTCTGGGATACCCATGACACAGATATTTGCATGTCTCTTGCTGTTGTTTAGTTCCCTGAGACCTTGTTCAAGTTTTTCCAACCTTCATCTGTTCTTTTGTATGGTCACTTTCAGAGGCCATTTCTTCAAGCTCACCAATTCTTTCTTCTGCCCCCTCAAATCTGCTATTATATGGTTCCATTGTTTTTTGTTTTTTTTTTAATTTTTATATATATATATTTTTTTATTATTTTATTTTTATTTTTTATTTTTTTATTGTGGGTAAAAATCAAATTTTTCACAATACATACCAATATTTGTAAAATGATATATAAATATATATGCATATATGTATATTTACTTACATAAATGTTTTTTTTAATGTGTATATATATTTTTTTTAAAAGGTGCTTAGATTACCTAAATATTACACAAATTACAGGGATTCCCATGTTCCCCACCTCCCTCACCTCCCACAATATCCCACACAAACATCCTTCATCAGTGTGGCTCATCACCCTTAATGGATATACACATCCTGGGGCCTTGCCACCAAGCATAGACCACAGTTCACATCATAGACCACATTCTCTCCCAAACAGTTCTGAATGGTATATGCTGCTTTAAAATGGCCTACATCCATCGCCACAGTGACACTCAAGACAACCCTAAAGTCCCCAAAAAGCCCCTGTATTTTCAACTGCACTTCCCCTCCCTGCCCCGAAAATGTCCACTGGCCACCAGCTCTACCTCACTGTTATAATTTCTTCCATTGCTAGAATCACAATATGTGTACAACAGAATATCATTAAGTCCACTCTAGTCCATAGTCCACTCTAGTCCATTGTATTTTTAATTTCATTTATTGCACCTTTCATTCCCATAAGATCTGCATTTTTTTCTATGTATGCTTTCAAATTCTTCTTGGACTCATCCAATGTCTTAATATCCTTAATTTCTTTAGCCTTCTCACTGAATTTATTAAGGAGATTTGTTTGAACATCTATGATTAGTTGTCTTAACTTCTTTATGTCATCTCTAAGCTTATATTGTTCCTTTAACTGGGCCATATCTTCCTGTTTCTTGGTGTGGATTGTAATTTTTTGGTGGTGTCTTGACATCTGGCTTACTAGAGTATTGTATTTATTCTGGGTGTAGGTTTTCTCTTTAGTTTAGGGCTTCCTGCCCTTTCTCCCTTGCTGGTTGTGTAGTAGGTGCCGAGGATGTAGTTTGTGCTGTAAGCTGTGGAGCCTTAAGCTGCCCTCATTGCCTTGGAAGGACCAATGAAGCTTCTCCCAACTTTCTCCTTTGCCTGGGGTAGGAACAGAACCACAGCTGTGTGGAATAATCCAACTCGTGCAAGCCTAGACTTTAGCTGCCCAGAGAGACTGATGCAGCTTTATGCCCCTTTCTCCCCTGCCTGGGGTAAGGAAGGAGCTGCAGATGTGGGCAGTAAACTATGCAGTGCAGGTCCAAGATGACCACATTTGCCCTGGTAGACTTCTGATTATTTAGTCTGTGCCAGTTTCAGGGATAGGCTGTTTCAGGGTCCGCCAACTTCTTCCCTGCTAGAGTTGGGGCTGTAGCCTGAGCTAGGGCTTCAGGCCAACCTGAGTGAAAGAAACTGGTCTCTACTGTCACTGTGATTTACACTCAGCCCGGCTTACCTTGATGCTGGGGGTGGAGTCAAAATGGCAGCTACTGGCCTCTTTCTGACTTGGACAGGTTCAAACTTTAGCTGTTCTTAGGGTTATACTTTAGCCAGCCAAATTTACTAATCAGTAGCTGAAATCGGTGGCCAGTCGTCTCTTCCTCTCCTGTTTTTGGGAAACGGAGCTTCCAATTCCTGCCACAGGATAGCTCCTGGGGTAAATTACGCTGCCAAAGCAGGCTGATCACTGGTTTCCATGGCATGGCCTATAGTTTCTGGAGAGGCTGGCGCTGGTCCCTCCAGCTTCCTCCCTGCCCGAGGTGGGCTTGGGCTTACGTTAGAGCTGCAATCTGATCTAGAGGAAAGAAGCCGGTCCCTACCAGCACTGTGATTTTCAGTCAGCCCCGCTTTCCCTCATGTCTGGCATGGAGTTAAGATGGCGGCTACTGGCCCCTTTCTGACTTGGACAGGTTCAAACTTTAGCTGTTCTTAGGGTTATACTTTAGCCCACCAAGTTTACTAATCAGTAGCTGAAGTTGGTGCCCAACCGTCTCTTCCTCCCCTGTTTTTGGGAAATGGAGCTTCCAATTCCAGCCATGGCACAGCTCCTAAGGCAGCTTGTGCCTCCAGTGGAGGATGGGCACTGGCCTCTCTGGGGTGACATGCTTTACTTACAAATCTTCTCTGCAGATGGGCAGTCTCCCCCTTCCATTCTTTTAAGGATGTTGCAGGATGCACTTCTGGTTTCCTGGAGCCCCCAAACAAGTGCTTTAGATAGCTCTGGGTGATTACTAACTGCCCTGTAGCAGGAGATGATTGCTGGAGCTCCTTACTCTGCTGTCGTCTTGCTGGTTGTCCACAATTTGATTTTTTTTTTTCCAATAACATTAAAAAAATTTTTTTTTAAAGATACTTAGATTACATAAATGTTACACAAGAAATGTAGGAATTCCCATACATTATCTAGCCTGGCCTCTTGGTGCCCAGAGCTTCTGGGGCCATGGAGATCCCTGTGTGCTGTCCCCCCAGGACATGAGGGGGCACCATGGTCCTTCCTCTTGGGACTAGATGTTTAATGACCAAGCCCTCTGCTAATTTTCAGTGTTTTGGGGATATTGCCAGATCAGATGTTACCCTTATGAGTCCAGAGTTACCTGACTTGGACATACTATCCCTGGTGTCAGCCCAAGGACCACACTGCCCAGGACTCAGTGGGTTTGTTTAGGACCTTCTCAGTCCTAAAAAGGGAGATGGTACAGGTTGAGAAGAGGAGCAGTGACAACACAGAAGAGGAGTAGATGGACGAGGTAGGGCAGAGGGGCTGATGAGCAAGGAGGTCCTACTCACTGGCCTCAGAGTGGCCATCCATCTCTCTGAAGCTCCCCTCATCCCCATTCTGCACCTGCTCCCCCACTGCTCTTTCATCCCTAGACTCTTCTTCCCACAATAATAACTCCTCCGCTTCCCTCCTATCCCCTGAATCAGGGGAATCTGTCTTTCTCCATGTAGTCTCTCCAAACCTAGGCACAGAGCCCTCACTTGCAACAGGGCTTTTCCACCACCCCCCTCTTCCATTTGCCAAACCTCTGATTTGTGGTTCTGGGGATTCCAAAGCACAAAGATCTCCCAAGGGAAAAAGTGCAAGCCACATGGGGTTGGGGCATCACCCTGCAAATATGTTGCCAGCTGTTCCAGATCATCCCAGGGTGAGATTTTGAAGATGTCAAATTGTTCAACAGAAAATCAAAGAAGGTCCTTGGTCCAGGGCATTCTTTCATGTGGTAAATTGTGTTATGGTATCATCATCCAGGTATTAAATCTTCCTTTTAAAGTCACATATCATCTTCAACAACAGGAAAGCTTCTTAAGGATGAATAAATTTGGGGCAGATCCCAGAAAATTCAGTTAGGAGAAGCTGCTCACGCCAATGGCTAAGTTCCCCCCACCAACACCCTCCACCCGGTGTTTGCAGCTCCCTGCTCTGGTCCCCTGAGATCTTCCTAAGTATTTGAATCCTCTGATTCCTCTCCCCAGATTTTCTCCTTGCTTCTCCATGATTCAAATTCCTCTGCAATGGCACTTGCATTGTCTTCCTTTATATTTTTCCTTTCCTTTAGTAATATTGAAACATTCTGTCAAATGGTGAGACTGCCTTATAATTTCTGCAGTGATAGGCACAAAGCTGAACTTACTGCTTACTTCAGTAAGGGAGAACTAATCTGATGATGCACAGTCTTTCTGAGTAGAGCAGATTCCTGTTCTTATATATAATTTCTGGGTGTGGAGTTCAGTGACTGGCAGATGTTAGAGACAAAAGTTAGTTGCTCTCAGCTGTCCATTGTGCTCCAAAGCTGTTCATTGCAGTGAATTGCTTTCAAATGGCCGATTTTAGAAATGAGGGGGTAACATTGACTGATGTGCTTGCAGAAGTGTGTTCACTGAAGTGGGTGGCTGTGGTAGGCAGAATAATTCCACCCCAAGATGTCCACGGGATAATCTTGCTAACAGTGAACATTATATCGCAAAAAGGACTTTGCAGATGTGATTAAGTTAGTGACATTCACATGGGGAGATTACCCTGGATTATCAGGGTGGACCCAGCATAATCACAAAGGACTATTAGTGAAAGAGGGAGAAAGGAGAGTCAATGTCAGAGTGATGTGAAGTGAAAAGCCTATCTTGATTACGATATGGGTGGCCTCAAGAAGCTGGAATAGGCAAGTAAACACGTTTGGCTTTTATTAAGCATATTCATTTGGGGTAAAATTTACTTTTACAAGGCCTAAAAGTGTCCAACTTAAGGAAGGAGCAAACAAAGGATAAACATTTGCTCTATTATAAGTAGAATTTTTGAGGGAAACATGAGTCATGCATCCCCTAAAGTTCTGAAAACCTATGGGGCATACTCCATTATATTTCAAAGTCTGAGAGTCGTTCTCAAGATGATGGTTTCTTCTCCCTGGGCATGGGGGCCCACCCTTTGCACAGGCTTACCCAATGACCATTTTCTTGGTTCCATCCTCATCAAGCATCTGGGTGCAACTGAGCTCCAGACCTCACCCTCCAAGAACATTGGGGTGATGGCCACACTTACCCCAAACTATGGGGATCAAGTCCACCCCTCTCAGAGCACTGGAGTGTTGACCTCACTCTCAAGGTTCCCCAGGTATCATCCTGTTGCAACATCATTTCAAATTCTAAAATACCTTATATAAAAACCATTGGGTTCAGAAATCCAAAATCTCTTCTCAATCATTTACATGAGGTGTTGATGATGCTCCTGACATAATCCATTAAATACAGATCCTGATTCCATTTCTTCTCCATGAGTAATTCTATGAAACTGAAGAAAATTCATCTGCTCCCAACATACACTTGTGGGACAGGTATGTGATAACAATGATAGACATTCCAGGTCAAAATGATGATATTAAAAATTCAAGTTGAGTCATTTTTTCAAACAGTTTGAAATCCACCTGGGCAAATTCCAGAACTTCTTTGATTAGGTTTCAAATCCTATGTTTTAGACTCCTGGCTGCTAAAGAAAGATCATACAATGGGTTGGCATAATAAGAATTTATTGGCTCATGGTTTCAGAGGCAAGTAGACTTGATTCCTCCTGGGGTTGGTATCTTCTGGCTGTCCAGTGATCTTTGGAGATCTGTGGCTATTCTGTCACATGGCAATGCACATGGTGGCATTTTATCCTTTCTCTTCTGGATTCCACTGACTTCCAGCTTCTGGCTCCTCCCTGTGGCTTCCACTTCCATGTCCAATTTCCTTTGCTTATGTGGACCTCAGCCATAATGGATTAAGGAGGCCCACCCTCAGTCAAGTTGGGCACAACTTAAATGATAACATCTTCAAATGCCATATTTACAAATAGGGTCACACCCATGTGACCAAAGGTTGGGACCTGAGCATGTCTTTTGTGGAGAATACGATTCAATCCCCAACAGTCTAACCTCCAGACCCCCAAAAAAGTATGTTCTTCCTGCCTGAAAAATACATTCATTCCATCACAACATCCCAAAAGGCTTTGACATTTTAGAACAATGCCTAGTACAAAGTCTTATCAAAATCATTTATGGATATAGTCCTAGTGCAAAATTTCCCTGATGGACCTGTGAACCTAGAAAGCAAGTTATCTGCTTCCAATATACAATGGAATACGATAAACATTCTCATTCCAGAAGGGAGAAATTGGAAAGAAAGCAGGGGTTACATGTCCCAAGCCAGTCTGAAAAGCAGCAAAGCAAACTCCATTAGTTTCAAGGCCTGAGAGTCTTCTGTGGATGGATATTCTTCTCCTCTGGGCCTGATGGAGCAACAGCTCCACCTTTTCAAAGTGCTTGCACAACACCATGTTCTACCTGAACAGTGGGGAGAGGTCCTACCCTCTTCAAGCATCAGAAAGAAAGCCAGGGTCTCTGAGAATGCCTAGGCACAGAGAACACACTCCCTGAGCATTTGGGTGGTGACACTCTCCCTGAACAAAGGGGCACAAGGCCTGCCCATTGCATGCATGTGGGCACATGACCTACCTTCAAGCTCAGGTTTAGACCTGCTGTTCCACATATATGGGTGGGCCCACTCTCTTAGTCTGAGAATATCTATTTGCTTCCATGGTTCTGCCCTGGAAGTCATTCTTCCTTCAATTCATCCCTTCTCTGTCTCTTTCAGTCCTAGGTGGTATAACTTCTGCTCATCATACAAATTTTGCAAAAACCTTGTTAGCCTTGGGTGCCATTCTAGGGGCTCCAAACTATCAGGCAATGGAAATTTCCACAGTTCCTCCCTGGATAACTGCATTTTCAATCCCAACTTCCACTGAAATGACTGACTGGATTCATGTTCAGCCATGTTCAGTTCAGCCCTCACATGGAACCCTGATACTGGAGCCTCACCTCCCAAAAGCTCAGGGTGTCCCTGATAGCATTGCTTCTAAGCCCTAATCTCAGAGAACACTATCTGGATAGTGTGAGAATTTTCCAAATCATTATTCGCTAGTTTTTTTATGCTTAACATTTCAATACTGAGTTACCCCTTCCTCTCTCATTTCACTATAAGCTGCAAAGAGAAACCAGGGTACACCTTACAAACTTAGCTTAGAATCCTCAGCTAAATATCCCAGTTCATTGCTTTAAAGCTGTCCCTTCCATCTAACATCAGAACACAATTTTTCCAAGTTCTTGGCCACTTTTAAATAAAGATTGCCTTTTCTACAGTTTCTAATAACACATCCACCACTTTATTCTAAGGCTTCACCAGAAGTAACTTTAATGTCCACATTTCTACCAAGAGTCTGTTCAAAGCAATCTAGGCTTTTTCTTTCGAGCACCTCATTAATCTTCTAGCCTCTACCCATTACCCATTTCCAAAGCTGTTTTCACCTTTTTAGGTATTTTGCATATAGCATCACCCCACTTTCTAGTACCAAAAGCTCTTTTAGTTTCCAGGCTGCTAAATTAAATATCATACCATGGATTGGCTTAAACAATGGGAATTTATTGGCTCAGTGGTTCAGAGGTGAGAATTCTTCCTTCCTTCAGGATTGCTATCTTCTCACTGACTGACAATCATTGGGGTTCCTTGGCTTTTCCGTCATATCTGTGCACATGGCAGAACCTTCTCCTTTCTCTTCTGGATTCCATTGACTTCCAGCTTCTGGCTGCTCCTTGTACTTTCTTCTTTGTGTCCAATTTCCTTTGCTTGGAAAGGACTTCAACCATATGGGAGTAAGGCCCACTCTCATTAATTTGGGCACAGTTTAATGAATGACATCTTCAAGGGTCCTATTTACAAATCAGCTCACAGCCACAGGACCAGTGGTTGGGACCTGAACATGCTTTTTGTGGGGGACATGATTCAATCCCCAACAGCCTGGGAATAATCCTCTGTGACATAGTGATCTGCTTCTGGCTTCTGGCTTCCCATTTGTTTTTTGTTTGTTTGTTTGTTTTAATATAAATTTATTTTTTAAAGGATAACTTGATTACATAAATGTTACACAAAAAATATAGGGATTCCCATATGCCCCCCTTCCCACTCCTCCCACACCCTCCCACATAAACATACTTCTTTAGTGTGGTACATTCATTGCAATTGATAAACACATCCTGGGGCTTTGCCATTAAGCATGTATCATAATTCACATTGTAAACCACACTCTCCCACACAGTTCTGCATGTTATATGATGATATAAAATGGCCTATATGTTATTGCAATGTCACCCAGGACAATTCCAAAGTCCTGAAAAATCCCCCATATTACAACTCCTTTTCCCTCTCCCTGCCCTGAGACCCTCCAGTGGCCACTGGCTCCACATCAGTGTTTTAATTTCTTCCTTGCTTGAATAACAATGTGTCTATAGTAGAATAAGTCCACTCTAGTCCATAGCCCTCCCCCCCCAATCCTGAGGAGTCTGGGATGGTGATGTCCACTCCACTCCAATTGAGAGGGGGCTTATATTCCATGGGGAAGATGGATGGGATTATACTGCTTGCAGCTGCAGACTCTTTCCCTTTCCTGGGATGGCTGTTGTCCATCACATCTCCATTTGTTTTCATCTAATTACTTTTTTCTTCACACACTCCTCTGAATCTTCATCTTATTTCCCATATCCCCATCTCCTCATATTTTGTTGATGTGTCTTTCCAACACAAATAGGTCTGACAATGATGTATGGTTGTGACTAGTTCCTAATAGAGGCTTGTGATCTCACAGTCTTCTGGGATCATCTGAATTGATCTGACTTCTATCAGTTATGTATTCTTTCTGCACAAGACTAGGTGGATTATGAAAATGTGTAGGACAAAAGACACCCAGAACCAATCTCTGCCCTCTCTTTCTTCACCAAGAGAAGAAAATATAAAGGGTCCTGCTGCAGAAGTGTCCATATGAGCTCCCAGATCCCCCAACAATTACAGCAGAGACAAAAACATGAAAGAAAATGGAAAGCTAAAGGCCTAGTGACCCCAATGTGATTGTTCTTTAGCACCCCAGTGACACCAATGTGATTGTTCTTTAACTTTGCAGCTATTACTCTGGAATTAGGTGAACTTCCTCCTGCCTATTATTTTACTTAATCACTTAGTGTTTTAGTGGTTAATGCTGTCATCTATATTTTATATGTGAAGAGAATAAGAGTCAAACAGGATAAGGAAAATGTCTCCTTATTTATACTTGTTGCACTGTGAAGCTCATATTTGTATCTTGCTCTCCTTTCCTAAAGACTGTGCTTTTATTTCTTCAACTCTGACCAAGGACAGGATTTGTTAGAATTATGATTGGGAATAGAGGGCATTGGTGAAAAGCAGTAATCCTAGTGACTTAAATTTTTTAATTGCAAAAGTATTTACTGGTTGTTTTATGTGTCAGTGACATTGGGTGTACAAGACAGACAGGGCCCCTGCTCTCGGGAAGACTGGTTTCTGGCACAAAAAGCAGATGTTTTTCATGTAACCACATAAATACTTTTTCATCTTTGCTGTGGTGAGCATTATTGAATACTTATGTGTTCCCTGATTCTCTTCTATCAGCCAGTGATTGAACACCAACTGAGTATAAATAATAGGACTATAGAATTGTGATACAACATTTGTCCCAGGAAAGGCCTTTCTGACATTTCTGTTTTGACTGTGGAAATACTCATATTTGTTCCAAGGTGCCTGAAATTCAGATCTATGGACGTGGAGCATTTGTTAGTGTGCTCTGGACAGGGAAACATGAGGTGAAGGCTATAGATGGGAGCTCTGCTTCCATCCAGCAATGTGGGGGTTCCAAAAATTTCCTTATTCTTTCTGAGCTTCAGTTTCCTCATCAGTAAGTTCAGGTTCCTGTTTTCTTTCTCAGGGGCCATTCCTGCTCAGTGTTTTTCCAAGTCCATGAGGGATTGAGATGTGTGTTCACAGTGTCCTGGGAACTGCAGCAAAGACCTGACTTGGTCTCTGCTGTGCATATTTCTTACAGGAACCTACCTGGGTTCAAGATGCAATAACACAGAGGTGAGGAAGCAGGTGGAAGAACGAACATCAGCAGGACTGGAGAATAAGAATTCTCCAAAGAAGGATGAGGTAATAGTGGCCCAAAGGGCATGAGCATGTGGTAAACATAGCGGGTAAGAATAAGGACAGTCTGCAGACTGAGTTCTCAAACTTACAGGGAAATTGAAGACTGCCCATGATATCATCCCACCTGTCAGAACAGCCCTATCTGCCTCATGAGCACTGGAAGAGTCCCTTTACTCAGCTGAGAACTTGCTTATCTGGTTAAGGAAATGCAGAGGATGTGCTGAAGGCTGGTTTATACTGCTGGGAAACATCAATTTCGAGAGGAGATGGATGTGACCATTAGACCTGTCCCTAACTCAGAGCCTTTCCCTTATGGCTGCCTTCACAGTGGATACCATCTAAGTAGGTATGACCATAGCTGGAGTAAACAATATTTGCGAAAGTGTTGGAGATGGCCCCAGTCTTCAACAGTTTTTCCTTAAATTCTGGAGAGCCAGAGTAAGGGGGTCCTTGCATCTGAAGCAGTGATATAATAATATTCTCCAGCACTAACAGTTGAAATGGACTTTATACACAATATCTCAATAATTTCTGAGGCTTGGTTTTCCTTCCACTGTGTTAAACACTTGGAGGCATATATCATTAAGAGTGCCTAGAGGATCTTAAAGCAGTGAGATGAAAAACAAAGTTTCAACACATTGTGGTAGCTCTCCTATATCTGGTATTGTGGCAGCTCAGAGGAGGGGTAGATGGCCAAAGACATCTGTTCCTATTGAGAGGTGTATTGAGTGGAATCCTTGAAACAGTCCCATTTTCATCAGGGCTTTCCTGGTGACTGGTCATAGGGTGCACATGATAAAGGGATGTGGACTGCAGATTTGCTACCCTTTCGAGAACGTAGAGCATCCCTGAGAGGATGCTTGGGACAGGAATGTAGGTGAGATCATTTGAGGTTTGCAGTTACTTCCCATTTCAATCCATGAAGAAACTTTAATGTGGGGTTCCTCAGCGTTTGGCCTTGTGCCTGGACCCATGGATACAGAGATGTATATATTATCCAAACTTATGGGCCATATCAGTCAGGTTTCAGCAGAGAAACAGAACCAACAGGATGTATATAAATATTAAGAGATCTGTTATAGGAATTGGCTCGTGTGACCGTGGGGACTGTCAAGTCCCAATTCTGTACGATAGGCCACAAGTGAGAACACCAACCTAGGTTTTCATGAATTCCCCATAAGCTGGCTGGCTGAAGTAGAGATAGAAATTCTTCTCTTCTAACTGGTGAAATCATCAGTTCTCCCTTTAAGGACTTCAGTAGGTTGGTTGAGATTTTCTCATTGCTGAAGGCAATCTCCTTTGTTGATTGTAGATATAATCAACCACAGATGCAAACGTCTGACTAAAGATTAAAACCTTCAGAGTACCCTCCTAGTAACAATCAGGCCAGTGCTTCCATGACCAAACTACTAGACAGCATAACTAGTCCAGGTACCCATGAACTTGACCATCCCACGGGGTTCTCAGCCTAGTAAACAGTAACTCATGAGAAATGTAATGAGGGAGGGTTGATAGGAGGAAGTAGTGAATCCTGCCTGGGGGATCACCTCAGTGGTTTTCCTGGTCCTCCTGGTAATTTCCAACAGCTTGGATGGCTTATCTCGTTCCAATAACTCAGAACATCAGTCAGATTTCAGCCTTTCTGGTCATAAGCTATTCTTTGGTTCCATGGTGGCTCAGTTTGGCAGTGTTGACTGCTGAGGTCTCCAGAAGGAACTGCTGATAAAGGACTCCTATCTAGAACATATAAAGGGCTCTGAAAACTCAATAAGGACACACTCAAAAAAATTTTAAATGGATAAAAGATTTGTAGAAATATGAGAGCATTCTCTCATGAACTATATAACATGTACAATACTTATACATGGTGTTAATATTAGGGAGGTATATGGAAAAATATACCAAATGTAAGCTACAGCCTGTAGTAAGTAGTAATATTTTGATGATGTTCTTTCATAATCTGTAACAAATGTTCCACAAAAATGCAAGGTGTTGGTGGAGGGATGATGCATCAGAATTCTGCACATTATGCATGATTTTTTTGTAAGCTCACAATTCTTTAATAAAAAATATATTAAAAAATGACTGCTAGTACTTTGAGAGCTATTATTTTTAAGATCTCCATTATTCATTCACATACAAGTAACAACAGAACAAATCATTCTATTCTCTTTGACAATTAGATGTTTTTTGTTTTTTTTTTTCGACCGGTCCCCGGCCCAAAGGCCTACAACTCACCACTGCGCCAATTAGATGTTTTTAAGGTGAAGTAATTTTCAAATGTTAAAACCTGGGTTTTTTTTTCCAGAAAATAAATAAATAATGAAAAAAGATGTGTAGAAACACTTCAAAAAGAAGATACTCCACATTAATCAACAAGTAAATGCAAATTTTAACTTCCAGGAGATAATACTACCTACTGTTAAATATATCTCAAACTAGAAAACTGATCACACCAAGTATTGGCAAGGATATGAATGAACTAGAACTTTTACCTTGCTAATGGGAAAGTAAAACTGTACAAACACTTCAGAAAACAGTGTGACAATCTTTAAAGTTAAATATACACCTAATATATGATAAAGCCATTCCATCTAGTGAAAAGAAAGCATATATCCATGCAAAATGGTTTATGGAAGTTCATGTTTAGTACACAAAATCACCAAGATCCACCAACATTTGAATGAAAAAAATTTCTAATGTCCCTGTATCATGGATACCCCTCATTGATAATAAAAGAGGGAACCAACAAAAACATGGATGAATTGTGTAATAGTTAGTGAAAAAAATCCAAAACAAAATAATGTGAATAGTGAATGACTGCATTTATAGAAAATGAATCTGTTGTGAGAGTGACTGCTTGCATTCGGGGACAAGGTATGAAGAGGGTTTCTAAGGCATATGAAGAAACTTTTGTGGGGTGTAGATGTACCCTAACTCTCTTGATGGTGTGTGTATATAAATATGTGTTAAAACTTCTTAAATTTTGCACATCAACTGTGAGTACTTTATTGTGTGTCAGTTAGACCCCTATATAACTATTAAAATAGTTTTAAAGCAAAAAATTGTTTTATAACCTGAAATTAAACTAATATTCTTTAATATGTTCAAAATTTTCAGTGATACAATTTTTCATGTTAGCAGGATAAAGGAGAAAAACCACCTGATCATCTCAATAATGCAAAACGCATTTGAGAAAATTGAAGATTTTTCATTAAAAAGAAGCACTACCAAATGTCAGAATTTTCAAAAAGCTATAGAAATCAAGATGGTATGCTATTGTCTTAAGAAACAAACAGTAGCAAACAGATGAATGGAACAGAGAGGTCCAGACATAGACAGACAAACATGGTCAATTGCTTTTCACCAAATGTACCAATGCAATTCAGTGGAAAATGGCCATTCTTTTCAGGAAATGTGAATAGGAAACCTAAATGTTATACTAAAAATATCGACCCTTTTCTCACCACAAACATAAAATTTACTAAACATGGATTATAGCAGAAATGGAAAAGCTACAACTATAAAAAATTCCCAAAGGAAAACATTCAAATTTTTCAACATTACATTAGGCAACGATATCTTCCATAAATACCACACACACACACACACACACGTTTATAGGTAATCTAAGCACCTCTTAAAATATATGTATATATATATATATATAAATAACATTTTTGTAAGCAAATACACATATATGCATATATATTTATATATCATTTTACAAATGTTTGTATGTATTGTGAGAATTTTGATTTTTACCCATAATAAAAATAAATAAATAAAAAAAAAAAATTAAATAAAAAAAAAATAAAAAAAAGAGTTTTTCCATTGCTAGAATAAAAATAAATCTATATTAGAATAAAAAAAAAAAAAAAAAAAAGAATACACCAGTAACAGAAAATAAAAGTAAGCCATGAAATAGAAAAAATATATATTATATTGATCTCCAAGAAACTATTTGTAAAATATATCATGAAGCCTGTCAAGACAATGCAATAAAATAATTGGTCAAAAGACTTAAACAGATCTTTTCAAAGAATATATGTGAAGGGCCAATGGCACTTGAATAAATGCTCAATGCATTAGTCATGAGGGAAATAAATTAATATTAAAGTGAAATGCCATTACACATCCATTAGTACAACTAAAATTGAATGACTAAAATTACCATGTCAGGGAGGTTTTAAAGCATCAGGAAATCTCATCCACTTGAGATAATGAAAAATGTTACAAATACTTGAAAAGATAAAGTTGTTAAAAATGAAAACATATACCAGTGATGCGACCAGTCATCTGAGTTTCTGTGTTCACAAAATATAGCCACACCACAATCTGTCCCTTAATGTTTCTCAGTAGTTTTATTTATAATCACCAAAACCTGGAAACTACATAAATGTGTATTAATAGGCAGGGGTGGGGGCTGGGGAGCAGAAGTAGCTCAAGTGGTTGAGCACCTGCTTCCCATATACAAGGACCTGGGTTCAATCCCCAGCACCTCCTAAAAAACAAACAAGCAAGCAAATGGAAAAACTAACTCTGATTAGGGAGAGGATATAGATCAGGGGATGAGTGCCGGCTTCCCATGTACAAGGTTCTGGGATCAATACCTGGTACCTCCTATTAGAAAAAGGGGGGGTGGGCAGGAAGTAGTTGAGGCAGTTCTCCTTCCTTTCCTTTTTCGTGACTGCTTGGAGGCTCAGGGTCACACCCACGTCACCTTCAACTCAGGCAAAACCAGCAGCTGAACTGAAGAGTCATCCATGAGCCAGGCTCACAAAACCCAGGTGGAAATGGTTACCTAGAAAGTGAGGGAAGAGAGATTCACTGAAGAGTGATCCAGGGGATCACCATCTCCTGCCTGCCTGCCTCTCCTCAACCTATGCCACTGAGCCCTGTAGTGCATGTACCATGTGGATCACAACCACTCCAGAGCCATGACTTGATCTAACCATGTTCTGGTTTTAGGCCAACTCAAACACCCTACCAAGAAATACTACTTTTATTTGTTCTTGAGCCCTGTTCTATTCCATATACTAAACATACTAAAAACAAACATAAAAAAATAGCATGAGGTTTATAAGTATTTAAGGAGAGATAGACTATTTTAATCACTTGAAAAACTTGGAAACAGCTCTTGGGCTTGAATGAAATCCAGAAGTGAAGAGTACAAAATGTAATGTTTAGTGACTTTCAAAAACAAAGGATCCCACTCAGAGAGAATGAGCTTAGGGTTAGGTGGTAAGCTGACAATATTAAGCTGAGTTTAATGAAAAGCCAGCTGGGTTTGCCATAGTTCGAAAAGAAACAAACATGATATTGGGATACAGGAAAATAAGATACAGGAAGAAAGCATTTTTAGAAGTATTCATTCATTTATTATATATTGCTACTTTTTCTATACTTTTTAGAAGATATGTAAAATGGAGAAGACCCAGAGAAGAACATTGTTAGTCTAAAAGTTTTCCATTTTCGCCACAGATATGCCTTAAGATCTGTTTTAATTTAAGAAGGTAGCATGACTTCAGGGAAGCCCTAAAGAAAATGATATGGGGAGTGATTACTGTCTTGATATTCTTATACAAGAATGAATAATGTGAAATGCTTAGATTTTTTGGATTCAGGTGTGTGTTATCAGCTCAAGTCACACATATATTGAGAGTGGCTGATGAGGAGGTGGACCCCATGAATGGTGGCCTTCAGAGGAGACCAGGCAGCCTTGTGTATCAGCATGGCCTAGGCAACTGGAAGGCAGAGGCTCCCAACATTCCCTGACACCCTCCACCTTCTAATTCTGTTATTGAGACTGCAGACAGTTACCTAGCCTGCTGGGCCCTCTGCCCTCCCTCCAGCACTCCTGTTGGAGGCTGAGCCCCAGGCAGTGCCTAAGGCTCTGTCCTCTGGCATCTGGAACTTGTTTTATGTGGTTAAGGACCCTCAAGAGCTTTGGCGTGTTGATCAAAGTTTTCCTAACAGTAAGTTAAGAATTACAGTATCCTCATTTCTCGTTCCTGATTTAACGCACTCGATTTCACTTGTTTTTAGTGCATCATGTGCTTGGGTGTCTTCTCCCCAGTCTTGGCCTCCACTCTTCTGCCACCTGCTTCAGCATGGCAGTCTCTCTCAGCACTTCCTGGACTCCCAGGACAGAAATGAGCATCCAGGAAATCAACCAAGAGTTGTGCTCCCAGCTTGCCAAAAGCAAACAGGATTTCAGAGACCTCAAAGAGAAATTCCTTATATCTTAGGCGACTGCATACTCCCTCACCAACCAGCTACAGAAGTACAGTAAGTCCTACAGGGTCACAGACACCCCAGCTGATGACTGATTTTTTTTGTCTTCCCTCTGATGAAATGAAGATCCTCAATGTTTTATTCTTCTTTCCCCTACATCAAAATGAATTTCACCCAGGCCACAATCTTGGGGTCAAAATAATAGATATTTTTCTCTCAAATTACAGAGGAGGGAAAACCTGAGGCACAGGGAAGTAAAAGAAATTTTACAAGTTGGCAGTAAGAATGAAAGTAGAAAAGAGTTCACATCCCACTTTAAGAGTTCTCAGAGTAGACACAAAACTGTTGTTTCTCTTAGGAATGGGTTACACTATTTCTCTAGCAACCTCTGTTGGATCAGATACTGGAATCTTGTCATCACTGTTGGTTTAAATGTCCTGGGACTAATGGGCTTCTACCAGCTGATCCTTCTATTGTGGCCAAATTGGCAAAGCACTGTATTAGTTATTCTGGGGGAAATGTTAGAATAGTACACCATGCCCACCTTGAAGGAGCTTGAGGACCAGTCTGCTCCTCAGGGAACTTCTAGTTATATCTGCATGGTGAGAAGGAAGTCTTGCTTCCATGGGCAGTGTCTCCTTCCACTTGAATCCAAGGAAGCCTTTTGCCACTCTGTGATGAGGTTATGAGTTTATCTGGGAGAATCAGAGTATCTTTTACTTCCTGTCTGCCTCTCCCTGAGCTGGTGAGCTTCCATGCCTCAGAGTGTCCAGGAGCTCCAGGTGGGCTTTCAGCATCTGAGCTAGAAGACATGTGGGCAAGGTGAGAAGAAGGCTCAGTGGAGGAGACCACCAATCCCACATAAACCCAGGTCATGGTGTATGGGAAAGCCACTTCCTTCCCCAAATTCATCTTTCACATTTGGAAACCCATTGGCCTGAAGGGATCATGGGGAATGGGGGACATACACAACAGAACAAATAGAAGGCCTCTGGTCAACTGTGAACCTGAATTGGCTTCATTTTCCTATTATTATTTGTGAAAAAAATAATAAGCGGGGATTTGCTTTATTGAAAATGACTGACATTCAGAAAAGTAAAAGTTAAAGCACGCTACTAAGTGGAATGCTTTGAGGAATGGATAAACTAAGTTTTATTAATACCTTTTCTTATTATCATAACATAAATGATGGAGAATAAATCAAGTTAAAGAAGAAACTTACTGCCCATGAACTGTTTGTGAAGATAACAGTACAGTGAAGAAGAGCATGGAGTTTGGGGCCAGAGTTCCTGGGTTCAAATCCAAGTTGTCTTCTGTGCCCCTGAGTTCCCTGCCTGTTAAAATGGTCCTACAGTAGTACCTACCTCACTAAGTTTTTTTAAACAAAGAGATTAGTTAAATTTTGTAAAGCTCTTACAGCAGTGCCAGGCATGATGTATAACACTTTATTACTTCTTTCTTCTACTTTTAATTTAAAGCAAACATCATAGTGTTTGGAACCATTTGTTTCATGTACTTATGGGCTTTGAGCCTTATAGTTTACGTAGTTTCCAGAAATCTCTATTATCTGTGTAATATTTGAAATTCTTGAAACTCCCAGTAGAAGGAAACCAACAGTCTTTGGGGCCTTTGCAGTATGCCACAAATCTCTACTTTAGCTCTCTGCTTAGTGCTTTACCTAAAAGGCAATGTGCCTTGGTAAAGAGGCCCAGGATTTGTCATCAGACTTGAGAGGATATGAATTTGGCTTAATTCATTGCAGGTGAATCATTGTTTTCAAGGTACTTTACCTGCCTAGGTGCTAGCTTTTCTTTTCTCATCTCTAAAATGGAAAGCAATCATGCCATGTAGTGGGAGACCGAGGAATAAAGATATGGAAATCCCAGCGTTGAGCCTTGCACTTGGGTTAATTTTGGTCTGGGGATGGATGCTGCCTCCTCCCTTGAAGGCAGCATGTCCAGCTTCCACTGAGGTAGTCATGTCCTTCTTTTCTCAGAGGCAGTAGAATATAAAGGCATCCTGGAATCCGTGCTGGGGGAGAGGCTGCAGGTTGAGGAGGGGGAGCTGGCAGTGAACCCCGGACCGGCTGTGAGTCTTGGGTAAGGACTGAAGCTGGATAAAGCTCTGCTATGGGGAGCTCAGCCGGGAGAAATAAAAGCAAATTTGGGCTAGGGGAGGGGCAGAATTGTACAAGCCAGGTACAGGTTGGACAGTTATTTATCAAAAAGTTAAAGAACAATCTTATGGTAAATTAAGGACTCCATTTGTTACTCAGAGTCTCCTTTTCTCTTACTCCTGTCTGACCATGGCTTGTCTTCCTTTCCTTGAAAATAATGTTTTCTTCTTGACCCTTTCTTTTTCTTTTCATCTTTTCAGCTCACACCAGCTGGCCCTCTCCCACACGTCTGTCTGTCTCTCTGCCCCCTTTCAGTGTGGGACACTCTGGGTCACATCAGGAAATGGGTGTACACTGAGGAGAGGGGACCTGAAGGGGCATCTTTATGAAGCAGAGTCAGGAACCACCTTGTTTTGTCTTCAGAAGATTAAACCAGGGTGGAATATAAGGAATCTTTCAGGAGCTGTCTTTGATAAGGAGAGGGCCTTAAAAAAAATTTTTTTTTAATTCTCTTTGCAACAGGCAGTTCACCAAACATGGGGCAGAATTTTGGGGGGAAATTTTGGGGTATTCTCAGAGAAGGATTTAAATCCATAAAATCAGTCATTCAGGGGAGTAGATGTAGCTCAAGTAGCTGAGTGCCTACTTCTCAAATATGAGGTCCCAGGTTTGATCCCCAGTATTGTCTGAAAAACAACAACAAAAAAACAAACAAAAAAACCCCAAGTTATTCACCTTTTTGCATTCTTAAATTTTCTTGTATCGCATCATAGGAAATAGTTTCCCCAATTCACGTGCAACCACAAACGCCGATACAGATAAGGCAGAAACTGCAATTAGGGAGAGGTGGCTCTTACATGCTCAGTCAGCTCTTCAGAGACCTACTCAGCCACAATGAACATGACAGCTCCCAATGGCTGAGCTTTCGAGAGAAACTAGATCAAGGACGCAAGCTGGCAGAGTGCCTTTACCAGGAGCTCCAGTCAGGTAAGTTAGCCACAGGCCCTGAGAACACAGAGCTGCTCCAAATTCCAGAGCCAAAAGAAGGCCACACCTCCCCACTTCCATAAATGACATTGGTATCTGCTGTCTGCCTTTACAGGGTCCATTTGTGGCCACAAATCAATCAGGATTGCCTGGATTGAAGCATAGGTAAGAAAAACACTGGGTTGGAGGTCACAGTGTTATATATGTCTCATTCGTCCTGGATAGAACATACCCTTTTGGGAGGTAGGAAGCAACCAGAGAGGTTTAATGGACAAAAATAAGGATGTGAGAGGAGGAAGCTTGTGAAATTGAAACAAGCCCTGGACTAAATATCAGTTTCCACATCCATTCTAACTGTGTACCAGAGGTTGACATTTCCTCATGGATTTGAGGTTCCACATTGGTAATACAGTTCAAATTGAGTGTTAGTTTTGGAAACATCAAAAATGTAATATTCATGAATTCACTTCAAAAAAATTTAAAGACACTCTGTTTTGGGTTAGTTTATTTACATGATGGTTTATACTGAAACAATCTCCATAGTGAATTTCGCATGTTAACAAAGTAGAAGCAAATTTGTAGGTCTCCATGAAGTCCCCAATGTGTACAGGAAAGTGAGTCATCTTACAGCAAAACATCTAGAAAGCACAAAGTCAAGTCCCTCATGATCTCTGGGGAAAAAAATGGATGTTTTACTCTTTGCCAAGAATCAGGGATGAAGACATCGAGGATCTTCCATTCCATGGACAGTCTGCCGGATAGCTCGGGAAAGCAACGCTGATCCTATGTCACAAGACACAACTTGAGTTTTCCTGGAATATTCCTTTCACAATCTCCTATACTCAGACCAAGATTCCTTACACCATGTATTTAGATCATACCCTAGATTTATAATGTATTTAAAAAGTAACTGCTTAATGTGACTGTCCCTGTCCAAATTTCCTAAGTTAGTTTGTCCTTGGAGAAAAGTTATCTGACTGCCAGACCATGAATACCACGAGCATGGGCTGTGGTGGCGACATTCCCTTTTCACCCATCCCCATGCACGGCCAAGGACCCCGTCCTCTATGGGGCACAAATTGTTCTCTCCAATTGAGCAGTTATGGACTGCATCCATAAGTCAAGTCTCAGTGCATAGTGTCATCTAAACCAGGAAAAAACCAAGGTATCTCATGTGGCATGTGCTGACTCCACCAGCCACACCTCAAGAAAGCCAATGGGCAATTTCTTCAAAATCCCTGAGGAAAAAGATGTTTCCATATTTCCGCAGACTCAGGGCAGAGAAAAGTAAATCTGTCCATGTCTCGCAAAATAAAACCTGAGTCCTCCTAGAACATTCCTCTCACCATCTCCTGTTTTCACACTAGAATACTTATTTTCCAGTATTTGGATGTGGTCTGTATTTGTAATGTGTAAAGAAGGAATTGCTTTTCATGACTATACCTCTTCAAATTTATTTGCAGTAAATCAGAGCAATTATAAGGATGAAAAAGGACAAGAGTCCATGGTCCCCAGGTAATGGTGATAACCACAGGCTGTTTATGTAATGATGTCATTTAGAGACCTTAGCTCCAGGGAGAACAGAATCAGATGATTATGTCTATTTCATCCATTGTGCCAGTCACGAAGTGTCCATAGTAAAAATTTTTCTGATTTCTCTGCAGATTGTGCATTTGTTTATGTTTCTTATTAATTTCTCAAGTGTACCAGCTCAGAGTCATTCTGACTGTAGGGGAACTAAAATATCTCAGGGATTTCCTGAATTCTATGAATCATCTCTTCTCTCAGTTTATGATAATACAAGGATGAGATGCCTTTTGACCTTAGCTTGTTAGCAGTTATTTCATAGCAACCAAAGGAACTAGAAAAAAATCATATATTGTCACAGTATTGAATGAAAGAGACCTAACATGCACAAGGCCCTCTAGACTCAAGTAGGTGATTTTCTACACAGCTCTATTCTGCCTGAGCACCATTCATCTCAGCATCCCCAGGCAACAGGTGAAAGGTGACATCTTCACACAGTGATGCCTGTATTTGTTGCCTAGGTCACCAGGATCAGGTGCTGTCACAGCCAGTAAGGAACACTAAGAAGGGTGTTCTGGACAGTGTTTTCCAGAGAAAGAACTTAGACTGTTTATTCTGAACCCCTCTTCTGCTTTCAGCTCCCAACTGTGATGCCTGTTACACAGGCCCCCTGGTTGGAGACATGAGCCACTCCATGTCATACAGGCAAGCTATGCAGCTGCAGCTGATGCCAAGCCCTCTAGTGAACAACTACCTCCAATTGCAGCTGCAGCACCAGTGGGAGAGTGGTGATAACATACCTAGGTTCAGCCCTTTCTCCACCAACTGGAGCTTCACAGCCAGTGCTGATCCTGGAAACCAATAGTCACCTTCACAAGGTAGGAAGGAAGAGGGGAATAGGAAGCTCTAGTCAGCCTGTACATCAGGCTGTACAGCCTGAACTGGGTGGAAGAAAGAATGGAACCTGTCCCTTTGTCACTTAAGCTCCCATTGAAACCCACAATTCTCTGAAACTGGGAGGTTAGTAAGTCATGGAATTTAAGATCAGAAATGAGTTGGCCACTTACCAGTTATTTATGTTTTTAGCTGCTTCCATCTCAAGTCCCTCATCTGTGAGACCAGAAAAATTATATACACCTCCTATATTTCTTATGAGCATTAAGCAAGATAATATTCAGAATGCCTAATTCAACCAGAATTGCTCAGCAAATGCTACAAATATGTAATATCTAACCATTGTATTTTTCCAGTCCTTTAACATTTACAAAATGATATCATGTGCATTAACACATTTGAAGTAACGCAGTTTTTATGGTCCAGACACCCTCTTACCCACATCTCAGAAAGCTACGTTTGGCAGTTCTCTTTCTCTTCTCTTAGCATTCTCATTAAGCCACTTTCCCCAGTTAGGCACCTTGTATAAAGGTGTAAATCCTGGCCCCACAGTCCAGGGTTCTGATACATAAAGTTTCTTTTTCTGTTCACTGTTCAACCCCACTCCTTTATTTTTTTTTTTTTAAAAAAAGATACTTTCATAAAGTAAAGTATGCAAAGCAGCTTATTTTATAGGACTCCATTTAATTAGTCATCTCCACTCACATCATTGGCCATGCCTTCAGTTTTAATCACATCAGGAACTACTTTTTCTCAAAATTTTGTGACACTTGGCTTTCATCACATCACATCTATTTTATCTGGATTGTGTGAATCAGGTGCTCAGCTGTATAAAGATGACCTCTTCTCTGAAAAGATGAAAAGACCCACATCATGTACTAATAAGATCATGTAATCACGGGTTTTTCCCCATGGAATGTGCTTCTGGAAAGTGTTCAGAATCTATTAGGGGAATGTAGCACCCCTCACAAGGGTAATTTTTTTTTAAATAATAAAATTTCTTTTAAAAAAGGTTTTAGATTACTGAAAAGTTACATCAATAGTATGAGAGATTCCCATGTGCCCCCTCCCTCTCCCACATCATCCCTTATTTTTTTTAGTGTCACAGTACAATTTATTATGATTTATATATAAAATCTGCTCATTAAAAAAATGCACATTAAAAAAAATGACTTGTGGTAAGGACCAACCTACCTACAGTAATAATCTGAAAAATAAAACCATCATTGTGACATTTATCAGTACCTCACATGTTTCACAAATACTAAAGGAAATAGCTATCATTCTTATAAATTCTTTAAAGCCAAAAACTTAAGCAGAAATCATAATTAAGAGAAACTTCAGAATGTCCACATTTGCATGCATTTTTGGCTGAACTTTCAGTTTCCACATATAACAAAACCACAACTTTGAATCAAAATGAATATTAAAAACATTTAAGCCTTGTGACAAATTTACTCTACAGTACTTAGGAAATGCATGCTATGCATTTTCTGTCAACAGGCTTTGATAAAAACAGGACCATCTGGTGTTGGAGTACCATCTTCCTTCTCACTTACAGTCTCTACAGCCCCAGAAGCAGACACTATAACCATTGTTTTATTTGTTGAAGCTGTCTTCAGTTTCTCAGGAATAGCTGCACATAGAGCAACAATCTCATCACTTTCAAAGTCATAGTTAGGAATTTGGTGAGAAATCTGTTACTTCTGCTGCTGATTCACTCTCTTTCATCCCCTGTGCAACTTTCTGCTACTCCTGGAATGTTCTTGCCCGAGAAAGGTCTTCTTTCCATATTTCAGGGTTCATTGGGTAGATGTGAAGTGCTACTTGAAAACTTTCAATTGCTTCATCCATTTTGTCCTTCAGCTGTCTTTTGTCATATTCTATTGTTTGTCTTCTTATCCTTTAGTTTACCCTTGCTAATAATCTTCATTTCTAAACTCTTCTCCAAATGTCTCACCTTTGTTGTTTTCCTTTAGGCTGCTGCACCTCCTTTAGTATCTCTTGCAAATCTGGCCTTTTGGTAACATTCTATCAGTTTTTGTTTGTCTGTGAAGACTTTGAACTCACCCTCCTATTTGAAGGACAGTTTTCCTGGATACAGAATTCTTGGCTGGCAGTTTATATCTTTCAGTACCTTAAACATATCATCCCACTTTCATCTCTCCTCCATGGTTTCTGATGAGAGGTCAGCACTTAATCTTAGTGAGTTTCCCTTGTATATGATGCTTTCCTTTTTTCTTGCTGTTTTCAGGATACTCTCTTCATCTCTGATATTGGTCATTCTGAATAATAGATGTCTCAAGCTATATCTATTAGGATTTAATCAGTTTGGGGTGTGTTGTCCTTCTTGGATAGTGATATTTATGTCTTTCGTAAGGATTGGGAAGTTCTCAGTCATTATTTCCTCAAATATTCTTTCTTCCCCTTTTTTTATTCTCTTCTCCTTCTGGAACACAAATAATGTGAATGTTTGTGCACTTTGCATTGTCATTCAATTCCCTGAGGCTCTGTTCCATTTTTTTTTTCCATTCTCTTCACTTTCTGTTCTCTTGTCTTTACCAGTTCAGATATTCTGTCTTCAAATTCACTAATTTTGACTCCAAGCAATTCAAATCTGCTCTTATGTGTCTCTAATGTATTTTTAATCTCATCCATTGTGTCTTTCATTCCAATAAGGTCTGTTACTTTTCTTTGCAGTTTTCAAATTGTTCTTTAAGATCTCCCAGTTTGTTCTTAATATCCTTTATTTCTTTAGTCATTTTCTTTTTTTAATAATTTTTTTTTATTTTTAAAAAGATAGATTACATAAATGTTTCACAAAAAATATAGGAATTCCCATATGCCCTACTCCCCACACTTCCCACACCCTCCCACATAAACGTCCTCATTACTGTGGCACATTCATAACAGTTGATAAACGCATCTTGGGGGTTTGCCACTGAGCATGGACACATTGTTCATGTTGTAGTCTACACTCTCTCACACACGGTTCTGCATGTTTTGAGATGATAAAAAATGGCCTATATCTGTCATTGCAATGTTATTCAGGATGATTCCCGAGTCCCAGAACAGGCCCCGTATTACACCTGTTTTCCCATCTACCTGCCCCCAGAGCCTCCGGTGGTCGCTACTTCCACATCAATGTTGTAATTTCTTCCAATGCTAGAATCACAATATGCTTATAGTAGATTACCAGTAAGTACACTCTAGTCCAAAGTTCATTCCCCAATCTTGAGGATTCTGGGATGGTGATGTCCACTCTACCCCTAAATGAGAGGAGGTTTCGATCTCATACAGCCAATGGATGGGACTCTCCTGCTTGCAGTTTTTGGCTCTCTCATTTCCTTGGTGTGATGGTTGTCAATTCTCACCTCCTTATTAGTTGTCCTGGGTGAGACCAATAAGCTGGAGAGTAGGTATTGCAACTCTACTGAGGTTCTGGGCTCAGCTGGCACATGAACAGCCCAAAGACTCCAGTTTCTTGGACATACACCTACTAACTCCAGCACCAATTATACGATTTCAAAATTGGGTGAGGGACTCACTAGTGGGGTCAGATTTTCTCCCAGGGGTTGGATACAGAGAACAAGAACAGTTTTTGTCCATGCCAATTCCAGGCTGGACAGCAGGTAGTGCTAGTCAAAGCATCTTTCCATGGAGGTGTTTCAGTCTGGGCTTTCCTGTGTTCCTGTGTTGAATCTCCAGATCAGAGATTCAAAGTGGGCACTGCTGGCCAAATTCACTGAAGAAAAGCACTCCAACTACCCTTCCCTTTTCCCTTGAAACAGCTGACAGGGATGAATATGTCTGTTCCTCTCTTAGTTGGCTACAGTAAGAAAGGGGTTTTACCCCAGCTTAATATCTTGGGGTTGGAGAAGTGGAGCCCTTCCCAGCTGCTGTGGGGGCTTGGTAACCCATGTTTGTCATTTCGGCTTCTTCATTTCTCTGTCCCTCACCCTCTTGCGAGTTGTGTAACACTATCCTGGTCTGCTGACCCCCAAAGCCAGTCCCTCAGACAGCTTTTTGTTCTTTCTCCATTGTTTCTGTGAGAGCACTCAGCTCTGCCTGATAGTCTGTCACTATCTTCCCACAATCCTCATAAGTGCTATTTTATCTTGAAGTGTTTGGTGGTGTCTTCTCTTTCCTTTAGCTGTTCCTTTCCTTCTTGATTTCCCACAATTCCAGACAAGACATAGGACCACCAGCTAGGTTGCTTTTTCTCCTACTCACTTCCTGTCCAGGCCATATCATGAAATCAGGCCCCAGGCCAGCATTTACAGAAAGGATCATTGTTGTGCTCTTAGTTTTATTCTTATACTTCTCCCTCCTATGATTTCTCCCTGGTCCCTACCAGGTCATCAGTTCCCCACTCTGACTCATTCTCTCCTTCTCGTGTTTCTGTATTTTTCCAATTCCAACTACCAGAAGAGTGATTACAATGTCATATTCAGTATCACCAAAATCCTCATTAATCATATTTTCAATTAGATATATACACAATTTCATTATTTTGTTATATACACAATTTTGTTATTTCAATTAGATATATATACAAATATATATGTACATTTATATCATATATGTCATAGAAATGACATTGATTTCCTATATGTATTATAGAGAGTGTTATGTATGACATATATTATGTATTTAAACAAGTACTCTAAGTTCCCCAACTCTAATCTTCCACAGTTCTTTTTTTCTCATAAGATTTTCCTTCAATTTTTTATTTTGCTTCATTTCTCTCCAGTCCCTCCATTCTCTATAGCACAGTCTGCATCTGGTATAATTTCCTTGCTTTTGCCTTCACCACCTACAAACTACTAATTTTTAGTAACTTAACTTTTATTTAATATTCAATATTGGGAGCAGTTTCCTCCTATGACTTTGACCATTATTGTTTAATGGAACAAGATTAGCAAGAAAGTAAATATTGAAGTGCTTCAACTAGCACTCTGACCATTATTATTTAATGGAACAAAGATCAACAAGAAGGAAAAAATTGAAGTGCCTCTACTAGGCCTGAAATTTCCAGATGGCCTTGTTTGCTCCCAGACAATTACATTCTTTGAAGCCGCCCCCTCTTAGATGGAAAAAATATGCCACAGTAAGATTATGAATAACAATGGAACCTGTTTGTCCATGTTTTTATTATTCAAGACTGGGTTTTGATGCTTCCGTAGGTGTGAAAACCACTCCCAAGTTTGAGTTCTCTCTTGAGAACTCAGGGGCCAACAATCATGGGTGTCAAGTCATTGGCCATGCTGACACCACCAATGCCTTGAAACAGAAGATTTTGAAAAGAAAACTGCTGCTCAGCAAGAAGAAATTAGCATGCCGATTCCCTGGCCTTCACAGACAGAGGTAACCACGCACCTGTGATTTTGGGGGCACTTTTTCCTTCTTGCTCTTTATATGGGATCATAGCTCATTCTTCCACTATCTTTTCACTTACTTATCTGATCCAAGGGAAGATATTGCCTCTGTCTGGTCCTTCCTCTGTTTTCCATGAAGTCGGCCCACAGCACACCCTACCAAGGCCATCTCCTGTTTGCTTTCGGAACTCTCCTTTGTTCCCCAGCTGCTCTCCTGCTAGTCTCTCTCACCTTGCCTCACAATTACAGGAAAATCCTGGAGACTTCAAATTTGAGGAGGGTCTGTTTTCTGCAATGTTCCCTCTCCTTCCTACAGCAGTCCCTTTCTGAATTTGCATGTTTGATTCTAAACCCAACCTCAGCTTGGAGGTGTGAAAAACCATGACTTTGCTGTAGACAAAGGGGACAGGGGCACAAACTGGCAGCTGAGGAAATGGTGGTAGGGATCAGACTTGGCCTCCTAGCAGTGATGAGAAAGGCATTCACTAGCTCCTGGTATGGGGTGGATGGCTCTCTGTCCTGACCCACAGTCTGGACTGTAAATTAAGGTGGGAAGTGTTTAATCTGTGGCTATCACTAACCCCTGATCCATCTTGAAGTTCACAACTTTAGGCTCATTGGTTCAATAGAATCTCAATGCATGCCTGCTCTCTATCACAATTTAGCAATCCTGTTAGCTATCAGCAGTAACAGACAAGGACTCTCATTTGATTTTTTTTTGTTTTCTGTTTTAGATCTTAAGTTCTGCTGGAAGATACTAATTTGAATGAAACTGGACTTTTTAAAAAAAGTACCTTCTCTACCTGATGGAAAAAAAAGTATAAAACAACAGTTGAAGTTAATGTCCAAACCTTGGAGCCACTCATCACCAAGAATCTATTTCACAACTATCAGCCACTCCTTATTTTTAGCCCAAAAGGCTACATGAATTGGAAAAATCATTCTCCTTCCATCTTCAAATGTGATATCTACTTAGGGGGACCAATGCCAATTTTGACAGACGTGTATGATATCTCTTAATCCTTGCTCCTTTCCATGACCAGTCTGTACATAATTGGAGTAAGGAGCAGGTGGAAGAAACAACATGTCCAATTGGGCCTTTCTTTGGGATTTTCTTGGGGATTTTCTAGGAAGCACACAGCATTACCTATGTTGTGGTCTTGCTCAAAATATTTAACTAAATTTAATCAGGAGGAAATTATCAGACAACCACAGAAAATATTCCATTCAACAAGACAACCTACCTGTCCTCTTCAAACAGCCAACATCTCAAACAACTACAACAACAAAAGGCGTGGATACATTTTTGGTTCAAAACCACGGAACTTATGCTGTAGTACTTTTGAACGAAAGGTGTGTCCTCACTGTTTTGTTGTTTTAGTTACATTTTCATAAATATTATTTTTCCTATTTATATTTAATTATAAATTTTATATTGAATATTATATTTATATTTACAATATATGCTACATGTGCTATAGGCTATCTTTATCATATATGTTAGATTATATTTACTGTATTTCTCCATGTCTCATTGGAATAAAAACATATTAAATTTTCAAACACCTTTCATTTGGTTTACAAGTTTTAAAATATATCTTTCCACTTCAAATTTCTACCCCTTAATGATCAATGACCTATTCTGTTGTTTTATTTCTCTCTTTTTATCTGCCACTTTTTATTGTGTTAATTCTACCATCCTAAGCATCCACCATTTACAGACTATTTTCTCATGTTCTCTCCACTTTGGCTTTTGACTTAGTTCTACAAGTGAAATACATTGCTCAGATCCAGAGTCAAAATCACCCAGTTATGCTGCTCCCAGATTACTGAGCCACATAAAATATGTGAAATATTAAATGTTCTTATTTTAAGCTGCCAACCTTTGGAGTAATCTATCATAAAACAATAGGAGATGAATTATAGATTTTGGAAGTGTTCTGCCATAAAATGTGGGAGTAACTTTGGAACTAGACAGTGGGTGAAAGTGCTAAGAAGTCTGAAGAGGCTTCCACTTTTGAAAGTTTAAACAAAAAAGAGAAACATTGGAAACTTCAAAGCGGGGCATGTTTATTATATGTAGCAGTAATAATTTAGCAACACCATTGTCTGCTGTTTTGTGGAAAATAAAAAATATACATAATGAATAATATGGTCTAACTAAGAAGATTTCATCAAAAATATTGAAGATACCACCTGAGTTTTCTTGATTTTTATAATAAAAGGCTATAGGTAAGAGATAAGTTAAAAGAAGATCTGCTAAACAAAATGGAGTTCAAACTTGTTAAAAAATACTCAAAGTAAAAGAAATTAACTGTAAAGTAGGAAGTAAAGAACAAAGAATAAAGGGAAGGAAAAAATACTAATAGCAAGATGGTAGACTCAAACTAAGCCATATCAATAATTTCATAAAATGTAAATGGATTAATGTTGCATAAAAAAGTAAGGTGTTGCTATAGCTATTCATAAGTAATTCACATTAAATACAAGGAGCCAGAGAAGTTGAAAATAAAAGGATGGAAAAATTATTTGCCATGCAAACACTAAGCCTTAGAAAGCTAGTGTGGCTATAAACAAAAATGAAAAATAAAACAGAAACGTACATTAACCAAGATTTAAAAAACTTTGCGGGCTGGGCTCAAAAGTAGACATGACAGAGGATAGAACTGGTGAACTTGAGGATCTATAGAGTTTATTCAATCTGAATAGCAGAAATAGGCTTTTTTAAAAAAAAAGAAGAAGAAAAAAGCACTGGTGCCAGTAACATTGAGTCATGACATTGGTCTCATTTGGGCATTGAAAGGAGATCAAATGAGTGCAGGACCCTGGCAGCCAAATGCCAGGCTCTTACCTTCTCCACCTGCTTCTCACTATCTTGAAAGCCCTATGGTTGACAACCACAGCCTCTCAGGCTGAATCATCCATATCCCATTCTTCACTTTACTTCACCTGTCAAACTCACCCTCAGTCCACAGGTCCAAACCAGCACATGCTCATGGAAAGGACACAAATTGGCTGTCTCAAGAGCACTGCCCACTCTTGATGCCTCTAGATGTGGACCCCATGGGGCAGGGACCTCGGGTTTGCTCAGAATGCTGCCCCTTCCCAACAGCTGGTCCTGGCACCAGTAAGCACCCAATAAGTGCTCAGTGAATGAAGGTATTCTGTCCTAGGATCCTGGGGTAGGGGTAGGACTAAAATTTGACTGTGTACTCTGTTTTTAGTCCTAAAGTTACCCTAAAATGGAAGGATATGAACAGTTTTCAATATGGGTTTTTTTTTTTTTTTCTGCCTTTCCTTATAAATTTTAGAACAAGTTTGTCACTATCCACAAATGACTTGCTGGGATTTTTAATTGGGATTGCATTGAATCTACTAATCAAGTTGGGAAGAACTGACCTTGTAATAACACTAAGTTCTTCTCTCCATGACATAGAATATCCATTTATTTGGAGGACATATGTTTTTGCAAAATAAATTAAATAATTGCATTTGACTTTATTGTATATAGCTTTAGAGATATATAATTGGCTTTACTGTAATAAAATAAATGAATGAATTTTAAAAAGTAAAAAGCAGATGATAAAGTTGGCTCACACATGGGCATCCAGCAAGCTGTCAGTCAGCCATGCTCCCTTCTGCACCTGATGAATACCTTAGGCTCATTAATTAAAAATCAAGTGATACATGAGCTTGGCTGCAGGGAGCTGAGGTTCTAGTACCAACTCAGATCCTGTTTGATTTTAGACAAGAAAAATATGTTTTAAAAAGATGAAAGTGGAACTGGTTGATATTGAAAATGACTTTCAGCTCTGATAGCAGATGATACTCTAGCCACATTTGGGTTCCAGCTAAGGGTAATAGTGAGAATAAAATATCTGTCTTGGAAATTCTTCATCTTTCAGTGCCTTGTCCTACTCAAGTGCTCCATTTCCCTAATCCTTGCTATGATGTTTTTTTTTTTTGGGGGGAAGGGAATTAACATCATTGAGCAGGCTCATGTGCAAGGTAGTGCCAGGAACATGACAATAACCTCTTTGCTATAGGATATTTCCAGTTTTAGGACATACCTGGGGTGCCATGTCAATGTTTAACTTAATGCATTTCCTCAGAGGTGGCCAAGCCAATGTCCCTTCAGTAAGTCAAGGCACAGTTTGGTCCTTCCAGATAATCAAATGTAGGGACAAAATTAGAATCAGGTGCCCTGATACCGTTTGCTCTTACCATATCAAATTAGGAATCAATGGAGATGGCCATTGAAAAGATATAGTATCTGTCCTCCAAAAGTATCTAGTTACTGTCCCCCCACTTCATCCTCCTCCTCATCACTCCCAACATCACCTCCATCACCACCACAGCATCATCCTCTAATCTTTCCTTTCCTCAAATGTTCATTGAACTTCTGAAATGACAATTGTCAGTCTACCATGAATAGTAATTAATGAATTTGCAGATCTCCTTTATAGGCTGGCAGGAGCTAGCAGTACTCATCACCATCCTTACTAAATCATTTCATTCCAGGCCTTTCACAGACAAACAACCAATCCAAGCTGACCTCAACTCTCCTCCTTTTTCAGCAGACTTCAATTGCCTTCTCCACAGGTATTCATTTATTTCCTCTTTTTCTATCCATTTCCCCTCCTGTTTTTCCCCCTCCCTTTAGATTTGAGTATTTCCAGGGTGAAGCCTTTAGAGAATGAGTTGATATTAAGAATCAAAGGAAAACATTGGATGACTGAATAATAATGGACATGGTGAAAACTTGCCAAGATTTCTTGAGAAAGGCTGTCAATTCCCAAACTTCCCTCAGTCTTCAGACTCTCACCTGCTCCTCAACCAGGGATATGTTAAAGAGGAGAGGTCAAGATGTTTCAGTTCAAAAAAAAAAAAAAGATGTTTCAGTTCCTCATGTCCAAAGCCTGGTATGATCTGGCCCCTGCCTTCTTTTCTGACTTCATCTCATGCTTTCTCTTTCAAAAGCCTCAGTCACTCTGGCCTTTGGCCTGCCCTTACCTTTGCTAAGGTTGTCCATTTATCATGACTTCATCTTTGCTCTTCTCTATGCTTAGAATGTTCTTCCCCACATAATTACATGGCTGGTTCCTTCTCATTTAAATCTGAGTTCCAATGTCTCCTTCCCATAGAAGGCTTTTCCCGATGACCCTAGCTAAACTTACACTATCCACCTTTCCCTGTAGAAGATTAAACCAAATTATTTACCTCTATGTGAAATTAGTGTGCTTATCTATTTGTTTACTCATTTACTATCATTCCCTCCCACTAGAGTATGAGCTCCATGAAGACAAGACCCTATTCATATCACTTTTCTAATGCCTATACCTGTACTATTCAATAGAGTAACCATGAGCTTCACATAACTATTTAAATTAAAATAAAAATTAGTGAAAATTTAAAACTCAGTTCCTTAGTCACACAGGCCACATTTCAAGTGCTCAATAATCACATGTGGTAAGTGGCTACCACATTGGACAGCACAGAGAACATTTCTAGCATCAAAGAATATCCTATTTGACACCACTAGTCTATAGCAATGCTTGGTATAGAGTAGGAGACCAATAAATATTTTTTAAATGAATGAATGCCCCTTTTCATTCTAACTCCATTTCAAGTTACGCTTCCCATTTTGAGGTTTCTAAACCCTAGAAGTGAAATAAACCCTATAACATTATCCATCCTGGTGAGAGGCCTCCAAGCAAATGACACAAGAGACGGAGCTGTGGAAGTGGGTACTTCTAGTATGTAAGAGGATGCACGTGGTGACATGATTATGCTGTGATAATATCTGAAGAAATGATCATTGTAAAAGTAATTATATTTGTGTTGTCTGATTTTAAAGACTTAAGGATAAAAGGCAGAGCTCTCCAAATATGAACTAGGCTAGATCCTGTGGTAATGAGCTCACTGTTCCTAAAATTGCTAAAGCTGAGACTGAATAGTCATGCATTATGGATAGCACAAAAGGAATGATTGGTTCCTAAATAAGAAGGAAGGTTTGGTTAGTGAGAAACCTTTAAACTCTCAGGTGTTTTGATTCTATGACTCCATGACTCCTTCATAACATCAACTTCAAAGACTCAATGTTAGGCCTCTGATCATGGTAGCATCTCTTAAACAAGGCAACCCCTTTAGCTATCCACAATCGTTACCATTAATCTAAGGGTACAGTGGAAAAAGAGATGCTGAAGCAAGGAAGACCTAGGTGCCACCTTGAACAAAGGATCCAATCAGAATGAGTTTCACTTCCTCCTTCTGTAAGAAGCTGGATCTCCTCTCTGGGTGGGAAGGAATATTAAATGAGAGAACACAAATGAAGACCCTGAACACAATAGGACAATGTTCACTTCTACGTAGAATGCAATTTTACCTGTTTATATCATCATTGAAATTCCTATATTATCATTATAGGTGGTATAATTTTGAAACCATGATTACATTGCTTTGAATGAGTATGAGGAAATTGATAGAGAGGGAAAGAGAGAGAGAGAGAGAGAGAGAGAGAGAGAGAGAGAGCATCTGTTGGTAGTGGATTTGAAATGCAATTCAGCTAACATTTACAGAACAACTACTATATATTCATTACTGAGGATAAAAAGATGATCCCAAGAAGAACATACTGTAAAGGGCAAGATGGATATATACCCAAGGAGCTATAAAACAGAGCAAACAGAGGCAATAGTGAAAATAGAGTTCCAGACAAAATTACATGGCAGAACAGGGGAGAAAGACATTAATTCTGAAGTAAGCTCTTGGGAAAACTTCCTGGATGGGTCCTTTGAGCTGGATGTTGAAATGTGGGTAGGGTTTTAAAAACTGGAGACTGAAGGTGAGGGTTGGAAGAAAAAGTTTTCCATTCCTTGCAGAAGAGCTGTAATGGAAAACCATGCAGTGGGGGGAGGAGTTATTTGGAGAATGGTTTTTGAAGATCTGTCCTTTTCACATGACTCCCATTGTGCCTTTAATGTGGTTAGCAGGAGTTCAGGGGACAAGCTGTTAAGCTCTGAACTTAAGAACAGGGGAATTAGGGAGAGGAGAAGGGCAGGATATATCTAAACTTAGTGGCCTGTTCAGGTGATGTGTACTGGCAAAAGAGAGGATGCAAATCAGAAGATGTTTCCCCACTCAAATGAAGGCCCCTTGGGCCAAGACCTTTTGAGGGAAATAGAGGAATTTGTGGTCAATAACTTAAATTCTTGCAAGCACTAAAAATGAGAATATGTCTTTATTTGGGCTGAGGAGGGAGGAATGTTTTTACAGTCCCTGGATGTACTTCTTCAAATATATCCATTGCAGCCTGGGCTGGACTGTCTAAACTAAACAGAGGCCCAACAGCTGATTCTGAATCTCTGAGCTGCTTCTCCTTCAATGAATTGAAGTCACAGCACCCCCTTCTGGGAACCAAAGTACCATCAGCCCCAGAAAAGCCTGCATGGAAGAGGCTATGTTGCAGAAGAGCCTGAAAACCCCATGCTTCTCAGTGCTCACCTGTGCTCTGAAATAGGCATCTAGGAGTCTGGAGCACATTTTTGCATGGGCCTGATTGTAATTTCTCAAGGGCCTATCCTTCACAGGACTTTAGAATTCCCCTTTCCTGGGGTTACAAGGCCCCATCTTCCTGTGGGTGATGCCTTTATATAGAGGCACAGAATTTGGTGCAGAGGTTACAATTCTCTTTTGGAGAACATAGTAAGTAGGAAAGATTTCTTCATCTGTGTGTATACATATGTGCATGAGATCATGTATGCATGTATGCTTGTGAGAGCTATTGTGCCTGCAATATGAATAAATATGTAGGACTGAGATTCTCATTAATATAAAGAAATAAATTTGCCTGAAGTATTTGCATCAGTGGATGGGTGTCCACTTTGATATCTGGAAAGTAAAGTATTCCTTAATAAAGAGTCAGGTACAGCCCAGATGGTGTGCTGGATTCTGTCTATCAGTTGTGTCATATTGAGTATTGGGTTCCTGCTTGTGTGTAACACTCTGAAGGCATTGGAGAAAGAACCTATATTTTGTGTGTGTGATGTGTGTGTGTCTGTGTGTGGGTGTGTGTTTAGTGAGGAGAGTGATTGAGGCATTGGACTCTTTCTCTCCAGAGTCATGGTTCCAGGTGGAGCAGCTTTGAAATTAGTGTCCAAAATGAGAAGTTTGATGAGGAAAGACATGCGATTGCATTGGGTGGGAGTGTGCTGGTGGGGTGGGGGCAGAACAGAACTTAGTGTGGTGGGATGGAATTGAAATTACCTGGCTCTCAGGCCACGTAGGTGCTGGCCCTGGGCATGCCACCAACTCGCTAGAGAATTTTGTGGAATTCTCATCCCCTTTCTGGGCCAGAGTCCTGCCTTCTGTACTTTCACATTCCTTCCAGCTTCAGTTTTTCTATGAATTGAAAAAAGAGAAAATGAGAACAACTCCTGACATGGGACCTCCTTTTCTGGTTTCACACCCACTCCCAAAGTGAACCAGGGAGCTGTGCTTCCACATGAGCTTCCTAAAGCAGATTCCCCATGGCTGTGTATCAACCTCTGGCCTGAGACTGGTGTGTCTACAAGAGCATGCAGGTAACTCAGTCACCCACTAGCCAGGGCAGGTTCCTGCAAACACATGTTTGATTTTATCTCTCCCCAGAAGATAAACATATATATGTGTGTGTGTGTGTGTGTGTATGAATTGTTTAAAGCCAGATATATATTTCTCTTTTTTCCCCAAATGACCTTTTCAGTGGCCTCTTTGAGCCAAGGGGACAAGAGGCCGAGCCCCAGAATCTCAGCCCCTGCCCTCCCAGAACTTCACTGTCTAAGAGCAGAACTGCTGCCTCTTACCTTAGGAAAGTAACTGCTGCTGAGTCTGGAAGCCATGCTAACAGCAGTAAAGCTCAGCAGTTTTGCTGAGTAGGTTAAGCTTTTTAGAGGAATCAGGGAATCAAATCAAGGCTGGCCCCAGAGTCCAAGCCCAGGATAAGTCCTAGCCAGGGTGGGAAGGGAATTACCTATGGATCCTCCTAAGAGGTGGAGGAAAGAGGAAGGGAGGCCTTGACCAAAACTGTCCTCCTTATTATGAGATTCTTCCCATGGCCCCTGGTGCCCTTGGCAGCATTTTGGAGCCAAGCAAGAAATGGGAGGTGCAAATCGATGGCAGTTTCAGTCAACTAACCCCATATTCTGCCATGGGTTCTCTATTCACAACACTTTCCCTAATTATAGGTCTCTTTCAGCATTTAAACACTTGCGTGCGCGCATACACACACACCACCTTCCTGTCTGCCTTCTCCAGGTGTCCTAACCCCAGTGGAGCCATGGAGAGGCACAGCTTAGCAAAGGAGCCTCTTGGTGCTTCTCAAGCCTTGTGATGTGGGGAAAGGAAGGAAGAGTCTGTCTTCAGAAAGTGCCCCATCCATCTTCTTGCACATTACTCACAGCTGCCCCAAGTGACTTTTCCTCCAGACCCTGCCAGCTGCTAGATGAGCAAGTCCCCAGGACTCCTTTCCTTCCCCCTGAGGAACAGTGGTGCATACTTGCCCAGATGCTCCCCCAAAGCACCAGAAACACGAGGTACTGTTATGCTGTAATGATTACAGAGAGGCAGGGGCAGATCTCTTTCCTGGACTTGGGAAGCCCCAGATAAGGAATCCACCCTTGACTTCCCCCTTTCTCTCACCCACTACCCAGAGTCTCCAAATTCCCATCAAAATCCAGGAGTCTGCCCAGCAGGGAATATAAAGTGACAGTGTCTCATTTGAGTCAGGGTTCTGCCATTTCTCTTCCATAGTCAATGGTGGGTCCCAGGGTAGCAGGACTCCATCCCTTGGAGGAATTTTCCTTTCAAGGTTGCAAACATCAGGCTAAAGAGGGTGCAGTCCTTTCACCATAATTTACCTGAAGCCACCAGCCCAGGACACCAAGAGGAAGTCCACAGCTGGTTTCCAGATGGCCAAGTGGTCTTATAGCAAGGACCCCATTCCCTGGAAGCTGGTGAGACCTAATTAAAAAGACACCCAAGCGCACATGTACAAACATACATGTACAAACACGTGCACACACACATCACTCCCTAAGTTGGTTATAGGACCTCTCTCTACACCCCCTTCCCTACATACACACAAGCAAACGGAAATGACGTGCAGGCCCCAACACACTGGCAGCACCTCAGCTCCCACCATGGTACACTTGTCTTGAGCATGCGGTGGCGGGCCGGGGGCGGGGGGGGGGGGCGATAAGCGCATGAGCGTCACTTACTAAAACCCGCATTTTAAGCCCCTGCACCCTAGGGAGGAGACCCCCCTCCCTGGAACCTAAAAAGACTTGGAAGCAGCAAGCCGCCTGGGAAATGGGAATGAGATTGCTGGGAGGTGAAGCTAGCGGCGGGCGGGGACGCCCCGAATGGGGCCTGGGCCGGCTCAAGGGCAGCAGAGCTGTGGGTGCAGCGCCACGCACCGCCTTACTTGGAGTCAGTGTCCGCCTTTGGTGGAGAGCTGCGGGCAGATGCTTTTTATTCCGCTGTGTGGGAACTTGGGAGAGCCCTGCATCCAGGATGCAGGGGACTGCAGGCCTGGGGGTACCTGACTCCCAGCAGCCTGGCGCACACTCAGCCATAATGTCCCCTTCGCTGGCCGCGAGGACAGACATGGATCCTGGCTCTGCAAGGCGTCACTGCTCTGGGCTCTCTCCCTCTTGCTCTTGTCCACTAGCTCTCTCTCCCCCTCTTGCTGCTTTGCTCGCCTGAGCTTTCCTGCTCTCCTCGCACCAGATCCGTTCGCAGCCTTGGGGACCTGAAGAGATGTGGGTGCCGAATGGAGAGTCAAACTGCGCTGGGGTCTCCGGGGGGAGCAGAGGACTCCAGGCTACGTGGAGGGAGGGACTTACTCGCGATGGTGATGATGAATGGGGGAGCGGCTGCCAGGAGGCGGGGAGGGAGGAGCCAAGAGTCTGGGGTTCATTCTGAGCAGTATTTTGTACATCTTTAAACCAAGGAGGAGAAGAAAAAGGAGAGAACCCAGGGGGCCTCCGAGGGAGGGAGGGCCTGGGTGGGCTGAGGCTGAGCCATATGGGAAATCTCCTAGGACACGGGATAGGGGTGGAGGTTCTTCGTGTACCTGCACCCAAAGGGGCTGTGTGTTTGTGAGCAAACCCCGAATCCTGGTGCTCTTAAGTGTGTCAGAAGCTGTGAGTGTCCCGAGCATCAAAGTGCTTCTGGGTATGTGGGTACTTTTGTGGCTGTGTTTATCTGAGAGAGAGTGTGTGTGTGTGTATGTGTGTGTTCTGGAGAGGTGACTGTGAGGGTTCCTTTGTATCTGCTTGTCACTCTGAGTATTTGAGAATGTTTTTTCTGAGTGTGTGTAGGTGTGAGCTCAATTAACCCCCTAGAATTAAGCAAGCGCTTCACTACATGGGCAGGTTATAGGACTGAGAAACTGAGGGGATGCAAATTTCTCTGGAGACTACTAGAGGCAGGGATTGGGCAAAGACATAGGGAGCCAAGGCCTGAGCCCCAGAGAGAGCCTAGGAGTGAGAATTCAGGCTCAGATGCAGACCAGGGTTGCTAAGGGGACTCCCCCTGAATCAGAAAAGAAGTCCAGTCCATTATCTGAAATCCCCCACAGTGCATATTCTGTATGTTTGCTAACTTTGTTCCTCTTTTGGTTTTAACCAAGTCAACAATGGCCATTTCTATGCCCTGAGGATTAGACAAGTGGAAGAAGCATCACTGAAGCTGCCAGATGGAAGGGCAGGGAAGGATAAAGACGAAGTGACAGGACACTAAGGGAACCCAGATGGAGCAAAAGTACAGGTTCTGAAGGGTTTGGAATCCTGTATCTATATGATTTTGACCAAAACAGTTCCCTAACCATATGGCCTCAATTCCTTATCTGTATAATAAGATAATATAACTACCTATGCAATAGGATTGGTATGAGATTTAAATGAGTTTATGTATGTAAAAGCACTTAGGACACTCTCTGGCACTTAGGACTCACTATATGTTATCTGCTGTTATGATTGCTGTTGTTATCAATATCATTGCCAAGGTATGTTAGGAGAGAGATGATGCCATAACTAGCGAGCCCTTCCCTTGGAGCCAGGGAACTAATTGGAGGTAGGGGAGTCCTGAAACAAAATGAAAGTGCAACGCTTGAAAGAGAAGCTGGAAATTTGAGGGAAAAATTAATTAGCAAGGATATGGAGAGAGGAAGAGGGACAGGGGAGAGAGAGGGAGAGAGGGAGAGAGGGAAGGAGAGAGAGAGAGAGAGAAACAAGCCTGAGTCTCAGGAGGGGGTGAAGAGAAGCCTTTGGGGGCCCCTCTTCACTTCCTCCACTCTAATCCAACTGGAGTGAATCAACACAATGGACAGATCTCCAGCCACTGAACAAGAGCCTGTTTCTTTGGCTGGCTGGTGGAGCCTTCTGGGGTGAATTTCTCCTTCTCTGGCTCCTGGCCCAGATTATGATCCTGGGCGACGGTTCCTGGAGTAGACTGATTCTCTTCAAGAAGAATACTCTCACCACACACATTCTTCTATCAATTTCAGTATAAAACTAGTCATTGCTATCTCCTAACCCTTTCTCTCTCCTTTTTTCTCTCTCTCCCTGTGTTTTTCTATCTTGCTTTACTTCACTCCTTCCCTTATTCATCTGTTCCTTTCTTTGTATTTCTCTAACATCAGCTGGCTCATGCTTGCCTCCTTGGGCAATAACAGAAAACAGCATGCTGTTAGGCATGCTGTTCTGAAATCAGCCTTGAAACAACCTAGTCAGAAAGTTTCAGAAGAGAATCAAGGTACAGACTGACTCCTCTTAGCTCTTCTCACTTAGTAAATCTCCCAACATGGGCCTGTTTCCAGATGTCTTCCAGAAGGAGGGGACTTAACACTGTGGAATATTTTCCTATCTTCCTCTCCCCCTAAACCACATAGTTAATATTTCCCTCAGGAAATATTCCCAGTTCCCACTATTGTTAGACAGAAGGAGAAGAAGAAGGAGAGAGGATTAAATTTTTTTTTTTTTTTACCATGCACCAGGCATTTCTTTTGGCACTTTCCCTATATTATCTCTTATAATTCTTACAGTGTTGTGAGGTAGGAGATGGGTAATACTATCCAATTTTTACATAATAGGAAATTGAAGCTAAAAAAACATTTAGTAACATGACAAGGTACATCTAATAAGTGATGGAGTCAGGAATTCCACAGCCATGTCTGGTTCTAAAATCTATAATGTGTTCTTTGGGAATCATGGAGAAGCTCCAGCCATGTGTGTATAGCCAGTGGGAATGAATCCAGCAACTGCTGAATCCTCACTCCACTGACCCCAGCATGGAGGGCCGCTGCAGCTGTCTATGCATCCAGTTAGCAGGATCTTATTCTTATTAGCAGAATCCACTACTCTATGGCAATCACCATCATCAACATCAGTGGTTGGGCAACCTTGAGGAAAGCTTCCCTTGACTTCCTTCTCCCCAGAGATTATAAAGCCAATCAGCAGTGTTTTGTCAACTATCACACCCTATGTCATTTTAAACAAAAGTTGTTTTACTTGACAAGCTTGTGTTAAACACTTGCTAGAGCTCGGCATTGTGTTAGATGCTGTGAATACACTGACGAACTCAAGAAACAAAACATGGGTCATGCCCTTGTTTAATAGAGGGAGCTGGATGATAAGGAAACAGAACAATTGGTTTAGTTGGTTACACAGTGTATGAACACAGTGTAAATGAAGTCGTAAATCATATGACAACATGGAGGAACCTGGAGGACATTATGTTGAGTAAAGCAAACCAGGCACAAAAGGACCAATACTGTATGACTGTGTTACTATGAACCAAATACATTGTGTAACATATTGTATGATTTTTAAAAACTATATATATCCAGTAAAAAAAAATAAATACATACATACATAAATTCCCATTGCTTAAGTCAAAAAAAAAAAAAAAAAAAAAAAGAAATAAACAGCAATGCATAGAGGAGAATAATAAGGTGGACCTATTTAGAGAGATCAGGCTTGGCTCCATTGAGAAAAAGTCATTTAAACCAAGAGCTGGAAGTTGTAAGGAAGCCAATCTGGGAAAAGGCAAAGAAAGAGCTCTCCACACAGACGGAACAAGAAATACAAAGGCTTTGAGGAAGCAAGGGCATGGTTTGTTCTATGAATTGAACTCAGAAATCTCAAGGGGGATGGAATTTATTCCAAGGGTAGTGGGATGCTTTGAAGGCTAGGTGTGACATGATCCAATTAATGTTTTTAAACGATCAGTCTGGCAGCTGTGTGAGGACTGGATTTCAGGGAGACCAGAGTGGAAGCAGAACAGTCAGCCAGGAGGCTGTTGCAATGTTCTGGGAGGAAACAGTGCTTTGGGCAGCAAGTGGATTAGGGTGTGCTTTGGAGTGACAGAACTGACCAATTGAATAGGATCATGGAGGAGGGCAGAGAGGAGGAGAAGAATCAAGGCTAACCTTCAGGCCTTGCTTTGGAATCTAGTTGCCTGGTGGTGTCATTTTTGAGAGGGAGAAGACTGGGGAAAGAACAGGCTTGGAGATAAATTGTTCTTTTGCTATCATCATCATCATCATCATCATCATCATCATCATTAATGTTCCGCACAGCCTCAGGTCTCAGAAAAGCTGCTGAACAGCACTGGATTTGTTCCTTCCTATCATATTCTCTCTCTCTGTGCATCAGAGTTCTCCCTCTGGACTGTAAGCAGAGTTTTTCAACCATGGCACTATTGATATTTTGGGCAGAATAATTTTTTTGTTGTGGGGGACTGTCTTGTGCACTGTTAATTGTTTAGCAGCATCCCTGGCCTCCACCCACTAGACTCCAATAGCACTCTTGTCCCCAGTAGGGGGTGACAAAATTGCTCCTGAATGAGAACCACTGCTCTAGAAAGATAGTTCTGGAGCACCAGAACTGAGAAGAGTATCTAGGAAGGATAGACTGTCTGATAGTTCATGGAGAGTTCTCTGATCTGCCCATGTCTTAAATCAAAGCATGTAAAGGACAGTCTGGAAATGACAGATGAGGGCTGAGAGAAGGGCTCACTCAGCAGTTAAAAAAAAAAGTACACCAAAATAAATATACAACACCTATGTTGGGTGCTGTCCTATGTTTTTCTAATTCAATCCCCCAAACTGCCTTTTTTTTTCTTGGTAAGGGACATATAAACTTTCACTTTTATTATATAAATGAATAAAAAATCATTGTTGGTAGAAAAGATGGTCAAAACTAATACTAGAAAGAACAGCTCATCTGTAATAAAGAAAATGACAAAACCCCTATGCATTTAATATATTATCTCCAAACATACTCAGCAAGAATTGACAAAATTATAAGACTTTAACAACTCACTCTCAGAGCAAGATATTTTATTATAAACTTACTTATTGAAAGATAGATCAAGTAAAAATTTTTGTTAGTAAAAAAATTTAAAACACTATTAAATTTGATCATTCAGACATGTACTGAACCCTGGACCTACTCAACAACAAAGAAAATGCACACTGTTTTGAAACACAAGAAGCACTTATAAAAACTGGTCACACTTTGGGTTTATAAATTCAAGTTCTAGTTATAAACCCTAAAATGCCTCTTAATCCAATTAGGGGTTAATTTATTTCATGTAACATGTCTAAAAAATTAGTTTATGGTGTCTTCAAATGTCCCAAAACATGCCATTGGGGAATGAGAGATCATGAATTTTGGTGGCTGTTATTGTGACTGTGAACTTCATTCCAATGGTCCTAAAGTTGCTCATCACAACTCAGGGCATTTTGTCCAATTTCCAGAAATCAACAAGGAGAGAAGACAAAGGGAATGTGGTTAAGAGAAAAAGACCTACGATACTCTGCCCTCTTCAACAGCTCTCTAGGAGTCTCCTCATGGGCCAGGACTGTAAACTTGGCCCACCATCACTGGAAAAGCTGGGGAATGCACTTAAAAACATTAAACAGTGCTTATTTTGTAAAAACAAATCTATGCTTCCCGAGTAGAGAAAATGAAAAGAAAGGATATTGTCAGACAACTGACAAAATCAGCCACATTAGCCCAAAATGGAAGCCATAGTAGCAAACCAGCCATTTTATACATGAGAAAACAGAGACTTAGAGAGGTTACAATGCATGCCTGTGATGATGAAGTCCTTGTGTGTGGGAGGCAGGATTTGAACTCAGAGCTTTGAAGAATGCTCTGTCTTTCCTCATTGCTAAAGATAGTGGCACAATTTGACAAAGCCTCTGTCTCTGGGAATGTCCAGATTCAGAGGATAGAAAAGGTGAGGGGAGCTATAACTCCCTTCTTATGCCACCAGTTACCCTTCTGTTCTCCCAACTTGATTCTCAGACCCAGGCCTCTGGAAACTTGTTGTGAGGGTTATCCTATCATCTCTGGGAGATCTTTTCTTAAATATATTTTTTATTAGAGAAGGAAACTTACAAAACAATCATGTACATGTATGGAATTCCCATACAACACCCCTCCATCAACACACTACATTGTTGTGGAACATTTGCTACAGATTATGAGATAATATCAACACTATTATCACTAACCACGGTTTATAGTGCTCTTGGTATATCTTTTCCATACCCCCATATCATTTACACAGTATATCTTTGGCATTGATGCAAGAATATTACAGTATTGCTGTTAACTTAGGTCATAGGTTACATTACTTGTATTTTTTCCATGCTTCTCTACATTCTTAATACCTTGCAATAGTGATGTACATTTGTTCTAGTTCATAGAAGGACATTCTTGTATTTGTACTATAATCAAAATTCTCATCCACCTCTAGGTTCACTGTGTTTTTCAGTCCCTAGATTATTCTCTAGCTCTTTTTCAATTGACATTTACATCCCTAGACTATCCTTTTCAGCCACAATCCCATTTATAAACCAGTTGTATTAGTTCTACTCACTATAATCTGTTACCATCAACTCTATCCATTTCCACACTTTATAGTCAAGTAAATTAAAACTTCTACATGCAGTAAGCATCATTACCCTAGGAGATCTTTTTGGAGGGAAACTCTGAGCTAGTGCACCTCACTGCCCAGCCACCACCTCGCACCACCATCATCCCCACCAGCTGCCTACCCAGTCTTCTCAGTGTAGGTCCCCCACAGAAGCACAGTCACACCATTATTAAAACACAGCAGTCTTCCAGCTGAACAAAACAAGCTTTCCTCAGAGACCTATTAAAGCTTTGTCTCTCCCTAATAAAAGCAAAAGCAGACATCACCCCCCTTCCTGAGATGCATCCCCTTGGCACATGATTCCCAAGTATACCCTCCTCCCCAGATACACAGGCTGCCAGCTCACTGGGTGTTTCAGGGTCTACAGCTCAAAGGTTCTGTGCACAGAATTCTGGGCTTAGTACCCCAAGGGACATGATGGGCATTGGCTTCCTCTCCTTCATATCAGTGATCTCCAAATGATCCAGCCCAAGAACCACATGATAAAGGGCTGGTCTGTATGTTCCTTGAGAGTTCCTTGATACCATTTAGTATCCTTCATAGTTCCTAAAAAACTCCCTTGCAGACATTCAGTAAATGTTTGCTAAATTGATGGATAGATGGAAGGATGAATGGAAAGATGGGTGAGTGGATAGATGTATGTATGTATAGATGGAGGAAGGGAGGCAGGGAGGGAGGGAAAAGCAAATGGATGGAAAGAAGGGAGGGATGGAAGGAAAGAAGAAAGGAGGAAGGATTAAGAAGACTTCAGATAATTTACTCTCCTTGAGCACACTTTCCCATTCATAAAATCTCAATTCATATAACCAAGGTTTTGGCTTTTGATAAGACACTAGTGGGATAGGTTTTTTTTTCCCATTTTATTTTTTATTAGTCAAAAATGTTAATACATATTCAGGTTTTGTCCGTAGAAATTTGATTATCACCATGAATCATAGCATTGTATGCCCATGATTTTAAAATCTGCTTAATAAAAAACCTAAAAGTAGAAGACAGAGTTACTTTTTCAAGGGATTGTTCAATAGCAGTTTATAGTCAAGAGTAGTGCATGGAGTCCCCAGACCATAGATGGAATACTGGCTCCACCATAGACTAACGTGGGACCTTCAACAAATCCTTTAGTCCCGATTATCCTGTTTTCTCATCTATAAAATGATGATAATAATGATGTCTATTTCAAAGAGGTATTGAATCAATGAGACAATGTTATAAAGTTCTTGACACAGGGTTTAACATATATCAAACACTCAGCAGATAATAGCTGTTATTCTTCACTTTAATAAATGATTCACTACTTATTTAAATCATGGACAACTTTTATAAATGCTCTTAAAGTTTTTGTTTTAAGTATACAGAAAAACACAAAAAGAATAGAGTTGCCTCAACCCTCATCATTTATAATAATTAAAGAAAGAAGTAGAAATTATAGCCTTTGCTTCTCTAATCCCATCCTTCAGTAGCTAATGCTTTTAAGAGAATGTTCTCCAACATTTTTCTATTTTTTGTTATCTATCTATCTATCATCTATCTATCTATCTATCTATCTATCTATCTATCTATCTATCTATCTATTTATCTATCTATCTCTATCTAGTCATCCATTCAAAGACGTATCTTTTTATTTAAAAGTAAGCAACTGTTCAACTTCATCTCCCAAAGGATCTGGCCACATGACCCATTTCCCATCTTCCCAATGCAGTGTCCTTCCTCTCCCCATCCCCCTTCCTATCTCTGCCCCCTCTGCCTTCCCATCCCTATCTAACTAAACCCTACATCGCCTTTCGGACTTTGCACAAAGGCCACCTCCCCCAGGACGACTTTTAGATTATTTTTGTCTCTATTTTATATTACTTTAATATTCATTATGGCTCTCATACTCAGCTTTGCAATATTACTGCTGGCATATTTATAAATATATGTGCTTATTCCTATATTAGATTATCAGGTCCTGGAGCACTCCTATATTAGACATCTAGGTCCTCTATTAGGTCCTAGAACACAAGGACCAGGTCATGTAAAGCACCCTGCACATAATAAGCACTTAATAAATATTTTAAAACATTGCTCTAATTTAAAAGCACAATTTATAGCCACCATACTAACTTTTCCAGGCATTTTTCTGGTTTCCCCATTTCAATATCTAGTTGATGAACTTTCTCCACTGCATAGGGGAGATACAAACAGGAAGTGTTCTTTCATTCTACCACTCAGCCTTGTCCACCTCCAGTAAAAATGGCACTGGTATATGAGCAGGAGGAAATAGTGGGTATGGGGTAAGGTCCTTAGCAAAACAAGTGGAGGCAGAGGCAGGAAAGTGACATACAGGAGAGAGTTCAGAAACAGTTCCCTTGTTGAGATAACCCCAGAAGAAACTGAAAGCTTCTCTAGAATGCCTCACTTCTCTGCTCACTTCTTTTATCCCACCCCTTGCCACCTATTCCTGTACTGGCTTCTCCTTCTTCAGCTCTCATTGCCCAAACACCTCAGTGAGCCAGCATGCACTCCCTTCTCTGCTGTAGTCCTGTGCTTTGTGGAGGAACATCCGACATGGCCCTCTCTGACACTGAGCTTCAGACTGGTCACCTTGCTGTGCCCTCATGAAGGACAGCCTGAGGCTATTGCAGTTTACACAACTGTGCCTGTGCTGGGAGCTACTGCCAATGAGGCCTCTGGATCTTTCTTGATCTCTCTGGAAGAAATGTCTTTAGAGAATAGAGAGCTTATAAAAGATTATGTTGCCTTTGTTGCTCTCAACTCAATTCTTCACAGGCTAATATCAGAAACAACCCCCCTCAACCCGATTCTTAAACACTCAAGCTGAAGAATGTTCTCATTAATAAAGTCCTGGGGAAAAGGATTATAGGTGAGCGAGTATGTTAATGCCTCATTCTTCTGTTAGATGTTGAAAGTTTGCTGTACACACAAACACATACACAGACAGAAATACCAGGACTTTTTAAAACAGAGGTAGCTGGAGCTTGCTAATCCATCTAAAACTATGTAGGCAGGGCTCTGGCAATTTCTAGGTACAGCCATAGCAGAATCTGAAGGACTTTCTTCTGGAAACAGTTACCATCTGCTCACGTATATGGGTGCAGATATAACAACTGGGAGAGGAAGTTGTATTGGCCAGTTGCAGACAAGTGTGAACCCTTGGCAGAGTCACCCATGAGCAGTGAGACTGGGCATAATATCAGTATAATTATTTATTACCCATTGTAAGTAGAACATTTTGATGAGATTACTTCAGATAAGGTGTGACTCACCTCATTCAGGATGGGCCTTAATCCTATTACTGGAGTCCTTTATAATCAGAATGAATACAAAGAAAGAGGGTGAGAGCCATGGAAGGAAGAAGTCAATAGGATTGAAACTTGGAAGATAAAGAAGAGACCAGCAGATGTTTTGCCATGTGGTAGAGAAGTGAAAGATCACAAATAGCCAGTCTTTCTTTGGGAAGAAAGCATTGCCTTGAGGATGTCATTATTCAGATATTTTCCTGGATTCTAATAGTAAGGAAATAAATTCCTATTGTATAAGCTAAACTATTTCATGGTATTTGCTTTAAGTAGCCTATGAAGCTAAAACAGATTTTGATACTAGCAGAGTGGAGTGCTGCTATAGCAATTCCCAAAAATGTGGAAATGGCTTTGGAATTGGTTAATGGGTTGGGGCTGGAAGAACTGTGAGGTACTTTATAGAAAAGGCTTAGAAGGCTTTGAAGAGACTTTTGGTAGAAATATAGACATGAAAGGTACTTCTGCAGAGGCCTTAGAACAAATGATGTATGTATGGTTGGAAATTAGAAGAAAGGTGGCCCTTATTTGAAAGTGGCAGGGAATATGGAAAAATTGAGTTCTGATGTCTGTGGAAGGCAGAATTTGAAAGCAATAAGCTTGGAAATTTAGCTGAGGAGATCTCCAAGCTAAGTGTGGAAAGTGAAGCCTGGTTTATCCTTGCAATGTATAGTAAAATGTGAGAGGAAAGGAATAAGCTGAGAACTGAACTCCTGGTCACAAAGAAACCAGAAACTGATGGTTTGGAAAATTCCGAGTTTCTGGAAAGTGAGTTGCCAGAGAATAGTGCTCCATGTGAGGGAGGGTTAAAGAAAATATTGATCCAGTCAGCCATTTCAGTGCAAGTCAGACATGGAAATTCATTTATCAGGAAGGATCTTTGGAAAGTTCTTTTGCCTGATGGTTTGGACCCTTGTGTACTACATGCAACTCTGACAAGTTTTTTATGAGGTCTGTATGAACAGAGCCACTGCCAGCCTGTACTAAAAGGGACAGATTGAAGATAAAACCCCCTCAAGGGCAGAATCATGGAAGCTGTGTTCTGCTGAAGACATCTTCTTGAGCCAAGAGAGTGGGCCACCTTTGCATGTGTGAAAAGAGTGAGCCTTCCCCATAGTTTGGAGAGGGCAGCATTCCACCCCATTGTTCAGGAAAAGCATTAACAGCCCAGTGTTCTCAGAAGTTGGAGACTATTTCTTGTGGATTGCAGAGAGTCTGGCAGCCCTGCCAGTTTTCTCAGAAGGTGGAGCCTATTCCCAGGAAATTGCAGAGGGTCTGGTCATCACCCAGGAGATCTCAGAGTGTAGAGCCTTCACCCTAGTATTTGTGGAGAGCATGGCCAGTGCACAAGCACATAGAAGAGTTGGGGTTGCTGCTCCTTCAGGCCTGGAGAGCAAAACATTGTTCTATAGATGACCCTGATATCTTGAAATGCAATGGAGTATGACGTGCAGGATTTCAGAAATATTTGGGACCCATGTCCTCTGTGTTTCTTCTAATGTCTTCCTATGAGAATGGGAGTGTTAATCACATGTCTGTCCCTCCTATTGGAAGCATATAACTTATTCTCTAGCTTTCCCAGGTCCACAGAGAGAAGAGAATTGTGCCCCAGGGCAGACCACACCCATAACAATTTGGGTGAGACTTTGTACTTTGTACATTTCTGAAATGACTTAAGGATTTGGAATATTGTGATTGAATTAGTGTATTTTGCATATAGAATTAAGGTGTATTTTGGGGTCCAGAGGATACAGTGTGGTGGTTTGGAACAGTATTTACCACAGAAAAACATGTTCTTAAAACTAATCCATTATTGTGTGCATGTACCAATGTAAGTAAGACCTTTTGATGAAGCTACTTCAGTTTAGGAGTGATCTACCTCATTCAGAAGGGGTGTTAATCCTATTACTGAGTCCCTTGTAAATGGAATGAATACAGAGATTGAGAGAGAGAGAGAAAGAGAGAGGGAGGGAGGGGGGGGGGGAGAGAGAGAGAGAAAACCCTGAATATAAGAAGTTGAAATCAATGAAACCTGGAAGAGAAGGGAGACATCCACAGACATCACCATGTGGCTTACCATTTGGCAAAGGAGTCAAAGATCACCATCAGCCTGTCTTCAGGAAGAAAGCATTGCCTTGATGATACCTGGATTTGTATATTTTCCCAGGCTCTAACTGCAAGCAAATGAATGCCAATTATTAATGTTGAAAGATTTCATAATATTTTACATTAAGCAGTTAGGATACTAAAACAA